>MTQE01002208.1:29823973-29836794 GCA_014337955.1 Aspidoscelis marmoratus | reverse complement strand
TTACTGCCTCCAAGCACCTGTCAAGCACTTTGACCACCTCTCCTGATTCAGATGGCATGGAGAGATAGTTGGGAGCCATCTGTATATTGATGACATCTCACTCCAAAACTCCTGATGACCTCAGTAGCTTCATATAAATATTAAAGAGATTGGGAGATAAGATTGATCCCTGAAGGTATTGACAAGTGATTTTCCAGGGTATTGAGCAAAACACTTCTAAGGCCACACTCTGGCACCAACCTTGGAGTAAGGAGCACAGTCATTGCAATGTAGTGCCTCCACCTCCCAAATTTCTTAGCCTTTTGAGAAGGATACAATAGTCAATAATATCAAAAGCTTCTGAGTGGTCCAGGAGAACAACAGAAAAAGATCATCAAACAGGGTGGTTTCAGTACCATAACTAGGCCTGAAGCCAGATTGAAATGGGTTTAGATACTCAGCTTCTTCCGAGCCTTCCTGCAATGCGGCAGCCACAATTATCTCAAGTTCCTTGCCCAGTTCTTTTTTGCCTTCCAGGTCAGGCAGCATTTCATATGATTCACTAGAGCATGAATATTATCAAGTGATGGCCTTCCAGATGTTGATGACTTTACACAAGCACCAGCCAGTCTGATCAGTGTTAAAGAATGATGGGATTTATAGTTCAGAAACAGCAGGAAGGTCACTTAACAACTTTTGCACTAGAAGATGAAATCAGCTCCTCTGCTGTTGTATGTATGAGAGCATGGTGTTTGCATGGCACCTTATTTAAATACAAAGTTCTGGCTGCAATTTGGGAACAAGTCAGGCATGGTTAATGTGTTTCGAAATCAATGAGATATCTTTCACTTAGACTTCATAGGAGACCTAGATTGTTCTTTCTTAATGAAATAGATTTTCTTTTGGAAGGATCACAGAGTAACTTTTTCCTGAAGGAAGGTAACAGAGAATGAGAAAATGCAGTGAACCTACAGTATTTTAGGTCTAGATTTAATTAAATTCATCCCATCTTTACCTTCACTGAACTATTAGCTTTCTGGGGCATGTTCCCCCCTCCCCCAATATACCCATAGAGATTGCTTTAGGAAAGGGCATAATTTTCCTGAGCTGACATCCAAGGACAGAATGGCAATTTTGGCCTAGATGCAAAGAATTTATTAGCTGAATAATTACTTTTTTAATGCTGTAAAGTAATGTATAACGATTAAATTGAAGCTGAAAAGATGATGCTGAGTAACTTGCTCTTAAAATAAATGAAATGTTGTTGATCCTTATTCAGGAAGTTTATGAGAGTTTGATTTAATATGTATAAATCTGCTTTACGGCACAGGGGAAAAGTTTATTACTTTCCATTCTAACTGTGATTCTCATGCACTTTGATGGCTGTTTTGAAGTTGCCAGCTTCTCCTGTGGCAAAGGCTGTTTTGACTACAAATGTTGTGCTCAGTTCCTTCTCATCAGAGCCACTTGGCTCACGTGCAAGGAATTTGAGGAATAATCTGGCATCACTGCTTTTGAAGAAGTTGGATGATAATGCTACCAAATGTTACAGTTTCTATCACTAGTCAGAGAACTCTGTGTCCTAGACAGAAAAAAAAAGAGAGAACACTATATTTGTTTATCAGTATGCTCATCAAATGTTCCTGGTGTTGATCATGGGAAATAGAGGCTAGATTATTTGTGCCTATAGCAAAAAAGAAATTAAAAGCTCTTCGACAGTCCGTAGTACCATTTGTTTAAAATCGGTGAATTGGACCTTGGAGGAAAGGGGATGATATGTTCTGTTCCTAATTAGTGAAGGAATACAGCCATACGAAGACTATGTGTTATCCAGTTGGTTTGATGCTACTGAGACTGCAGTATCAAAACTCTTCATTTAGAATAATGAAAGTTATCTTTAAAATCAGCATTCTGTGTTTCATAAGAATTCAATAAACACCCTTCTGACTCTGGGCCACCTGGTCCAGCAGCCTGTTCCCCCAGATATGTATGGGATGCTCACAGGTTTCTGTGTCTGAGTAGGTCTTCTCATTGATTGTCCATTTCGACTGAAGCAGGAAGTTCCTGGCCAGGCCACAAGGAATAAGGGTTTTCAGAAAGTGAGCGAGTCACTCTAGGAAAGAAGGGTCCCATTCTGAGCAAGTTTCCTTGTTCACAGAGCATGCTTGTTTGGTGGGGCCATTTATACTGCAACCCTGTTATTAAGAATACAGGTAACTGGATGAATGATGCCTGCACAGGTGCAATAGATATGGGTGTCAATGACCAACTGGGTGGCTTGGAGAGGACTAGGCATCAGTTTATTTTTTGTTTTTAAATGTGAAAATAGTAGGAACTTGTGACCCAACATGGGCAAGCTGGGAATGCTAGACTTTAAAGAGAGCTTAGATACAGAGGGGGTACCAGAAACCTGTGGAATGTGAAGCTCCAATGGATCGTGGTTATTGATGAATATTGATATTTTAGGGATGACAGAAGGGTGTACTGCAGGTGATACCACTGCATGTAAAGAGAAATGTAAAATTTAGTAGCTTTAAAGTTTAAAAGAAAACATACCTCTACTGAAGCACTGTGAATGGAAATATATGGGCATAGATGTAACAGTGGGAAAAGAGCCTCCCCGTCTCTGTGAAAAATGCATAGAGTGATTTAGGGGTACAAAGGAAATTAAGTGTAGTAATAATAATGGCTTCAGTTACCCAACAGCTGATCAAGTAAGAGTTTGGCTCTCAAGAAAAAAAATGTAAAATCCCTTGATACCCTAAATGACTGGATCTAGAATGGTAGGTTGTAGAATAATGAGAGGTAACCTATGGCTTAATTTTTAAGAATGTAGACTGTAACAGATGTAGCAAAAAAAGAAGCAGAAGCAGAAGCATAGAGGTGGGATGAGAAATGGCTTCAAGGTGGGCTTGTTCACACACAGGTTTGCCCCTCTCCTTCTCATCATTCTGTGCTAGAAAAGATGGATCAGAGAAGGCTTGGGAAAAACAAGGGCCACACATTGTCTCTCTGAGGCACCTCTTTTGTTAGGGCTGAACACAGCCTTAGTTTAAGCATAGCTGAACTGATTGGAAACTCTGTCCACAGGACTATACAGTGGTACCTTGACATACAAGTGCCCTGACATACAAGTGTTTTGAGATACAAGCCGCCGAGCGAGTGATATTTTGCTTTGAGATGAGAGCAAGATTTGAGATACGAGTATGTAAATACAGTACAGCACATAACAAAAACAACTGAGGTGGTGTTTTGGGAGCTGGAATGGATTAATGGGAAAATTGCTTTGAGATACGAGCGATTTGACATAAGAGCAAGGTTATGGAACGAATTAAACTCGTATGTCAAGGTACCACTGTAAATAGAACACGTATAAAAGTGAACAATGGCAAATAATTTTTAGCTTCAAAATATGATCATGCTGCTTTTTCTTTTTTTTTAGTAAGTAAAAAGGAAACCAAAAAAGGAAAATGGAAAGGGTGAAATCCCTCAAATGCTTGATGGTCATTGCAAACTACGCTAATAGAAATAATTACCATATGAAACTGAAATGCAAGGGTCTCTGCGTATCCATGGGTGCTTTTCCACTGTCAAAAAGTATCAATTTTTGCACCCATTAAGGACCCATTTGGGTGTGAGCCGGATGATCCCTTTTCCACCACGGCACCCATTTGGGACCCGATTGTTTCCACTGCCGTGGGGGAAATCCGGATCAAATGGGTACTTTCTTCCCTTTAATCCGGATTTTCTGTAGACCCCATTAATGGGTCTTCTGCCAGAAAATCCAGATTAAAGGGAGCCTGTTTCCACAGGAAACAGGCAATGGGGTCTAGAGGAGGCTAGGGGGAGGGGATGCACCCAAGGGGGGGAGCCCCGAAGTCCCAGCTTTTGGAGTGATTTCGGAGTCATTTCGAAATCATTCCAAAGTGACTCCGAAGTCCCTCCAAAGAGATTGGCTGAGACTTTGAAGCCGCTCCGTAGTCCCTTCGGAGCGCCTCCGAAGTCTGCGCTGATCTCTTTGGAGAGACTGGCGGTGAGACTCCAAAGTCCCTCCGAAGCAATTGGCAGAGTCTCTCCAAAGACCGCGCTGACAGCTCCGGAGCCTCTCCGAAGTCCTTGGCGATCTTTTTGGAGGGACTTCGGAGTCATTTCGAAATGATTTTGAAATGATTTCAAAATAACTCCAAAATCACGTTGAAGCTAGGATTTCGGAGATCGCACCCCCCTGCCCCAGAGACACCTGGGGTGATGGACCAACCCCTTGGGAGTTGATCCAGATTCCCCACATGGGTGCAAAGGTGTTTCTACTGCAGGGGGTTAGCACCCATTGGTAATGGGTGCTACACCTCCTGTGGAAACACATTCGGTGCTTCCCTTAATCTGGATCTACTAGATCCGGATTAAGGAATGCACCCATTCCTTAGATCCGGATCTTCTTAGATCTGCATCTAAGGGCTGCGGTGGAAAAAAAACCCATGCTATGGTAACTTCCAGACTGGAATTCCCCCGAAGATGGTTCAGGAGCTGCGGGTAGTGCAGAATGTGGCTGCTAGACTATTGACTGGGCATATATCTTGCCAGTCTTAAAAGTGCTGTACTGGCTGCCAATTTGTTACCAAACCCAATTCAAGACCCTAATTGACTTAGGGCCCAAATATCTAAAGGGATATCTTCCATATCAACTTGCCTATGGCTTAAAATCTGGGGGTGGGGTGGGGGTGGGGCTCCTGGTTGTACCATCACTCTCAGAAGCAAAAGGGGTAGGTACACAGGATAGGGCCTTCTTAGTGATGGCTCCCAGTTTATGTAGTTGTCCTTCCTCTGTTCAGGAGAGCAGTGAAGACACACCTCTTAGCCCTGGGCTTTGGCTAAATAAGAAAACAGCCTTTTTTCTTCACTTTCAGGCACTGTTATTGTTTTAGTATGTTCATATTACACTTGGGCTGCATCCCCAAAAGACTTATTTGACTCTCTGGGTTCCCTCTGCCGTCACTCTATTCAAGTGGACTTTAAAGGTGTCATGCACTTCCGGAATAAGCGTCCGCATGAGACTCGGCAAAACGTACATTTTAAATGCAACTTCCATCCCCGCGGAAGCGTGTTTTCTTTGCGCGCATCTTTTTCTTCCTGCCCCCTCCCTGGTTGATAGGGTACCAGTAGGAATGGGAGGGACTGCGCTCTGCGCAGCCACAACCAGGAAGACAACCCCTGACAAGTCCAAAGGAAAAATAGCCATCGGTTCTCTGTTCGTCTCCCAGATCTCCGCTCCCCGAAATGGCTTCCCATGCCAGCAAAGGCAGCAGCTGCAGCCATCGGCCATGCGATCTCTCTCAAGACTTCACTTTCCCTCTGATCACTGTCAAAATCCACTCCACACAGCAGCCGTTATACTGTAGCTCTTTGAAAGTTCTGGGCTTTAGAAAGGGAAGGGAAGCTGCTGCAGTTCTGGCTGATGTGTGAATGTGTTACTGCTATGTGTGCAGGCGGCAATCCCCGCCCCTTTTGCCACGGAGCGTCCCCAAGGTAAATGCTGCCAGGAAAACCTACGACTTCCAGAAAGAGCGCTGAAACTCTTCTTTAAAGTGCACTTTGTTGCGGGTTTTCCTCTTTTTGTAGTGCTGGAAGCTTGTTGAAAACCCTGGCATGGGGACGCTCAGAGGCAAAAGAAGACTTTTAGCAGACTTTAAATTGTTTGGGGACAGGGCCTTGGTTTTGAATGTTGTAATCTTCCCTGGGACCTTTGGGTATAGGGCAGGGTAAAAATGCAAATAATAGGGGAGGGCTAGCCTTGATCTTGTGGTAGTCTTTGAAGCAAGGGAACCAGGGCAAATGGAGCTTTGTACTGTAATGAGTTTAAGTTCAGTGTCCTAGCAGTTTTGGAGTTGACTGTTACATTTTCCTCCTGTCTGACAGTCAATATATATACCGCAGTTCAGGAAAAGTGGCCAAAAGATCAAAAAACATCTGAGGTTGTGACAAGCACTATCTAGGACATTTTAAGAATCAAGAAAGTTTTGAGAATAAAGAAACTGGAAGGCATTCACAAATGAATAAATTAAAATGAATGTAAATTTGACGCAGAAATGCAAATAGTAAAAGATGAATAATAGAATCTCAGATGGATATAGCATGGAGAATTTATCAAGAAAACTTTAACTACATTAGAAGCAGGAAGCCAACAGGAAGCAGGAGGTGGTTGGATCCTTGTTTAATAAGAAGCCAGAGCTGTACAAGAAGAATAAAAAAGTTAAACTCTTTGAATGAACACTTCAGCAGAAGGGTGAGGTATTGTATTTGATCACATAGCTGAATGAATAAATATTTGTCCAAAGTTTGGAAAATGTAAAGCAAATCCTGGTTCTTGCTGACGAGGTGAAGATAGAAGTAGCAGGCTTTATTGGTAAAATAAAGACTAATATCACACCCTCATCAAAGTTACTAAAGAATTCAAATAGAAAATAGTGGATCTTTTTCAGAAAAATAAGCATCTTTTTGTTAAATTCCTTTTCCTTATCTTAGGAGTGGAACAAGCCCAATTTAACACCTGTTAAATCTAAGAAGCCTAGGAAGTTATAGGCTTCTTAGATTAATCTGTGTTACAGGTAAACTGGTGGAAAGCTTTGACAAAGTTATCAATCGCACAGAAGAAGACAGGTTACTGAAAGTGAGCTAACAAGGTTTGTGTGAAGGTGATTCTGATATAATGTGTTAGATTTGTTTCTGAATATCACTAAGGGTATCTTTCAAAATGGATAGAACAAATGCTCTGCAGAAAGGATTTTTACTGGGACCACTGGAGAGGTGAAGAGTGAAATGGTCAAATTTTTGATGACTGAATTTTTCAAGATGGTAAAAATAAAAGAGGAATTTTGAAGAGCTCCAAAATAATCAAATAGGCAAGGGTAAAGTGAAACTTGTCCCTTGTGTAACATTTTTGTATAATGTACACTGATTTGGATCAAAGGGTCTCTGATCTGGATCCAGGGTCTCTGTATCTGCACATCAATCTGGATTGTGGAGACCTTGCTTCCCCATAGAATTGATCTGTCAGCAATCCAGCCTCAGAGCCTTAATCCAGATCATGGAGGTGTGTAGATGACATGTCTCCATGGTCTGGAATTCCCAGCAGTGCTCCATGACTAGAGTACGGGTGTTTTTCCACAGTCATGTAGTACCCCTTTTAGCACCCATTAAAGACCCATTTGGGTGAGAGCTGGATGACCCCATTTCCACCACGGCACCCATTAGAGACACATTTGTTTCCACCGTGCCTCGGGAAATCCAGATCATTTGGGTACTTTGGGGCCTTTAATCTGGATTTTCTGTAGATCCCATTAATGGGGTCTACAATGGGGTCTTCAGGCAGAAAATCCGGATTAAAGGGAGTCTGTTTCCACGCTTGTGTGGCAATGGGGTCTAGAGGAGGCTAGGGGGAGGGGGCATCCATGGCGGGGGGGAAGCCCTAAAACCTAAGCTTCAAAGTCATTTCGAAGTCACTTCGAAGTCTGTGCAACATAGCTCCGGAGTGTCTTTGAAATCTGTGCTGATCTTCAGAGTGAACTCCGAAGTCACTTCGAAGTTCACTCCGAAGATCAGCACAGACTTCAAAGGAGCTATTTTGCACAGACTTCGAAGTGACTTCAAAATGACTTCGAAATGACTTTGAAGCTACTTTGGAGATTGCACCCCCTATCCACCCAAACACCTGTGGTGACAGGCAGACCCCTCATGGGTAGATCTGGATTTCCAAATGGGTGCTCCGGTGTTTCCACGGCAGGGAGGCTAGCACCCATTGCTATTGGGTGCTAGACCATCCATGGAAACACATTGGGTATTTCCCTTAATCAAGATCTACTAGATCCGGATTAAGGAATGTACCCATTCCTTAGATCCGGATCTTCTTAGATCAGGATTAAAGGAGCATGGTGGAAAAACATCCTATGTCATTCCTAGCTATCAGTGCATGGATGTTTGCAGGCTGCAAAGTCTGTGTGTCAATGCGTGAGCTTCACACCCACAGGGATTTAATCCAGCTTAGCAGGGCAGATGGTGCTCATCTGGCCCTTGTCTCCCAGCAGTTCGTATCTGTAGATCTGACTCTCTATAGCCAGTGTTGTGCAGAAGGAGCCTATGAGTCTCCCTCCCTCCCTGTTAAGACTAGGTTTGATCCAGAGAAACAGGACTACTGTGAAACTTTTCTGAACTTGGAAAGCCAACATCTACATTATTTATTTTTATTTGTAAGTCACCTAATAAAATTAGTTCTCTAGGCAATGTAAAAAAATCATTTGAAATATAATTTAAAAATTTATAAATGCATACAATGAAGGAAATTCACTAGATTGAATTACAATGTTATGAAGACAAAGAAGGCTTACCTGCTATTAATTACAATTGTCTGATTTTCCTTGTCGGGAAAGAAGGTGGGAGGCGTGTGCTCTTCTGTACAGGTTGTGAGTAAGCCGTAAAACACTGATGGGTCTTTTAATTTGTGGAATGCATTCTGTGACAGTACATAAGTAGATTTTCCCCTGTGGCTGTGTTATTCCCTGACAGCTGTGTAATTACTTTTACTGACAGGTAAAGCAAGGGCTGATAAGTTTTAAAGTGCTAAAACCTGGGGAAATGCTGGGTGCGTGCAAAATTTGGCCATGCATGGTCTCTTTGGACCTTTGAGGGTCATCCCCTCCACTTCCTCGTTGCAATGCAGTAATTAATTCAGACTACAGATGGAGGTCTACTGCAGAACTGGGATTTTGAAGTAGAATCCAACATGGTTTTCTTCAAACAGAAGCTTAGTTCTTGGAAAGTGACAGCTGGTGATCATTTGGATGATTGATGGTCCAAAGTATGCCAGAAAGAAGCTTTCTTTATGTTCTGCCATTTAAACTGTCCAGCTATGTGTCTGACCAAACCTTACCTTTACCTTATGTAGTTTCTGTGTTTTGATTGCATTTTCCCATGAAACAATCCTCTTGTTCACAGAGAGCAACCTAGTATTCTGTACCCAGTGAATGATAATCATTTCTTCATGTGTTGTATATGAGGGTTTTTTTAATGGGTTTTTATGCAGAACCTGATTGTAAAAGGCTTTTCCCCTGTGGGAAATATGTCATCATAGGAGCAGATTGTGCTGTCAGCTGTTGTGTGTTTTACTATAGGATATATCGTTTTAGTTATTTATGATTCAGTAATCACAGTGTCACTAAGTTTCATAGTTTAAGACAGTACTATACCTGTGGAAGAGTCTAAACCATTTCATTAATTAATTAATCAACAATAAATGTAACTAATTAAATAATATCGCTTGGTAGAGCAAAAATCAAGGGAGCTAAAAAATGTCAATCCTACGGAGTGAACGGAAGACATAGATACATGCATGAAATACTAATTCCCAAATATCTTTAGCTTCTAAAGGAAAGTCTTAATCTGGCGATGAAAACTTGTTTGGATTTAACCCCAGAATAAAATATATGTGGAAATCATTTGCACTTATCTTGCCTCTTTGACAGAAGTGCCTGTGCTCTTTGTGTCATAAGGGGAGACTATACAGTATTGAAATGAAACAGTTGCCTAAACACCTCTTTTTCCACAGCATCATTTCATTCAAAAGTTCCTATTTTTCCTAAGGCCCATGTCAACTTTATATAGAGGCTGTAGCCAGCATTTCTCATCTATTCATAACTGTGCTGGAGGTAAACTCTTCCTGGAGCAGCTTTCCTTTCCTTTCTTGGTAATATTTATGATATTTTAAAGAACTATCTCAGACTTAAAATGTTTGGCCTACCTTTCATGGTTTAATATACACATGTGTTGTTTTTTGGGCATCTTCCCCTGCCTCATCAATGACTATGAGGAAAAAATTGTGTTTATTTTAATAATTTATTGAAAAATTTATATCCCATCCTTCACTAAATGCCTTAGGGCAGGTCAGAATAATAAAAATATGAAATACATAAAGTATTCATAAAACATATCCCTCTGACCCTCTCTGTCAGGACAACACCAGAGGAAGCTAAACATTAAAGGCCTGAGTGAAGAGAGATGTTTTAACCATGTGCCAAAGGCCATCTAATGTAGTACCTGGCAAACTTCCAGAGAGAGTCTGAGTCTAGGGATCGCCACAGAAAGAAGGCTCTCTTCTTGATATCATAATGTCCAGGCAGGGGGAAGATAACCAGGGCCCAAGTCATTTAGGGCTTTGTTAACATCAGCACCATCAATTGGGCTCAGCAATGAATAGTAGAAGAAGAGTTGGCTTTTCTACCCTGCTTTTCTCACCCATTTAAGGGGACTTAAAGTGGCTGGCAAAGCTTTCTGTTCTTCTCCTCACAACAGACACTGTGAGGTAGGTAGGACTGTTAGAGCTTAGAAGAAAGCTGTGACTAGCCCAAGGTCCCCCACCCGGCTTTATGGATTATGGATCTGGTATTCCCAGATAAGAATCTGGCTCTCTAACCACTAGACCAAGCTTTTTAAAGACCAGTGCAGATCTTTCAGTACCAGTGTGGTAGGCATCTAACCAAAGACTCCTATCAGTAGTTGAACTGCTGTATTAGTTTCAGCTTCCAGACTATTTTCAATGGTAGCCCCATGTACAGCACATTATAGTAGTTTAATCTGGAGGTTACCAGAGCATGGATCACTGTGACCAAGTTATCCCTATCCAGGAAAGGCTGAAGCTGGTGAACCAGTAGGAGATGGAGGTAGGCACTCTTGGTTGTTGCTGCCATATGGGTCTCAAATGACACCCATGAATCTAGGAGCACTTCCCAAGTCATGCATCTGCCCTTTCTGGGTCAAAGCTACCCCATCCAGAATCAGATGCCTCTTAACTTCCTGGACTTGGGACCCATGACAAACAGTACCTCAGTCTTTTCTGGATTGAGTTTCATTTTATTTGTCAACATCCATCCCATCACTGCCTCCAGGCAGCAATGAAGCAATCCTGACTCAGAAGGAATGGAAAGATAGAAGCTATGATCATTCACAGAAAAAAAGCCTCTGTCAGATGGCTTCAGGATGGGATTGTTCACGCATCAGTCTGTCCCTCTCCCTCTTGTGAACATTTTGTGCCAAAAAAGTGGATTAGTGAAGGGTTGGGGAAATGAGAGCCGCACACTGTCTCTCTGAGCTCCCTTTGAGCTGCTCCTTTTGTTATGCCTGAACAGAGCCAGTGTTTGTATGAGGTTCTATTTTGATGTGAAACAGGGAAGAGGTACCCTGAATGGCAACCACATAGGATTTTAGTTGATCTCAGGCATTACTTCAGTGTCATCCATTCAGAGACTATGCCAAAAGAGGGCACCAATTCTATTTTTGTGCTGAGCTATGACCCTAAAGAGAACAGTCTTTGCATTGAAAGAGGTCTAGCTTCATTCAATGAAGTTTCAAGTTTCTGTGATTTTCTTTGAATAGTTGGAAAGTTGTTTACTTACAGACTCACAGTTCTTCCAGGAAGCTGATCTTGTTGTAGCTTCCCTCTCTTGCCTTCTGTCATTCATGAATGGGGTCAGAAGACAAATTGGCCTCTTGCTGATCACTGGATCTGGACTATGACAACCGCTTACCAAAGGAAAACCAATAGACAGGATGAATGGCCAGATAACATATGAAGAGCACAGATATAGTTCATGTTGTTGATGTTGCCATCACAGTTCAGGAGTGTGTAAGCCAGAATGATGGTCTGTAGTACTTTAAAGAGAAATTGGGGTGGTTTGAAACTGCAGTATAAGGGAGAAAAGGCCATAGGCAAGTGATTACTTTTAATAAAATGCCAGTTTTAAGAGCATAGTGGCTACTTTACTTTGACATCACTGGCAGTTTAAGACCACTTCTTGTTAAAAATGGACTATTTGTGTCATCCCTGGTGGCCTGTTTAGAAGAGTTAGTTTGAAATCATTACTCCTCAGTGGAATAAGTATGCAGTTATTTTGCCTGCTTCTCGCTTCTCTGATGGGGAAAATCCAGGAACATTTGGACAAAACTTTATCCTTTCACTTTTTAAAACATGCTTAAAAATATTCATAACTGCATCCCAAGGTCATGTTGCCATCTTTTGAAAAAGACTGAACTCAAATGGATTGTGTGCAGTAGGAACTTAACTGTAGAGAGCAAGAATCATCCAATTTTGTCCATGTGTCCATCTTGATGTTTATGTTGTTGTTGCATTATGTGGGAACTGGATACTTAAAGACCAGAAACTGACCCTCTGCACTTAGGTTTTCTACACTATTGTCAAATCTTTTACGTTAAAATTTACCTTTCCTACAACTTCCATTATATTGAGTGGAATCTACAAAAGGCTTTTGATCCGTGGAAGGTGGGTTTTATTGATTACTTCCCTTTTTCCTCATTGCTATCTCCATGTTGTTGCAAAGGATTATTGGTGTTTGTGTAGGGGGAGGGGATAATGGTTTTCAGCTTTCTGAATCAGAGGGAATATGGTTAGATCTGGAGGCATCGTTCTCAGGGTTCACCAAATATCAGATTTCAAGCAGTGACTTCTCAAGATTTCTGTGGAATTAAGGAAAAAGGAAAATTTATACTATCATCTCTTGTATTTCACTGTGGTTCAGTTCCCCATAACCACCATGCAGTACAAAACTGCATTATTCAATTAATTGCCACTTAGGGAAAGCTGGATTTTAAGGGGGTGTGAATGCCTAATCTTCAGCTTGTACAAAATACTTATATGGTACTTTGGAGTGATGACCCAGTTCAGAATGATTAAGGGTCTGGAACACCTCCCTTATGAAACCAGGCTGCAGCGTCTAGGCCCCTTCAGTCTGCAGAGACGGTGTTTAAGAGAGGACCTGATTGAAGTATATAAAATTATGCAT
>MTQE01002208.1:29809812-29823815 GCA_014337955.1 Aspidoscelis marmoratus | reverse complement strand
CAACACTAGAACCAGGGGGCACTCCATGAAGCTGATGGGTAGGAGAGTCGAATCTGACAAGGAAGTATTTCTTCACCCAGAGGGTCTTTGGTTAATGGAATTTCCTGCTGAAAGAGGTGGTAACAGCTACCAGGCTACATGGCTTTAAGGAAGGGTTAGACAAATTTATGGATGACAGATGTATCAGTGGCTACTAGAATGAATGCCTAGGTACATCTTTCAGGCTGGGGTGGGTGGGAAGCAGGACGCTTCTAAGGCTATTTGCTGGGATTCAAGAGCCGGAAAAGGTTTCTCCTTGCCTCTGCTTGAGATGCCCATGAACATCTGGTGGGCCACTGTGTGTGATGGGATGCTGGACTAGATGGGCTGTGGCCTGATCCAGCAGGGCTTCTCTTATGTTCTTATGTTCAGCAGTATAAATTACTGAAGCAAAGATTTGTGGTTCGGCATGTAACCACTAAATTATTTACACGTGGGGGATATGAATACAATATAAGAGATCAAGGAGAGGGAAGTTGGATGGAAGAATATGAAACTCAGGAAATATTTGGAAAAGTAGACCTACAAGGGGTGAGGGGAAAGAGTAGAAGAACATAAAATATTGGGATTAGAGATGTGAGTAATTGGAATGCGTTTTAATGGAAATGATTGTGATTTATATCTATTTTGAATTCCCATTGGAAAAAGTGTCCACTAAACTATTTCCCTGTGTGATTTGTAATAATTATGACACTTCTCTTGAGGAAGCCTGTGCTTTCTCTGGGTAACTTTTATTAAAATAATGACTTTGTCAACCCTTGGGACTTCTTGTTTATCCTTTTAAATCACTGGAGTCAGTGGGGCTCTTGAAAGATTAGCAGGATTGGCCGAAAGTGCACTGGAGGTAAATTTGCAGTAGCAACATTGTGAATCTTCCAGGTCAGTTTTCCTGAACTAGATGAGGCTTTTAAAAATAAACTTAATAAAGCTATGGGGTTTTATTAATTATTACATAGCTCTTTGTGTCTGCTTTGTTTTTCTTAGTGTGATTAAAAGTTTTGTTGATGTTATTATTTCCTGGCTGTGAATCCATGTAAGATCAGGGAAAGTGTTCGGAATGGAAGGTTGAAGGAGCAGTGTTTTGTCACTTGCTGCTTGCGCTGGAGCTTCTCATTATAGTTATTAGGTTGAAAGATAACTTCAAGTGTGGCAGTAACGGTATCTCCCTGTAATCTGCTCTCTGGAGCATCCTCAGCCATTAGTAATCACCTTTTTTCCCCCCTGTCAAGCAAACTGTTATTAGAATGAACAGGATGCTGGAATCAACAGCAGTGACAAATAGCATCTCAGTAAAGAAAATAAGATTTATTAGTAAACATTTGCACAAATCAAAGTAAAAACAGCATGTAGCAGAGATTGTAGCTTATTTCATTAGAAAAAGAAAGGAGTAAAGGAAATAGAGTGAGACAAACATGGTCAGAAAGAAAGACTCACTTTTTAGGGCTAACCAGCCTGTATGTACATCATTGCCATTAAATTTTGTATTCCAGATTTCTTCAGCCTTTGCAAGAACAGTTGGTCTCAAGCTTCTTCTATCTTAGCAGTTCAGAACCCATTTGGCATGATGCCGACTCCATCTTTGGTTTTCACCAAACAATCATGCCCTCCCTTTTTAGAGTGAAACACATTTGCTGCTCATTTTTGTTACAGATCGTTTGTCATTACATTACTCATAAGATGATGCTTTGAGTCAAATTATACATTAAAAATTACTTTTTCTCATGCCCTAACTGAATGCTCTCCCACACTGATAGGGGCAGGGATCTAATTCTAATTAGTTATAGCCCATTTTGTGCTAAGAATGTCAGGAAGAAACTGGCATGTCTTAACTTTCTCATAGAAACCTTTTTCTTCAACCTTTTTTAATGTTGGAAGAACTGAGGAAAAGATAACCTGCTAACTGTCAGAAACTGAATTTTAAGACATCTGCCTTTCACATCATATATATGAAGCATATTTAAGAAATTAAATCTTTTAGTTAATGTCGGGGCAGATTTAGAAAGGATTGTTGTATCTTTCATAGTAAAGCTATCAAGATGATTGTGCACCAGATTTATTTTTATTATTTTGTTTTTGTTCTTAGTTCATTTTATTGATGTATTGCAGTGGGATGAAGGTGGAAAATGTTATTAACATGCGTGTGGAAAAAAGCTTTTGAGTCATGTTCTCAATTTTACACTTTTCATGTGGAACGAGATAACATCATTTTCATTATAACTTGCTATTTGGATCTTCTGGATGGTATCATTTTTCTTTTAGGGTAATTTAACCTTATAATAAATGCTTAGGAAGTGGGTGGAAGCTTACTACTGGGCTTCTAGAGGTGGTCCCTTCCACACCTTTATTCGCCATCAAGCAGTTTTCAGTATCATCTTGCCGGAAACACTGTTGCATCCTGTTGGCTGAGAGCAACTGCATAAGTGTCCATTATCTTGCCCTATTTTTAGTAAGATCTTGTATCTTTTGTAAGAGTACAGTATTCTACTTGTCTCTTTAATCTTATCCATCCATTCTGTCTGTTGTCTCCCCCTTATTCTGCTTTGTTAAAGCTCATAAAACAATAGTTTTTTCTAGTCCTTTCCATATGCAAAGTTTGAGAGTTTTCTACATGCTTGAGATAAGTAGTCAGATTTTGTTTTGTCCAGAACTTGTTGATCGATTGTCCTTAGAATCCACTGTGACAGTTTCAGGGGTCAGGCTGCAATGGGCAGTAATATGTCTTTGCTCCTTGCAAGCCTCTTGACAGAGTGCATGGCTTGCTGCCCATGCAAAGCCTTTTTGCAAGCCCTGGCCAGAGGCTGCAAAAAGGGCGGGAAATCCTGTTCAGGTCTGGGTGCAATGATTGGCTGCAGGTGTGATTTGGAGGGAAAAACTGTCCGGGGATCTGGGAGCTTGAGGAGGAGTTTCCAGCAGGAGATGGAGTTTTTCAGCCAGTCAGGGCCCCGGGGGAAAAAGGTATAATAAACAGTGGAAGCAGGAGACTGCATCTTTTGTCTGGGCAAATTCAGAAGGGGAAAGAGAGAGAAGATCTGTTCTTGAGGAAGTCTTTGCCAGTGACTGTCCACTGGTCTTTCTCAGGTGGGAGAACTGACCAGGAGCAGGAGCCTAGTTGCTGAACTTTGGGGAGCAAACCAAAGGGAGGGAGGAAGTGGTGAAGCTTACCTGCCTGGAAGCAACTGAGGGTTAGTAAGTCAGGGAAGCTGCTATTGCTTGAAGCTTACTTTGCTTAGAGCAGTGATGGTGAACCTTTTGAGCTCGGTGTGTCAAAATTCGCAAGAAAACCTAGCTTATCTGGGGCTCTATGTCACATCTAGAAATATCCATAATTTTGTGATATTTGTAGCTCTAGTAAAAAAGTTACATTTTTGATATATGTATTTTATTAAAAGCAAAAACAATTCTTTACATTGGTGACTTTTGTTGCTGAATTTCTTTTGCTAAATCTTCAATTGAAAGTTGGTATTTCATACACTTCAAGAACATGCAAGCACTACACGCCCAGGTGCCAGGGTGACCATGTGTGTCACCCAAAAGGGCTTGGCGTGTCACCTGTGACACACGTGTCATAGGTTGGCCATCACCGGCTTAGAGACTTGTGAAACCTTTAACTGCTAACTTCTAGACTTTCCTATTTTCTCTTTTACTTCTGTAAATATTATTCTTAATAAACTTGTTCTAGTTTATAAGTTTAAAATGCTTGCTACCAGTGTTTTCCCTTTAAACTGTAGTACTCACTCGGCCTATTGCATGAGCCCAGCATCCTACTAGGGCCCCGCTACTCTTAGGAGGGCAGGCACTGACCGGACCTCTGGGTATCGTGACATCCATGATATGCTTAGCAATGTTCTCTAAATACTTGTTTCCACAACATCTATCTTCCCTCCCTATCTCCGTCTCTCTGTCCCTCCCTCTAAGTTTCACAGTCATATCTTACAACAGGAAAGACAAGTGCTTTAATGATTATGTTCTTCAAAAACAGATACTTAAAAATTAAGGCTTAAGCTGTGGATCTTCTTGTAGAAAGCTCCTGTTTAACCTCTGTCGGATTAGAGGTTATTTTAATTAATACCTTAAAATCTTTTTCTAACAGTTAAATTAGCATTGATCAGGAGTCTGGAGATCCATTTATAGTGCTAGATTGTCTATGCTAAATATTGGAAAACTGTACACGTCAAAATACTTTTTTTGCTGAAGATATGGAGATCTAAGATCAATACTTTTTCATAAATGATAACTGTCTTGTTCGTTTATTAAAATCAATAGCATGCTGTCAGATGGCTTATTTTTGTTGTGTTTATGTGGAAACATTGACTATTTTCCTTACTTTGATTTTTTTTTTAAGTTCCTCACTGTGAAATCTAATTGCTTTTGGAAGTTCTTTTTTGCTGCCCTAAAAAAATTGGAATATTACATATTTTTCATGCACTGGCAACGTGTTGATGTTTTTCTTGGGGAAGTGAGATATAATCCTTCAGCTAGTTTCTCTAACTGCCTGGGCCGTGTAATCCTTTGGGGAAACATCACTTCAGTATATGGTGCATGATTTTGAATGAGAATGCTGGAATAACAAACAAATCTCTCTAGACCTGTTCAACAGAAAATTATGCTGTGTTTTGAATCTTCTTCATGTTCAGCCAGTATAAGTTGTTGAATGTGATAATGGATGGTGTGAATTTTTGCTAGTTTTTGTAAAGATCAGCATGAATGTGGTAAAACCCTTAATGCAGACCATTAACGCAGAAAAATACTTTACTGAAGAATTTGGAGAAAAGGGTTCTACACCCACAGTAACTTTTTAGTTTAGTTTGAAAGGAAAATAGAACTGGTACAGCATGAGAAATGCCTATTTCTTTGGAATCTGCTGGTTGAATAACATGCTGAAGGAAAATGGATCCCTCTACCCTTTGACTCATGACTTTTAGATACAGCAGCTTTTCATTGGCTAATGAAAAGGAAAACCATTTGGCAACTTCCTGTTGCACTGTCATAAGGTTAAAAATACTATTCACTGCAACTTATATAGAGAAGGTTCTAGAAAGTCAGATGATAGACTCTTCTGTTTCTTTTATTTCTTTTACGGTACATTTCTCCCTTCATAAAGCTTAGTGTAGTGGATGAAGGTTGCAGAAGGTTGTGGAGGAAAAATAAAATTACAGTGGTACCTCGACATACAAGTGCCCTGACATACAAGTGTTTTGAGATACAAGCCGCGTAGCGAGTGATATTTTGCTTTGAGATGAGAGCAAGATTTGAGATACGAGTATGTAAATACAGTACAGTACATAACAAAAACAACTGAGGTGGTGTTTTGGGAGCTGGAATGGATTAATGGGAAAATTGCTTTGAGATATGAGCGATTTGACATAAGAGCAAGGTTACGGAACGAATTAAACTCGTATGTCAAGGTACCACTGTATAAAGTTTTACTGCAGTCTCTTTCCATATTCCTGAAACCTTCTTGTACATGCCTTGAAAACTGGCAAATTCCTGTTCAAGATGCTGGCTGGCTTAACCATCAGTTCTATGTTAGCAGTTTAGTTGCATAACTCAAAGCTTTAGAGACTCCTATTGCAGAAATTGCAGCTTCTTCACTGATACCAGATAATCTGATGTTTGGAAGAAGAATGGAAGTAGAAATTTGTTTCTGTTCTCCCCAAATGTTTTGTCTATTTGAACTATTTGTCTTTGCACGCAAGAAGAAGCTTCCTTGTGCTTTAAGAGTAGGCAACTCTGCTTTGATTTATATAATATTTTCCCTTTTCTTGCTTCTGATCTGTCCAGTGATAATCCTGAATACCATGTCCATCACCCAAAGGAGAGATACCGGTGTTTACTTGTTTACATGGAGTCTTCCTTCCCAGAAACAGATGATATTGTAATTTTTTGGAAGGAGTTAGAGCCGAAAACAGAATATTGGAGGGACAGTGGAGAAAGTGGTGCATTTGTGTGAGAGTGAGTGAGTGAGTGAGTGAGTGAGAGAGAGAGAGAGAGAGAGAGATGACCAACTCATGTTGTTTCCTTGTTTGCATTGTGAAGCTAAATAAGACCCAGTGCCTGAGATCAAGCACAAAATGATTACTTATCTTGCTGATCTCTTGTTTCCCATGCTTTAGTTGTACAGTTGGCTTACATCTTTTATTTTATAACAGTATTTAATAGATGTCCAGAAGGGGAAGTTTCAGCAGGTGGTGCAGTTAATAGTAGCTGAAAATTCTTCTCTTCTACTATTACAGATATAGAACTCTGTTATCTTTTCAGGAATCCAACCCATGTAGCATAAGCTTTTGAATTTCCCCCCTTCATTTACACTTTGTAATGAACACATTTTTGTTCATTTTTAACATCATACTAATAGATTTTATATCAACAAATACTTAACTCCTCTTTCATTCATGACAAAAGGATATTGTTAATGATACTGTTCCTTTGCATCTCCCTTATGCTTTGTTACTTTTCTCCCATTGTTTAGGTCATGCTGGCTGCTTCTTACTGGTCACTTCTTGCACCAGCCATTGAACTGGCTGAGGACTCTGGGAAATTTGGAGCTTTTGCCTTTTTCCCTGTAGCCATTGGCTTCACATTGGGTGCAGCGTTTGTGTTCATTGCAGATCTCTTACTCCCATGGTTGGTAAGTAGCCTTCTAACTGTCTTTGATCCTCATGACCAAGAAAGGAAATTTCCCATTGTTTTTATGAATCCTGAACATAATAACTATTTTAATATATAATATAATAGTATTTAATTATTACACTGGTCTCAGTGGTTATTGGAACACTAAATACCATACCAAAAAAACTTGGTCAGTGCTTAAAACATCTGCATATTAACAAAATCTAACATTGTTAAGCTGCAAAACACCACACTGCTTGGATCCATACATACTTTATGCCAATACATTACATTGGGAATGAACTTGGGAAGAACTTGATGTGAAATAAAGGCCAACAGCAGCTAAAGAACTTTCTTCTGTGGTATTGAATTGTAATAACAATATAGCAGTGATGTCTCTGATTACCCAGCATAGCCCTTTGGGAAGGGTCCAATGATCAGACTATCAAAATGGTCATATGTTGTTATTATTAATGATGATGATGATCATAGGAGACAGAAGGCCTGATTTTAGCTGCACCATAACAAGCTATTAGGGCCAACACGATAAAAGCCAAAGTAGAAAGCCGGCTGTAGACATCAAATGCTGGGATGGCAAAGAAGCTGAAGAAACAATTGACCATGTACTCAGCTGCTGCAAAAAACCTGTGCAGAGCAACACAACACTTTCACCAAAAGGATCCACTGGAATCTGCGCTGCAATCTGCCAGCAGCACACAATTGGTGGTATCATGAACCTGAAAAGTTGTTGGAAATGAACAGGTGAAAATACGATAGGATTTCAGAATACAAACTGATAAAGTTTTAGAAAATGAAAACCTGACATCACCATTGGAGATGTTGTGATACCAGGAGACAGCAAGATCAATGAGGAACAAACAGAGAAAATTACAAAATATGAGTACTTGTAAATCGAAGCCCAAAGACTCTGGCACAGGCCAGCAGTGGTAGTCCTAGTGGTGATCCACACACTGGGTGCCATTCCAAAAACCTTGGACGGCACTTAACTCAGTGTTGACAAGATGGTCAACTGCAAATGATCACCTTGCTAAGCTCTGCGTGCGTTATCTGCCGATACATAATGTCATTTTATGGGAATTTGAGAAGATCCCTGTGAGTCGTGAAGTACCAAAACTGACCCCAACGAACTGGTGTCATGTTGTATTGTTGTGTTTTGCAAACAACAACAACAGTAATAATTCAGTCTCATCTTCTTATATTTTCTGGCTGTATTAATGTGTTTTGTGATTGGCGTGATCCGTGCTCTGGAAGTCTCTTGAGTGGATTAATATAATGCCTTTACATGGAGCACTGAAGGCAATTTACCCATTTCAATTAGTGCTGAGTGTGGCTACAGGAATGTTAACTGGTACAGCTCAGAGGCAGAACAATCCCATTCCCTCTTCTATTTCTGTTTTTAGTTTCTATTGCAGATACTGTTTGTCGTATTTTCAGCTAGTGGGCTTGCTTGGGTTTCAACTATGAATGACACAGACTTTTTATAACACAGTTTTTGAGTTATGTGCGGGAAGCAAAATGTGGTTCCTTGGCATAAAGCAGAACTTTCATGTTGTGCTTATGCTGCACAGGACCATCTTGTATAAAAAATTGTGGGAGCCTTTAGAAGGGGACATTAATAATGACACTTTCGCTGAATGTGGTGATTACTGAAAGCAGAATTACCATGTTACATCTGCATTACGATTCCCATTTTACTTTTTACAGTTGGTCCCCTGAAACCCCTGGGTAAAGGGCAAGTAAAATAGCTTGCCTGATTCTTTCAAACCTATTTGGAGGCCCTGATGCTTAACTGAAGGTCAAATGTTTGAAGGAGTTTAAAGCATATAAGCCAGACTTAATTACTGTATGTACCAAAAGTCAAAGTGGAGGAAAGTAGCAGCAACCTCTCTTTTGCTGGAATATCCTTCACCACGCGTATGGTCCTTGTTTAATTTATTGCGTTCTACTTTTATTGGTATAACTTTATTTTTATCAAATTATAACTTATGGTTTTCTTCTGTTTGGAAAGCTACATAGAAACCTGTCCACGAATATATAAACAAAAAATGACAACAACACTGCAATCATGTTTTATCACAGGTTAATATTCTTTTGCTCAAGAGTGTTATTTTCCTTCCTTTTTTTTTGTCTGTAGTAACATTTGCTCCTGTCTTTGGTGGATTCTTCCTCTGATTTGATCAGTTTAGTTTGAGTGCTAAGACGCTTATGTGGTGCTCGGCTTTCCTTTTGTTGAAGGAAAGAGTTCAAGTTTTATAAATGTTGGCAGGATCTGTTGATGGCACTGTAGGGTTGACCTGTGAGCCCTTTCTGTGCCACAAGAGGGCTTCTAGGGCACAGCTCTGCTGTGAGCACTATAACGAGAGAGTGATACGAAGATCTTTCATAGCATGAATTTAACTGTCTTTGCACGTGTTGGTTGCATTAGAACAGAAGAATGATGGACTTTTGCAAATATTTCCTGTATTCCTGTAAATGTCCATGGGTGGAATCATATGTGTTCCCTGATTTTGTTGTTTTGGTTCTGGGATGGCAACAGATAGCTCCCTGGAATTATCTTCAAGTGATGCGCTCTTACCACTGTCATGACAGAAATAACCTAGGACCCAACACAGAGAAAACATAACCCTCTTGGGTGTGACTGTCAGATGTGTTCCCACTCTTCTGTTTATCGATTTAACCTAGGTGAGCTTAAGTATTTTTAAAATCTAGTATACGTATGGATCAATTATGCATGTCGTTTGGTTAAAAGTACTCACAGTGGGAAGCTTGTGGCTTGCCAGAATAAGACTCACAGCACTGGGTTTGCTACTGCCAAGTGCCAGCCTTGGGAAATCCCTCAAGGCTGATCGCTGTGCTGCAGTAGCTGCACTTTATGCCAGACAGTCACACAGATGACGCTGCTTTTCTCTGTGTGTAATGAAGCGGATAAAGAGGCTGCTTATTCCCCAGGTAGAAGCAAGACGCCTTTCATTTTCTGGTGATGATACAGTGAAGTTATCTCACAGTTACCGCTTTGCATCTCACCAGCTGCTTGTCCTCATGCAGCTCTTTGCTCTTGCTGAGCATTTTGTTGGCTGTTCTGTTCACGTGTCGTAGGGTGCTGCCACTCTCCTTTGCTTGGATAAATCCAAAGGGAACGTGTAGTTGGCCTTCCTTTTCTCAGTGTAGAGATTTTTAATTTCTTAAAGAAAAAAACCCTTACTTCGTTTAGTCTATACAGGAAGGAGGTAGGCTGTGTTCAGACATCACAAAAGGGGCATGTCAGAGGTGCCCCAGAGAGACAGTGTGTGGCCCTCATGTTCTCAAGTTTTATCTAACGTAAAGCACTGATTATGCAAGCATTGGTAGAAAAATTGGTACAAATGACAGAACTAGAGATTATGCAAGCATTGGCAGAAGGAGACTACCTTGTCTTGAAGCCCAAATTATTTCCAGTAATACTTCTTTAAGCACATTTCTTAGCTATTCCTAGAAACCATCCATTTCATGTCTGTACAGGGTACAATAGACTGAGAGGAGTAACTGACCCAAAGTGTTTTCATAGCACAGCAAAGATTTGAACCCAGAGACTCCAGCAGTCTTTTTACTCTTACTGTCTCTAAAAGTCTTGACAAAAGACAGTACTAGACATGGGTGTTTGTAGAGTGGATGTTTTCCACTGCTACATGGAGGAAATGACAAGAAAACAAAAACACAAAGAGACCTTTAGCTTTCCAGAATCATCAAGTAGAATGTTATTACTTGGAGCAGAAACCTGGTTGTAGTCTTCTTAGAATAATATAATGCTCCATCAGATGGAAACTGTAGTTTTTTTGTCTTGCATTGGTCTCTGCAGGTGAGCAGTTAGCATCAGCAAAGTCAGGAGAACAGCAGGAATGGGTTTTTCTCTGTTAATATTCCAAGGACAGTGACTTGCCAGGAAAATAAAAGAAAGAAATGTTATGCTAGATAAATATAGTATCCTAGCAAGCAGGAAACAAATCATGTTGCTTGCCCTTCAAATACAGTCAACTCTAACTAAAAAAACAATCTTTCTGGTTAGCCTATAGATATCCAAAGAGATTTGTGTGAAGCTGAATCGTCAAAGCAGCTGTCTCACATTGATCATTTAGCCTCTGAAGTTTGTTGCTAGAACAGCTATTAACCTATGTCATAGTCACGAGATTCCACTATGAATCTTTCAAAGGACCCAAGTAATTTGCTAATCACTGGAATAATTAGCCTTTACTCCAAGCTCACATAAATGTCCCTTGGTGCATATGAGCACCTTAGGGTAAATAGAGTAGAATATGCAGCAGTCCTGTGTGTTGTGACAGCATTTTCATTATGAAGTCATTAGGAATTCAGGCATACAAATGCTTTATGTATTAATTTCCTGCTAGCTGCTGCATCTTAGTGATAGAAAAAAAAAATTCAGATTTAATGAACGTTATAAGTGCATATGACTATACAGTGTTAATGTCAGAGGAGTATTCTTTTTGTTGTTGTTGAACCAAATGAAATCTAGTCTTTGGCCGTGTTAAATTGTTGACAGGTTGATTGAACAAAACATGTTCAAGAGTTCTTAGAGTGTAGCTTAAACCATCTACATGACAACTGCTATCTACTTGTCGGTTCTTCTGTTTTGATTATTGATCAATCAAACCTATATCCTGTCTTCCAAGAAAGCCTAGGGCAGCATGCAGAGTTAAAACATCATTACAGAAATATTTAAAAGCTGAAACTGAAAACAGGAGTGCAAAACCAAAGTCTTTCAGCATTACTGATTACCAGCAATAAAATATCAGAGATAGTAAATGTTTCAATGTGCAAAATTATCTGGATGTCCTCCACATGGCTAAGCATGGTACTGTAAGTATTAATTTACACATCTGGAGCTTCTTCTTAAGAAGAAGCTCCAGATCAAGAAAAGGCCATGGTAGCTTTGAATTTCTAAGTCTGGGTAGAAGGTTTTTTTTTCTTTTTTTGGTACCTGTGGCCTAGTAAAATCCTTATTGGAAAAAAAATCCTCTGTGTTTTTATTACTCCGTATAATTTATTTCCAACCCACTTCCATCAAAGGGTTCAGGAGAATTTCCCAAGTAAACTCCAAATGAATGAATTACCTGGTTTTTGGTACAGAAATGATCTCTGTAGAAGTTTTTCATTAGTAAAATAACCAGTGACACCATGAATCCTTAGCTGCTGGTATCCTCAGTAATTATTAATCTTATATTTTGAAGTACCATCTCAGGTCCTAAATGATTAATGTTTAATAGACCACATGAACTATTAATGTTTAATAGACCATGTGATCTTTCCTCCATGATAAAACATATGACAGAGTTGTTCAATGACAGTATTCCTTCAAGATTCAGTGAGAAACCCAAAGCTTTCAATATATTTTTTCTTTTGTTCCATTAAAAAGGTACCTGAGACTGAATGATAGAAAATTATATTAGCTTCTAAAACAAACAGCAAGTCTGTTTGACAAGCTCACAGGCGAAACCATTTATGAAGTTGTTCTGTTAACATATTTTTCAAACTGTAACAGTCTATAACTGCAACAACATCCTTTGAAAAAGTGTGCAGTTAATAGTTACTCTCATATTAAATCTTTTTGTTAAATTTCTGTTGCTGTTGTCAGGTTCCTTAATTCTGGAATTCTCCTTAATTCTGGAATTTCCATTTTCTGCTTCCATACATCAATTTAAATAAAGAGTTGAGAAACTTGTTATAGCACCCTTACCTTTCACTAACATCTAGGTCAGCTAGTAAAATTGGTATCATATGCCATAAGTTATAATACAAAATGGAGTAGAAGCTGCTCTGGTAAAATATGAATTCAAGTAAATAAGCAACGTTAATCTACATCAGTGGTTCTCAACCTTCCTAATGCCGCGACCCCTTAATAGAGTTCCTCATGTTGTGGAGACCCCCACCCACAGGGGCGGAGCAGCTGGGAGGTGGGAGGGAAGGGTGGTGGGAGACTCATCGCGACTCCTCTGAAAGGGTAATTCGACCCCCAAAGGGGTCCCGACCCCCAGGTTGAGAACCACTGGTCTACATTATGAACAGACTTGACTGAGTGTAAATGAAGACAGTTCTTTTCTGGTCTCTCTGTGTGAAAATGGTGTCATAACCCTTCGTATACCTGAACAAGAGTAGTTAATGGGTTGCTCTCCAGATGTGGCTGCATCCTGGTTCACATCAGCCCAACCATCATGACTTGGTACTTAAGAGATGATTGGAGAACATGCAGGTTTCAGTGAACGCTGGTAACTGTAGCTTTTGTATCCTTAATCTGTAATTTTCTGCAGACAATTCAAATGGAGTAATAGCTAGATAAATAACTGTTGCTTGGTGTATACTGTATAAAAACAAGAGAGGACTTGGACCAAAATGTTGCAGAATGTGGTATGTCAGGGATTTCTCTTGATTAAGGTTTTAGACCATACAAAACATGAGGCTTAAGTTGGTCTTTGAGGCTTGTGGCAATGGGAGGTTTCCTATCTTCCGTGTGTTACAAAAAGAAAAAGATAATATTCTAATGTAAAAGAAAAAGATAATATTCTAATGTAAAAAACTTCTTCTGAGGTTTTCCCAGTTGCACATTTGGCAAGTGCTGCGTGCTTGCACTGAGAGGTTTCTGGAAAGCCCTGTTTTCTGCCAGCAGTGGTGGAAACCTGAGTTTTCCATTTAAAGACATTTTGCTACCCAGTTTGGTAAAACCTTTAGTTTCAGATAACAAAACATTTGCAAATGGAAGACTCAACTCCAAAAACTCTTGGCATCCCAGCACAACAACTGTGAGCTACAGGTATTTTCCATGATTTGTGGTTTCTTTTAGGAGATTTTTAGAAAGTTTTAACTGACAAGTGACTATTCTTCCCTGTACCTTTTGAAGCCACCCAGAAGCAAAGCCACTATCCTATATTTAGGTGACAATGGGTGTTTTTCCATCGCAGCCCTTAGATCCGGATCTAAGAAGATCCGGATCTAAGGAATGGGTACATTCCTTAATCCGGATCTAGTAGATCCGGATTAAGGGAAGCACCTAATGTGTTTCCACAGGAGGTGTAGCACCCAGTAGCATTGGGTGCTAACCCCCCTGACATGGAAACACCTTTGCACCCATGTGGGGAATCCAGATCGACCCCCAAGGGGTCGGTCCATCACCCCAGGTGTCTCTGGGGACAGGGGGTGCGATCTCCAAAGTCCCAGCTTTGGAGTGATTTCGGAGTCATTTCAAAACCATTTCGAAATGACTCCGAAGTCCCTTCGAAGAGATCGGCAGAGACATCAAAGCCGCTCCAGAGTCCCTTTGGAGCGCCTCCGAAGTCTGCGCTGATCTC
>MTQE01002208.1:29774945-29799511 GCA_014337955.1 Aspidoscelis marmoratus | reverse complement strand
GGGGGGGGAATCTCTTGTTCCTCTCCCCAACATCAGCCAGGCCAGCACCATCTCCCTTTCATCTACTGTCAGCCACAATACATACCCTTGATTACATGGGATACATAAGTTATATGGCTATATGCATTTGACTGCTCAAAGCATGCAGATAACATGACCCTGGAGTAATAAGTCACTTTTCTTCACTTACAGTAGGTCTTACCACAGTGAATGGTTGCTTCTCACCCATTGCTTTTAATTATTTTACTGCTTTTTATTTAGCATTGGGAGTTGGGGGATACAGTGGGATCTTGTCAGGCATGATATGAGGAATAAGTCTTATCAGCAGGCAGTATACACATAGTCTCCAACTTTAAGATGGTACACACTAGTTGAGGCAGTGCTTCAGACAACTAGAACAGGAACAGTTTATGCCCTTGCAAGTACTAGTATATTCAGCTTGGTCTAATATGCTGTTGACAGCCATGGCATTGCTTGCAATGGAGGAGCTAATACACATCTATATCCAAAGCTTAGATATTACTCTGGCTGATCTATTTTATAATAGCTGCAGTCTCCAGGCCAGCTTCAAGGACCGTGCCACATATAGTGCATTGCAGAAATCTAACGAAAATGTTATTGGCGTGTGCACTACTGAGGCTGGGCTGATTCTGTTCAGAAATGATTGGAGCTGGGGCACCAGCCAAAGCAGCTATTAGTTGCCATGGTTAAATGTTCCTCAAGTAATGGCTTGGAATACTGGTAAGCTAAACTCGTAAACTGGTACCATATCTGGTCATTTAGGAGAAGCACAACCCATCAGGTAATGGTTTCAAAGCCAACTTTCCATTTTGCCAAGATTTATTTTCAGTCTATTCATTCTCAACAGTCCATCAGTGACTTTATTAGTGATAAGGTAGTATGTTTGCCTGTTGCATGGGTAGCAGACATATTTTCAAGCTGTAATAACACGTCAGAGAAATGTAGATTCTGGTTGAATATTGGAAGAAATCCTCTATATGTGGAGTAATGGTGGGAAATCTGACGTATTGTTTTTCTTTCATCGCCTCTGGTTAACAGATACAACTTATATCTTCAGGATTCAACCACAGCAGAAGATGCTTTCATACATTCATTTTGTTTTATGCGCTTTTGTTTCATGTTTAGAAATATAATAAAAGCAAGTAATAAGGCACTCCTCACCTCCCCCTCCTGGTCTCCAGGAGTCTAATGGAAGATCCAAGGATGATCACAGATGGTGTGAGTAGACTCTCAACAACCATGATAGAGGTAGACTGTTTTATATATTTTGTCAAAGCAGTCTATGCCATTCTAGAATACATGCTTATGAGAATGCTACACCATTTTTTCAAGCCCTTTATATCCTGGTTTCCAAAAATGTCTGTACCCCAAACTTCTCAATTGCAAAACAGTAGACTATCATTAGTGCCAGAAAGATGAGGGGAGAGATACAGGCTAATTGGCATCTAGCATCAAATGAAAACTTTGAAAAATCCATGCTGGAGACCTGGATGGGATTGCACTGCAGACTGCTGGGAGTACAGCAAAATGGCACAAATACTTTGGAAAGGAAGAAAACTCACAGAAATTTCCAGAAGCTCTGCAGAGGCCAGTAGCATAAGCTGTATGAACCCTGTGCAGGTATGCAAAGAGAGCTTTAAATGGGAGGTGACGGTAGGGTTAACTTCCTCAATATTACATGGTCTTCTTTGTATATGTTCACTATAGCAACCAACTGTTGAGATGCTTTAATTTGGATTCTTGAATGGTTGCATTGCATTGAGGTTTATGGCGTCCATTTTCCTTCTCAACTTCATGATTCTGTGATTCAGTGATGGAAGTCTATATTTTAAATTTGCAGTGTTTAGTACTTTCCCACCTATGTTTGAGCACATAAACTTTCTGCTGTAAGCCATTTAATTCTGGATGAAAGAATCCTTATCACTGATGATGTGAATTTGCAAGACCAGCTTAATTAATTCTGGCTGAAACTATCCTTATCACTGAGGAGGTGATTTCGCAAAACCAACTTACTAAGAATTACTAGGAATTTATTTTATTTCTAATTAAATATACTTCATTCTGTCGTTTCTTAGTGTTCAGGATGCATTTCAAGAGGTTAAAACCATAAAACGTTCCTTTCCACCAGAAACCTCCCTTCTTCAGGATTTTGTGAGAGTTTGTGATAATTCCATTGCTAGTTGCGTCACTATAGTCATGGGTATATCAGCTTGGGAATCATTAAGAAATTCTTGTAAGGAAACATTACTTTTTTAAAAAAATGATTTTTATTTCCTTTTTGATGAGACCAAGCAGGCATTGGAAAGTACTTTTCTCTCCTTTTAGTATAAGATATTCTTTTTATCACATCTCATGCTTTCCCAGCGTGCAAAAATTCAATTATAATTGCTGTGGTCTACTCTGTATACTGATAGTCTTGTGAATTCACAGCAGTATAAACTACTTCCTACTTTGTATTGCCAGTAGGAACAAGTATAACAAATTATTATTGATGCATTATCAGTGGATAAGAAAGTGGACTAAAGAACATTGTGGTTGCAGGATGTTGAGATATGTGAAAAGTAAAGGAGTGAATATAATTACATTAGATGGCCTAATGTAATTCTAGTGCTCTGTGTGAGGTGTTTAGAGAACTCGTCCATGTATTCATGGCCTCTAGAACTTCCATTTTACATCTGAAGCTCAGGAAGAATGTAAGTTGTATATGTATTTCTTTCCTCTCTGTTACATAATGGATCAACCCAGTTACAGGAAGGGCACTTTCAGATATCCTTAAAATGCATTTGTAGGAGGAATTGCTCAGCTAGCAGGTCCACTAAATCCCCTCCAGCTGTTATTCTTTGCAGCTAAGCTGCTGTGGTTTCCTAGTTTTGGTAACAATTTATCCTATTTCAGTGTGTCTATCAGCAAGGAATTTTATCCCAAAGGACTTAATTTCCTGCTATTTTTGACTGCCCAAATATTTGTTTATTGAGGTCAACATATTCTCTTTAGAGTAACTGCATATATAAAGCAGTATAAATAAATGCATAAATAAAAAATATATATAGCACCGACCTGCTTGAAACATTCCAAGGTGGATTGTTATTTTTATCTTTGATTAGTCTGACAATAAGGCCATATAAGAGGTGAGTTTCCCCTCTTGTTTCTCCCCTTTCTTCTTTCCCATAATTATGATCTGACAACTTAGACGGACAAAGTGCGGTCTTGCATTTTTTCTGCAAGAGCTAATTTAGAATATGGTAAATTTAGTGACAATTTTTATCCACTTTCTTTGAATATGCTCAGAATAAGGGTTTATGTTCAAGTTATACAGTATGTTCTCAGGATCCTGTTCCTGCATTCTGTATCCACATGCAGACCTTTTCAGCATGGAACTTCTTTTCATGGAATGGTCTAAACTTCTTGCCCATGCTAGCCAGAGCTGATGGGAAGTATAGCCCACAATAGCAGCTTGGGGAGTGTTCTCTCACTAACTGTTTTGATTTGATCTCTTAAAAGGCACCAGGAGGCCTTGTTTTGTGCTCTTGTACTTTCAGCTTTTGTGTGTGTGACAATTTTCAGCACTTCATTTGATCTTGCATTTAAAGCTAAACAGTAGGTGCTAATTAGTCTGTATGCTTTAGATGTGTAAACATGTAATTAAACTGATGACAAGAAAAGAAAATAGCCAATTATCTCTATATAAGTGTGTTCATAGGAGCAGTTAGCTGTGTAGAGCTTTAAGAAAGGGTTAGACAAATTCATGCAGGTTAAATGTATCATTGGCTACTAGAAGTGATGCCAGGTTGGAGACAGGCAGGATGCCTCTAAAGGCCATTGGCTGTGATTTGAGACCTTCAGGTTTTGCCTTTATCTTCCACTTGAGAGGCCCAGAAACAATTGGTGGGCCGCTGTGTGAAACAGAATGCTGGACTAGATAGGCTGTGGCTGGACCCAGTAGAGTTTCTGTTCGCTCTAATGTTTCTGTTCTTGTATTTTAAAAGCAAGCATAAAGGAAGGAGAAAGCAACTTTATATTTTCGACATGCCTTTTTTCCTATTATGAAAAGATGGCATTTGCTCAACATATTGATCATATTATGAATTATTATTAAGCATGCCTGGCTCCATTATTGAACTGTTCATGGTACCTGACAGTTCTGCTGTGTCTTTGGAGGAAAACTGTGGGATGAAGCTGGGTAATGATGCAGGCTGTTTTTTAAAAATAAATATTTAGAGCAAGCTGTGGGATTCGTAAGTTATCCCTTGTACAACACTATGATTTGGTTCCCACAAACTGTTGTGTAATGTCAAAGTACGTTACCCGAATAATTGCTGTCTATGAAAAACTGGTGTCCTGGGAAGAGGTGCAGTTTACCAGTATATTAGTAGTGCTGCAGAGGGGAGATCCAGTTTACCAGTAATGCAACAGAAGTCAAATTACATTAATCCACATTTTTCAAAATGCACTAAATAAGGGAAGACTTTTACTGATAGGCAGCCATCTATACAAAACTGTGCTATTTGAGACAATTGAAATTTATATAGAGAAAAGCATGAACTATTCTTGGCTGTGGGGGTGCGAAATGGCCTCTGACCCTTGGCGAGGAAAACCCCAAGTGGAGAGGTTTTTGTGCATGCCCTTTGACCCCTAGTTTTCCTTAAACTTAAACATGCATCACAGTCACAGATTAGACTCATCAATTTGGTTGCTTGTAAAATTGATTCATGAAGACTCTTTGCCCTAGACTGAATAGCATCTCGTCTCTCCCTCCCCTGGCCTAGATGAGCTTCCTCAGAAAGACACCCCCCTTCATAAAGTAATAAAAGAGAGAGGAATTGTGGGGGTGCAATTTGCCTATCTCAGTTAAGCAACTCAGTGCATCCTGGGTCACTGTAACTTTCCTAATATCTCTCTCAAGGAAGTCATAACATCTACAGTACATGTAAAAAATGTACAGCATCCAAGGATGCTGACACGAGCAGTACACATGCATAAGCAAACCACAGAGACAGGCTTCTATTGGTCCTCACCATAACACCATTTATGGCATTTCCTATCTAGCACTGTCCTTGCATTAAGGCTGTTATATGTGGGTATATACTGGTTCAGTCCAGTTCTCTTCTTGTAACCAAATATGGGTTTCCTGAGAAGTACTTTTCCATTGTTCAGAGAAACTGTATAAAAGCCTTGGCATGTGTTAATAAAGAAGGCTTACTTCTTTCACTTGGAAACCATCCTGCGTGTGAGTCCTAAATCATTACTACACTTGGCTCTCCCTTTTCTCCTCTCCTCACTTTTTCTTACATGATTTCTTGAGAATATGGAGTTTTAGACTTAGGTGTAGACACTGAAAACCTTTTTGCTTCGGTTCAGCAGAACAGTTATTTACAACTCCTGATTATAGCTTCTGATTATGAAATTTGCAGGCTTTTTCTGTTAACTGTGTTAACCTTGACAATAAATGAGTATAATTCATACTGATTGATCTGATGAATTCTTAATTGTGTAGTGGACTGGCTGAGGTGTAGTGGGAAATCATGGCTTCCCATCTTGCATGATTTCCATATGTTTTTCCTTTTGTCTGGCTGCAAACTTTCATCAGATTACAGTTCCTTGTCGCATTCAGAATGGGTGGAGTTGTGCAGTAATTAAAGCCTTTTTAAAAAGCTGGAGGGATTGTTTTCTTCTGTGTTTGATTTTCACATTCAAAGTAATTCTAATACTAATGCTTTTCCATTTTAAGAGTTCATAATGAGCTGTCACATCATCTGTTTGAGTTGTTAATTTTTAAAATGTTATAATTTTTTTCTTCTAGAATCTGTGATATATGCAGAGATTCTGATATGCAACAAGTGCATTGGAATAGGACGCAGATCCATATCTCATTTTTCACATGTTAATTCAGTTTTCTAATAACTCCTCTTCTTTGAAAACAAATAGTTTAACTCCTATTGTTACATTACATAGGCATCTTAAATTCCATCTTTACCAAGCAGATATGTTTATAATTCCCATCACATCACATTTTCCCAGTCATTTAATAATTGCTGATGGTAAGAGCGAGTAAAAATCTTAACATGAGTTTGGGTAATGAACTGTAGGGAATATGTGCATAATTTCTTGTGTGGAGTTTATGATACGCTACACATCTCTTCATTGTTCCTAGAGATTTAAGAAAAGACAGTGGTGATCGTTATGAAATACATCCTTTTCTATATTTCCTAGCTTTTGATTTAGTAAGTTTTTCAAGTCTCTCCGGATAGATCATTTCAACTTTCCATTCTTTTCCTCTTAAATAAACGAGTTTAGCTTACATTAGAGGGATGCATATCCTGCAGTAATTCTTTTATAGCCAGTTTTCTTATTTCTGCAATGAAGTGTGTCTTGCTATGATGGCTATGATTTGGTTCCTACAAACTGCTGTGTAATGTAAAAGTTTAAATTCCATGTTCATAGAAATAAGAGAAAAAACTATTAACCCTCTGAATCCTTGCTTCTGTCAATATGCTGGTGATTTGATTGGAAAAGCAATTTATTATCTTCATTACACAACTCAAATTGCATAATCTGAGCATTATACAGTATAGTAGGTAGAAGATAATTGTGATAAATATGCTAGATGAATATGTTGTTTTCTTCCACAAAACAGCTGAGGAGACTTCATCTCTTGTATTTCTGGGATTGTGTTGCTACCTTTCAATCTCCTTAAGTGAAGGGTTCATTGCTCCTACATTCATGTATAATTCAGCATGCAAATTGTGGTGGCACAGTTTAGTTAGTTATGGTCAGAAATTAGGGCCTATCACTATTTGGCATTTGTCTTGAAATTGCTGGAGAAAAATCAGTTTATAGGTGCTGCAAGAACTTCAGTAATATCTCATTGCAGTCTAGTGCTAAGGGAGGGACTTCCCTCTGTATTTCCTCTCACTGGCCACTTCTGAGGGGTGGAACAAATGCTAAGCGTTAAAGAAGTAGCCTTTAACACAATGCTGTAATAAAGCCAGGCAAGTTATATTGATTTATGCATACTAAGCAAGTAAATACAACAAAATCCTATATCTGGTACTGTAGGAGTTCATTACATCATGAAGATGCCAGAACTGAGAGTTAGGTAACTTTAATAATTAAAATAAGAAATAGCTGTAAATACCGTTAATCAAAAATGCAGCTTCAGATTAAAATGAATAAATTACAGGACTTTGTCACTATCAGTCAACTGACTACTAATGGGTTATTTATTCTTTGTATTGTTGAATGTCTAGCTGTTAGAAAAGCTTAGGTGAAATCCTGAAAACAGAGAAGGAATTAAATAATCATTTATGGTGGCAAGCATGTTGAATACTGGTCTTATGGAAAAGCAGACAATGGCATTGTCATTGTAAAATATTATTTTTCCTCCAGCTGCTAAAGTTTAGATATGTGCAATATAAAATTTATATATTGTCTGTTTCCAGTTTTTGAATAACTTGATTAAATAAAGATTTGTGTATATACTTTTAATATTCTGTTCACTGTGTTGAATTTTTGTTTTCACTTGTAATTTGCTGAAATTAACATTTTAAAATGGGAAAAATGAACAAACTCAGGTTAGCCTAATAATAATAATGGGTAGACTTAACTGAGGCCAAAGAGAGAAGAGGTTAAAGGAGAAAAAGATCTGTGGCCAAGATAATGAAGAATTATACAAACTTCAGCCTGGTTGTATTTAGCACATCATCAGTTATAGAGCTAAACTGATGAAATCTGTACACAGCCTGAAATTGTGGCACAGAACCAATCAAATGAGGTGGCATGTGAAAAACAGTCTAAACGTGAAGTGAAGTTAGCAACTTGGTTTCAGCAACAGATTAACATTGATGTGAAAAAGTATAGATTTTCCGACGGGGTCTACGAAGTTGGCAAACATAGGGTTAATCTCCTCCTCCTGCCTCATTCCCCAGACCGAGAGGTGGAGCCTTTTTTATTCTATATAAGCTCCCTCCTGCCCCTTTTCCCCCAGTTCATCTCTCGGTCTCGCCTCATCCCCGTCGAAGAATTTGCAAGAGATTGCGTCATCGCCGGAGAGAGAGAGAGGGAGAGAAGAGCCGACAAGGCTTCAGCCCACGCTGCTTGCAGCTTGCCTGCAACGTGGGAGCGCCGAGCACTAACCACGGTCGTTGAGCAACGGTAAGCGTTCCTTCCACCTGCAAGACCTCGGTGTTTTTCCCCGCGACTCGCCTGTACGGTCCTTCGCAACTTGAAGATTCCCGGCTGCGCTAAACCGCCCGCTATCGCCTTACAGCGATTAACGCCGGCGCTCTGCCAAGTCAGTGGCAAACAGAGGGAGCTCGGCCAACGGCCGGAGGCGCGCTGAGATCACCAGCTACCGTGTTTTAAATAAACGCCAGTGTTTATTTAAAAAGGGAAACAGGCGGCAGGTGAAGCGGAGCCTGAATGGGACGCCGATATAGCCGCCGCGCCAATGGCTGCCTGCTACAGCATTCCCTTAGCGCTTATCGTGGCCGTATTAAATAGAGCGTCAGCCACCAAGGGGGCTGTGTTATGACGCAGTATTCACCACGCAGGCATCGTAGCAGGAGAGGAGAATGGCTGTTGGCTCGCGGCTGCTCACGGGTGGTCTTAGACCGCCCGGGGAGAGCATTGCCGGCTATGGGGGGACCATTGCGTGTAGGCCACACACCCTCCCCCCCCCTGCTCGAAGCAGGATAGCAAACGGAGCCGGACTCTTATCTGGGAATGTCTGGGTTTACCCCATCCCTATTATAGCAGCTATATGATCGTATGGAACAGACTAAGGCTGCTTCCCCCTGTGCAATGTTTGGATACAGTTATGGGGTGACCCACATAGGAGGCTTTTCTAAGCCCCTGGTTTACAGGGTCTCATTTTCTCACCCATCTGCACTTTGGGGCAAAAAATTGGGGTCTCTAGCTGCCTGAGTTCAAGGACTTGATGTCCTAAAATTGCACTTTTTCTATTCAATTCTAGGCTCCTTTTCGTTGACTATGGATCCTCAGGAGACAGACAAGTCTGCTCCACAGCTCTCTTCTGAAAGAAGAGCATCACCTAAAGCTCAAAGTACCTCTCTCAAACATACTCAGAAGGCTAAGCATACTGAGAAGCATACAGAAAAGTCTACAAGAGCATCTAAGTCTGATTCCTCAAAAAAGGCATCTTCTTCCAAGAGCTCCAAGGATGTGTCATGTACTCAGCAGGTGGAACTGCAACAAGTTCTACTGTCCTTTCTGCAAGCTGAGCTAGATAAGAGACTTCCAGTCAAGAGACCTTCACTTGATACAGCAGAGGCTGCACCTGAGCCTAAAAGATCCAAGAAGGGCGATTTGTCATCTCATGCCCAGGCCTCTAGACAAGAGTGCAGGGCTCAAAAGGCACCTGCACATGGGTCCCGCAGAGCCAGGTCTGCTTCTCCCATGTCTGATGTACCCTCAGAACAGCTATCTGTTGGCTCCCAAGACTTGCAGCAGGCTAACTAGATGGGCCCAAGCTGATTTGGCCAGGGCCTTTGGCAAGGCAAATCCTGAGGAAGGAGAGTCTTTGGAATTTGACTCCAATCCATCTGGCAAGGATTCAGATGACTCTGATAACGAAGCTTCTGGGGCTCCAGGCCAGAAACTGTTTGATTCCACTCAATATTCTAGGCTCATTGAGAACCTGGTGGTGGACCTAAACTTGGATGTTGGAAAAAAGGATGATAAACAAAAGGCAGTGGAGGAAGCTCAGGACCTGTTGCTGCCTACTCCTGTTGAACGCCAAGCACTACCCTGCCCTGCAGCGTTCCAGAAGCTAGTTAAGAAAGATTGGGAGTCTCCCTGCTCCTCAAAGAGGATTTCTCCATACCTAGTGAAGATGTTTGCCTCTGACCCACCAGACCAAATGTGGGAGGTGCCAACAATTGACTAGCTGGTCCTCGCCCTTGTCTCAAATCACGTTTTTCCCCAGCAGGGATTAACTAATCTCAGGGATGGGGTGGAATGGAAGCAAGAAACTCTTGAAAAGGAATTTTGAAGCATCCTCGCTAGCAGCGCGAGTGTTATCCAGTATATCGCTCTTTGCCAGAGGGGCGTTGAAGTGGTCAGACCATGTCCTGGCGAACCCCACCTTGTCTAAAGATTCCAAGCTTCTAATGAAAGAAATCAGGCACGCTCTTACATTCTGCGCTGATGCATCGCTAGACTCATTCCAACTTACTGGTAAAGCCTTAGCCACGTCTACTGCAGCCAGAAGGGTTTTGTGGCTTCGGCATTGGAACATGGACTATGCATCGAAGATGCGTGTTGTTTCCTTGCCCTTCAGAGGTGGACAGCTCTTTGGCAATGAAGTTTTGAAAGATTTCTTAATTGAGTCAAAGAGTAAGAAAATGATATTGCCATCTACCCCATCCACTCAGACAGCTTCTAAGGGAAAAGACCGTAGGTCTTATTACAGGAAATCGTATTCACGCCAGCCAACTACCAGCCAGTGATCTACTTACAGGCAGCAGGACAGGCCTCAATCACCATGGGGAGGAACCTATCAGAGATCCTACCCCCATACAGCCTCCTCTTCCCAGTCACAGCGTGCCAGGGGTTCATACCAGCGTTCCTTTTGAGGAGCCAAACAGTCTCACTACTCCTCTTGACAATGTAGCCTCGTCACCACCAGTTGGTGGGAGACTTCAGCTGTACCAAGAAGCATGGAATCAAGATGTCCATGACCCTTGGGTTTCCTCAGTGGTCAGCACTGGTTATGCTCTTGAGTTTGTTCAACGACCTAGTCATAGGATTGTCATAACAAAAGTACCTGTGGACGTGGCTAAGAGGAATGCCCTGTTGGCAGAAGTTAAAGATTTGTTGGTTATGGCCGCTATAGAGCCTGTTCCAGTTGATCAAAGAAACAGAGGAATGTACTCAAATCTTTTCTTGGTACCCAGAAAGGATGGGTCCTGGCGTGCTATCCTGGATTTGAAGTTTCTAAATAAATTTATTCAGCCAGTTAAATTTAAAATGGAGTTGTTGTCTTCCATTCGTTCTGCCATCCATAAGGGGCAATGGCTGGTCAGTGTGGATTTAAAAAACGCATATCACCACATCTCTATATTACCAGCACACAGAAGGTATCTCAGCTTCCAAGTAGCGGAGCGCCATTACCAATATAAGGTTCTCCGCTTTGGGCTCAGTGCCGCACCGAGAATTTTCACCAAGACCCTGTTATCTCTGGTGCAAATCTTAAGGGCCAGAGGCGTGGCCATTTATGAATATCTTGATGACCTCATAATTTTGGCAGATTCTCCTTCCAGAGTTATCTCTGACCTTCAAGAAACTCTCACTGTCTTGCAGGGTCATGGGTTTGTCATCAACAGGGAAAAGAGCTCCTTTACCCCATCCCAGACCCTTACCCATTTGGGGGCACTCATAGATACGAGTGCTGACCTCATAGCCCCCTCTCAAGATAGAATTGAATGCTTCCTGATGGATCTTTCACAGTTAAGGAGCAGTATACAGCCTAAAGTATTACAGTTGGCCTCCATTTTGGGGAAAATGGTGTCCTTTTTTCAAATAGTTCCATGGACAAGAATACATTCCAGGCCCCTGCAATGGTTCCTGTTACCCTGGGCATACCGCATTTCCAAATCCACTTCTTCCCGCGTGACCCTGCCCCTGCAGATCCGGAAGGCTTTTTCTTGGTGGAGCAAAAGGAGTAATTTATCAAGAGGGGTACCCATCGGAGAACCCACCCGCATATTGGTCACCTGTGATGCCAGTCTGATTGGTTGGGGAGCGCACTGTGAGGGACGCACAGCCCAAGGCAGATGGGGACCTATTGATTTAAGACACCAAATAAACTGGTTAGAATTAAAGGCTATTCTGTTGGCGTTGCAACGGTTTCAACCCCTCTTGTTCAACCGTCATGTACTTATAGCCACTGATAACATGACTGCAAAAGCGCACATTAATAGGCAAGGGGGAACTAGGTCCAGGGCACTAATGGAATTGTCTTATACCATTTTTACATGGGCTGAAGTAAATATAGCTTCTGTGTCTGCTATTCATGTGCAGGGCTCTACCAACACCGTCGCAGATTCTCTGAGTCGCGCAAGGCTGTCCCAGTACGAATGGAAGCTGGACCAGGAGGTCTTCAATCAGATAATCCAGCAGTGGGGTCTCCCAGTGGTCTACCTATTTGCATCATCAGAAAATCATCTGCTTCCCAGATTTATGACCCAGTTCAGGGATCCAAGAGCTCTAGACACAGATGCATTATCAGCCCTGTGGCCGGCCGGCCTACTATATGCCTTTCCTCCGCTCTCCCTTCTATCCAGGTTTCTTCGAAGGGTATAGGACGAGAAGGCCACAGTGATCCTAATAGCGCCGTTCTGGCCAGGCAGGACATGGTTCCCGCAATTGCTAAGGATGCTGACGGATAAGGCCGGTGACACTGCCACTCAAGCCAAATCTACTGACTCAGGGTCCAGTAGCCCATCCGGACCCAGCCTGGCTTGCATTGATGGCCTGGAGACTCAAAGGAGGCGTCTCCAGGCCCTGGGTTTTGACTCATCCGTTATAGAGGTGATGCTAAAGTCCAGAAGACCATCCACAAATAGGATCGACAATGTCACATGGAAAAATTTTTTTTACTTGGGTCTTGGCTAAGGGTATAGATCCTCCTAATCCCACGGCTACAAATATTATGTTCCTCAACGCGGGTCTGCAGAAGAATTTAAGCTTCAGTACCTTGCAGAGGCAGGTTTTCGCCTTGCAGGCCGTATTGGAATTTTTTCCTGGTCAAGCTTTGTCCGAGAATAGGTACATTCGAAAGTTTCTGAAGGGTGTCAAGATCAGTGTACCACCAGTTATACACAGATATCCAAATTGGGACCTACATTTAGTATTATCAGTTCTAAAAAAGACACCCTTCGAACCTATCAGGGAGATTCCCTTAAAGCTACTATCCTTCAAAGTACTCTTTCTGGTAGCCATGACCTCAGCTAGGAGGATTTCAGATTTGGCGGCTCTCTCAGTAGAAGAGCCCTTGTGCAGATTCATACCGGAGTCCGTGGTATTGCGTCTGGATCCCATGTGCACACCAAAGGTGAATACACTTTTTCATCGAACGCAAGAGATCCACCTTCCTTCTCTCTGTCCAGGCCCCAAACATCCTATTGAGAGGGACATGCATACATTGGATGTCAGGAGAGCTTTGAAAACTTACCTTACCCGGACTAAGGACATACGCAAGACCTCGTCCTTGTTTGTGTCATTTCATCCGACAACGCTAGGGACAAAGGCCTCGCCCAGAGCATTATCGGCATGGATTCGTTCCTGCATTCTATTAGCTTACCAGACGAGGAATGTGAAGGTGCCAGGGCGAGTCTGGGCTCACTCGACACGAAGTGCAGCCACTATGGCTCCTTTCGCCAGAGAAGCGTCCATACAAGAGATCTGTAATGCGGCAGTCTGGAGTGCCCCGTCCACATTCACGAAACACTATAAGCTGGATCAGCTTCGCTCTGCAGATGCCGCATTTGGTCGAAGAGTTCTGCAGCATGCGCTATGACAGATACGGGGAGAACAACTGCTTCATATTTTCCCCTAACCTAAAGGCATAACTAAGGAACCTGCCCGAGGGACAATTTGCTTTGGTACCTCCCTATGTTTGCCAACTTCGTAGACCCTGTCGGAAAATGAGAAATTGTACTTACGTGAGGGTTCATTTTCGACGGGGTCATGAAGTTGCCCCCCACCCTTTGATATGGAGCGTAACTATTTCTGGGACAATACATGCTGTACAAATTTGCCGGAATGCCTTCCCTCGAGATGAACTGGGGGAAAAGGGGCAGGAGGGAGCTTATATAGAATAAAAAAGGCTCCACCTCTCGGTCTGGGGAATGAGGCAGGAGGAGGAGATTAACCCTATGTTTGCCAACTTCGTGACCCCGTCGAAAATGAACCCTCACGTAAGTACAATTTCTCATTATCACATAGAAGTTTTTAAAAGTTAAAAAAGGAACAACTGTAATAAACACAAACATGTAAAACTAAAAGATATACCACGTAAGTACTGGAGAAAATGTAGACAAATAGAATTAGTAGTTAATACCTATGACTGAAAGTATCAAAGAAAACAGCTACCAAAACTTTTCGTTATGTCTCTGCTGGGATGGAAAGGCTCAACTTAAACACATCTTCCTTGGAGAGAAGAACCTCTCTCTCTCTCTCTGTGCTCTCAGTACAAGCAAACAGCTTTTAAACAAAGCAATCTTCATTTGCCTTGAACAAGTAGCCTGTTTGTACTGTTTTCCCCCTTCTCACTAACTGGATCTGAGGAAGTCTGTTCGATCTTACCTATCAGGAATTAATTATTCCAGAGGTTAGGCAGTTTAGTGGATAGACAAAACTGCCCAGAAATGTCTTGTTCTTTGGGAGCCCAGTTTAAAGATCAACTGGTCCGGGTTATTAACCATTTGCGATACCTGTTTAGAGCATAGGCCAAGTTTATTCCAAGATTAAAAGTTTGGCTTACTTCTCAGTTACAGGAAGAAAATGAATAGTGAACAGAGTAACAAACAGCACAATTGTGGTTTTGTGTATGTGAAACTTCAGTAGTACTTTTATTTGTTTTCAGATTACATTTTAGCCCAAAGATGTGACAGGGTTTCTCTTGCCTGTTTCAAAATTCAGAATGAGTATCTGTGTAAAACAGCTATCATTGTTTATGGATACCAACTGTGTCCTCAGATTTGTAGCTCCCTTGGGAACGGCTGTTTTTAGGGTTATTGTTTTCTTTTATATAGGTAGCATCTGGAAGACTGGAGAGGAGTAAAACAAAACCAGGGAAAGTGTAATGCTTAAGTTTGTTCATCTCTCAGCTTCTGATGTGTCTTATTTTGGAGTCTGATGGAAAAAGGACTGATTTCATAATCTTAACATCTACCTGTCAAAAATCTAGTTGAAGCAGTCTTTCATGTTTCAGTTTTGGAAGGAGAGAAACAATATCTTAAAATATCAAAACCTACTTGAGGTGTTCTTAGTTAATCTGTAAAGAACAAATGATTTTTTAAAAAGTTTTCTGGCTCTTTTATTACATTGTGCCTGGAGATGTGGCAGATTCAGAACGTATGTTCAGCATGATTGACTGTGCAGAGGGGGTAAGGATGGCTTCCCTGAGGCATGTAGATGCAGGTAATATGCAGGTGAGCTGCACAGAAATTGAGAGGAGCATTCACCTGTACTGTCATCCACTTGGTGACATGAGCACACAGGAACAAGGAATCCTGACATTCTGGCTTGTCATTGAAAAACAAAGTGTGTATCCTTGGGGTAAATATGCAACAAGGAGTGGTGGTCCCCATGGCATACTCTCAAATCCCAGTGTGTCCAAAAATGTTAAGATCCTCTTTAAATCAAAGAAGCAATCCCAGATCTGTCCCAGATTGCGAATAATGATTTTTTCAGATTGTGAATTTCAGATCCTTGTGCAGCTCCACATCACGTTGACAGAAAAATAACTGTTGCTTGAGCTGCTTTTCTAGTTCGGCAATACCTCTCAGAAATGCAGTCTTTATAAATTTCTGCCAGTTTCTGGGCCCTGAATTCCTTGTGTATTTTGAAAATTCAAGAAAGGGCTGCCTTCACTTTAGACAAGTAACATAAATAATGAATTTGCTGTCATGGACAGTAGCAAAGCTCAGAATGGTAGGGCATGCTATTGAACTCATCATGTTCCATTTCTAATTGTGAGATTTGCAAATTTGTTTCACAACAGGAATTATCTGCTTTATTTAGCAGTTACAGCAGAAATTATCTGCTTTGTTTAGAGTCTATAACTCTACAGCATGTACTTATCTAGTAGTGAAAGCGTTTTGGCCGTGTTCAGGAGTCGGTTGACCAGTGTAATTTTGTCCTAGTTTAGTTTCTGTGGTACTCAGTCATAGTCCATTTTGCTTTTTTTTTTTTTTTTAGAAAATGAAAAGAAAATATGAAAGATCCACATAGTACTTAACTTGGGGATCTTTTCTGGATATGGTCAAGCCAATCTTGATGAGAGATAGTGTGTCTGACTTGCAAAATAAAGAAGCCTGTTGTAGTACTAATACACAGTCTTACAAGGACACATGCACACTCTCATGTCTTCAGGAGACAAAGTGAGAGGCTGTCTGGATATCTGATGGATAATATATAAGCATGTTTAACTTCCAAATTATTTTCCCATGTCCTTCCTAAAACTAATTAATGTGAAAAAAAAACCCTTGATTTGCTAGAGCTTCTATTCTGCAGTTCACAAGAATTATGACTTATGAAGTGGTTTTAATTAGAAATGAATGAAATGTTCTCGGAATAATACTGCATTAGTGATAGATAAACTGGTGCAAGGCTTTTAAACATCCTCTTAGGCTTTCTTGTTCCATTTATTAGAGAAGGGCTTGGACATATTGCCTGTGATTAAGGTAATGCTTCTAGCAGTAACATTATTAAAAACAATAACTTGTTTTTAGTGGGTTAATATTTTTAAGGTTCCATGCAGACCTGTACTAAATCAAGTACATACATATGTGTGTAGCAGAGTAGTAGATAGGTTGTTTAGTTAGATGATTAAAGTTAATTACTCTTTACTTTGATTTAGACATGATAGACATTTTCGTATAAATTCTAAAGCTGAAGGAGACTTCTCTGCTAGACTGAAGCTTGTAATCTCATTATTTGAGGGAAAGTTGCATTAATAAAAAGGAATGGTTTGTAGATTTGTGAAACTTGCATGAATTTGCTATGTTATATTGGCTTAATTCCCCCTCCCCCCAGAAAGTGGTTAGAGTTTTGAGGGAGAAACAGACATAGATTGTCATGAGGGAAGGAAGGAAGGAAGGCAGCCAGAAAGGAGCTAACCATCCATCATTTGTTGTCTTTTCTGTTGAAACATCCTTTTCTCTCTGAAGGGTTGCAAACTTGAACGTAGTGTATTGAAAACTGGCTGAGTACCTTGGCTTCAAGGCGAAAATGGCTGGGAGGAACAAACAATCATTTGAAGAGGTGTTTTGCAGTGATGAAGGAACAAGTGGGCGACTGTTAGATGCAGCTACAGTGCAAAGTAGAATTTGACCACAAATCCTGATTTGTTATGTACCAATGTACTGTATAGTGCTATTTCACTGGTGCAACATTCAGTGTATTCTTCTTGTTTCTCATATGTAGCAGCTCCCCTACCCCAGTATTTATGAAGGCTATGCTCTGCCAGAATGGCACACGTATCAAAATTCATCTATACTAGAAGAATGAGAACTGTTTTCTGAACTGCCATCTTGGTCAAGAAGTTCCCCAAATTGCATTCATTTAGGTGCTGTTTTATAATGCATATAGAAAGAAAGGATCACAAAACCTCTCTCATGAATACTTGAACCCTGCGTGTTGTGAAATTGTGACTCAAGAATGGGGAACAATTAGACACTTTGATGAAGCCAAATTCATAATGATTAGCTATATAAATTAAAAATGTATTTTGCTGTTGTGTTCTCTGTGAGCATGTACTGGCATCTTTGCCCTGCTCCTTGATTTTCTTTTCCTTTGGCATTTCTCTGCGATACGTATTTCATTTTCTTCTTGAATTTTGAATTAATTTTTAAACTAGTTTGGTCTAGTGATTAGGGAGCCGAACTCTTATCTGGGAATACCAAGTTCAATTCCGCCCTTCCCCATGAAGCCAGCTGGGTGACTCTGAGCTAGTCACAACTCTCTTCTGAGCTCTCACAGCCTCACCCACCTCACAGGGTGTTCTGTTTTGGGGAGAAGAATAGAAAACTTTGTCAGCCGCTTTGAGTCCCCTTAAATGGGTTAGAAATGCAGGGTAGAAAAGCCAACTCTTCTTCTTTGACATAAGGATGCTCATCTGAATAATATTCTGCACTAGTTACACACTTGTCTATGAGCATAAAAAAACCTAAACTCAACTCACAAGAGTCGGTTCATTCTGCCCTATTCTTGACTATACATTTTGGGCTGATTCAGAAAAACATTGAGATAAGAAATTCTTCACTAAGGAAGCTTCTCAAAGATGTTTAATCCAGATCTTAAGAGTCTCTAGTTGTGTTAGCAAACCCTTGGCTTGAATCAGAGGTGATATTGTCCAATATTTATTTATTTGTTTGTTTGTTTGTTTGTTTGTTTATTTGTTTGTATTTCTATCCTGCCCTATACCTAAAGGTCTCAGGGCAGGTTACAATATTATATTAATCTTAAACAGGTCCCTGCCCTCAGGCTTACAGTCTAAAGCAGTGGTTCTCAACCTGGGAGTCAGGACCCCTTTGGGGGTCGAATTACCCTTTCAGAGGGTCGCGACGAGCCTCCCACTGCCCTTCCCTCCCACCTCCCAGCTGCTCTGCCCCCATGGTTGGGGGTCCTCACAACATGAGGAACTCCATTAAGGGGTCACGGCATTAGGAAGGTTGAGAACTGCTGATCTAAAGAAACAAAAGGAAAATGGTGTAGGAGGGAACATTGGTCCTTTGATCTGCCAAGCTATTTTTAATATTGCAGTACAGGGGAAGCCAGAGGTGCTAATCCAGTGCAACAAGATCTTGGAAATATCTGTGTGATAGATTACAGTTAATAAGCTGCAGTCTGCCACAATGGCATGGTGGGAATTACTCTCAGATACAAAGTTTCACTTTGGACCACCCTGGTAGTTTTCTTTCCAACAATATTTTTTGTCTTGATAAGGATAATGTTTAATACCTTAATTACAATTAGGGATGGTCAAGATTTCATTATGCTTAGCAACTAGATTAGAAGCATGGATCAGATACAGCATAAACTCATGTATGCCTAACAGTAACAGTAAGCTGTCAAAAAAGTGAAATGGGACTAGAAAAATATAGATGACCCTCTTCTTTAATCAACTGCAGGAAAGAAATAGTTTAGGGAACTCCCTCCCTCTTTGTGTTTATTCATGTAAGATATGTGGATGCCTTACTTCCCTTGGACTACAAAGAGTAATGAATGTAGTGGGTACCAGAAGAAGAGGGCTGGTTACAGTCGAGGCTTGAGAGAGAAGCCCATAGTCTGGAAGAGATGGCAGAAAAGAGCCTCTGAGGTACAGAAGTGCCATTCAAACAGAATCCTCAAAATACAAGTGGCAACATGTTTCCTTCCAGGTGCTGTTAAACTGAGGCATCATAACAGTGGTTCCTGAATGAGAGGCTTTTCAGTGTACTCATACTTGAATGGACCTGTTTGGGCTATCCTTGCAGCTTCTGCTGATTAATAGACTTGGAGAAGTAGCAGTCTACTTGAAGCAGTACTGATACCCCCATTTTAGGAGCTTGTTTCTTCTTAGGCTATGACAGCAGGTGCTTCCTGGGGCCTTCTGTAGTCTGCAATGCTGAGTGCAAAAAGGGCCCATGTAAGTTCACAGTGGAATGCTTGCGACTCTAGTGACTCACAGGTCACAAGAAACACCTTACAAATCTACTATTTTGCATCAAGACTGGGTGGGTAGGTCAGAATCTGTGGCCATTTGGCTGGAATGAAACCCTGACAAGTGATAATGGACTACTACGATATATATGCTGGGAGTTTGACTCATAGTATTATAGCTATCACTATATTTGTTCATTGAAATGTGGAGTTCAACGCTGCTGTCTTTTGCCATTACCATTTTTTTTTATTTTGTACTACAAACATATAACATCAAAGTTCCCAAAAAGAAACTCTCATACATGTAATATATTAATACACTTTGGCTGACTTCCAGGTTTTTTTGTGAGGCTTTTCTTGAATTACGTCTTCTATGATGCTCCTTTTTCTTTCTCTATTCTTCATTAAGCTGCCATCTTGAGTTACTTACTCTTCAAATCCAGCAATTAAAAATCCATTGAGTTCAACACTGCTTTCATTACATTTAAACTGTGAAAAGAAGTTTGTTTTCTTTCCTTTCACTGCTTTTAAAATTTGAAGCTTAATATTGCTCTGTGTCTTACGCTTTGGGCAACAAACACAACATTGTTTTGTCTTCATCCTTTGTCATATTATAAACATGACTTTCTTCTGACAGTCTTTGCCTTGGCACACTTGCAGAATGTGTTTAAGTACTACTTCCTTAAAATGTGAAAAAAATCAAAGGAAAAAAGAGTCCATCCAGGGAATAAACCCAGGTTCTTTTTATCTAGTCAGATCAGACTTCCACTTCTTAGTTGTGTAAGATACTTCAATGCACTACTTAGTAAAAGTACTTACCTGGTTGTGTCCACTGATGTTTCTCTTTATTCTGTAGGTATAATTAGCTTCCTTTATAGCACCTGCTATCCCTGAACAGCATCCTATTCTAGTATACTTAACCAGGCCTGACCCAGCTTAGCTTCTGAGGGTAGACAAAATGAGTGAGAGGCTTTGATTGTGTTTTCATAATCACATGCATATTACTCAGGAGCTTTGCAAATGGAATAAAATCCTGCTACTCAGTTTACCAGTAAGGAATTACTCCACAGAACAACTGGTAACTCTTAGCTGAGGTAACATATAGACTACATTGTTCTGTTTCAGGCAGCCATGTCAAAAATATAACTAAGGTGTTACTGCTGTTTGGTACCGTTGATTTGTGCCCCACTCCCGATTACTGCATAGACACCTCCATGTGCACTTCTGTGAAGTTTTTTTGGCAGAGGTACAGAAGTGGTTTGCCATTAGCTACTTCCAGGGAGAGGCTGGGGATCAAACCGTCAAGTAGACAATCCTTTGCTTTCCAGACTGCTTGCATTACCACTGAGCTACAGCCCTCCCTTTTACAGTTAAGTATAGGGGTGCCTCCAGACACCGATGAAAGCTTTGCAGCGACTGCAGACCCATAAGTCATGTGATTGGTCAGATGACTGTCAATTAGCAGCGGCAGGGAAAGTGCACTATAAAAAGCTGTTGATTAATTAGCATCTTTGTACTTCGTACTTTCCCTTGCCTAGAAGGAGGATATGCAGAGTTTCAATCGTCCTGTCTGGACAATGGGATGTAGCTCCACAAGGGCTCTGTCCTTCTGCACAGCTTTCCCTTGTTCCTTCAGGATGATGGGAAGTGGCTACATTGGGAATTTGGAGCTTTAACACGTCTGAAGGCACCATAAGTTTATATATTATCTGGGCATCAGATGCTTTTGTGGCAAAGTAGATAAGCTTTCCTTCCTCTGTGTTTGCAGAATTAGTCTCTCATTATCTATATATGATATCAGATGGGTTGTCCCAGAGCTTTCTGGATAAAGATATCTGGTCACAGTAATCCATGCTTTGGTAACTTCCAGATTAGTCTATTGTAACATGTGGGTTTGCTTTCTCCCATATCAACCTGCCTGTTCATTAAGATCTGCAGATGAGGCCATTCTGGTTGTACCACTGCCTTTAGTAAGAGTTGAGTACTTGGAATAGGGCCTTCCTGGTAGTAGCCCCCACCATAATGTGTGTTAGGCATCTTCACTAGATATGCTTAGAGGATTATTGAAGATCCACTTATTTACGCTGGCCTTTTGCTGAGGAAACAGCTTCATCTCCCTACTTTCAGGCATTGTTATTAAGAGTTTCTTTAAAAATGTTTTTACTGCTGTAACCCTCTCTGTTATAAAAATACAAGCAAACAATCCTGAGAGAATTGATGTTAAGCAGTGTGTGAAAAAACTAACTTAAATGGATCGTTGATCAAATAATTAATTTTTTCTATCCTATGTGCCACAAGAAGGCTGTTAGTCCATAATTTTTAACATGATTGGCAGTAGTTCTCCAGTTCTACAGACAAGAACTCTTCCCAGTTATATCAGGAGAATCCATGAGTACATTTAAGACTTTGTGTGTTCAAAACAATGTTTCTCAACTTGTGTGTGCCCAGTTGTAGAACAACTCCCATCGCCCTCACAGTCATGACTGATCTCCTAAACACTAAGTTTGCTAACTAATCACCTGTTGAGGAATCCAACAGTATTTGGGGACAAGGGCTCACAGTTGAAGAGCCCCAGCTGAGACAAACCATTCCCACAGTTTCAGTGTAACAGGTATTTCCAAGCTGAATGCTTGCCATCCCCGCAAAGTGTATACCTACAAAATCAATCCATGATGCTTAATAGAACAATGTTTCTGCTGTGTAGATTCTTTAGAAACTGTGGCCTTGCATAGATTCAGGGCTGGCTTTAGTCTTGCTGGTGTTCATTGAAGCAATATTTTTAACACCTTCAGCTTTTTTTATGTTAATTTGTATGGCTTACTAGTGACATTTGCAAAATATAAATTGTATTTTTACTTTCTCTGAAGGCAAGGACCTTGCCTAGACTGTAATGCTGAAACATACAGATGCCATCCAAGATGCCACCTCAGTGCAAACAGATGTTTCTCAGTGTGTAATGCTGATGGTACTTCTCCTGTTTGTAGAGTAAATCCTGAAACCATTGCTTTAGAAATTCAGGGGAATTTTTTTTCTCTTTTGATTGAAAGTCAGGAAGACTGTAAAGTCTACCAATCCCCTAGCATTATAATAAAGCTGTTTTGATAATTAACCCTTGTGTATCAGAATAGCTAGTTTATTTTTGCTTTGATTTGTTTATATGCTCCCTACTCCTCCAATCAGCTCCTCCCACCATTCTCTTGGGTAACATAGATCTACCCAGTTATTAATTTAACTTGGGATTTTCTCCATATAACCAAACTTCAAAGCCCTTTAACCTTTCAGTGTATTGATTACTGGACAAAGTACAATGATATTTCCAAACAATAATTAAACAATAGGACTGTATTTATACACCAGGACTATCTGCATTTTTAAGATGTGGAGATGTGAGCCAGTGTCAGAGCAGGATGCCAGGACTGCTTGTTGTATAACCATGTATCATGTGCTTGTTCTCATGGCAAGGTGCGTGCTGAGCTGCAGCTTCTATGGTGCGTTCCTGGAGGCAGCACTCCTGTGTGGCCACACCTCTTATAACCCCCCTAAAGCCAGTCCAAATAGATAAACTGTGATAGAAAGCACACTGGGCTGGCAGGAAGCATTTGTGTGAATAGCAGATGCCAGATTGTCTTCTATCACAGAAACTACTTACATGGATAGTTATTAATGCTAACAAAATTGTCTTAATCTCTGTTAGATCTCAGATCAGACTGGATGTTACCACTTGTTGGCCTGCAAAGATCTGTGAATGTAGAAAAAGTCCTTTTCAGTCTTTTGAGAAAGATACGACTTAAATCTAGTTATTTGAGTTGCCTTTTCAGCTTTGTTTTTCTTTTTCTGGGACTCATGATTTTCCATTGCAAGATTTAAAATCCTTCCTATGTGTATAATACTGGAGGAAAATTAAAGGTAAAAAAGTACACAAATCTCTCTTTATCTACTCACTTTCTATGTAGTAACCACTAGCCTCCCTTCCAGCCCCCACCTAATTATTAAGCTCCTCGCTGACCAAGAAGACAAACCTAAAGATAAAGAGCTGAGTACACGCTCAGTGCCACCAGGGTGCTGAATTCTTTCCACTCCATGCAGCTTCCCTTAGGCAATAATGGAATCCACAAGCATATAGTTTTAAGAGTACAGGTTCCTTCTCTTCCTGCTACCACAGGATGTGACATCGGAAGGACCTCTGACTCGCTGGATGCCAGCTTTCCTCCCACCTCCCCTGATGTTGCATCAGCGTCATTTCTCCATGTCCCTTTCTACTGCTATATAAAAAGCCCGGGAAGATTAAACTAGCTCTTTTTCTGCCTGATCTTTGTCTCCAGTTTCTTCATTTTCCCTTACCCCTTTTTCTAATCTGATCGGGTTGGCCATTAACACGTGGTTGATCCCCAGGACCTGGGCTGGTCAGGAGCTTGGAATAATCTATCATAACACCCGGCATTAAGATCACAGCAGCCCTCCAGCTGTTGCCCTGATCGGAGCATCTCTCTGCTGCTCCCCCCGCTTCCCAGAGTCCTTGGATTGGTTGCGAGATCTGGGCTCGCAACATTGCTATATGCATTTCCATTTATAAGGACTGTATTTTTAAGTAACTCAATTCATTATCCAAACCAAAATTTGTATTCATTTCTCTGTTTTCCTGGGTCACAATTACAGTGTTGGAGCTTAGTATTTTGATTTGGGTAACAAAAAGTGGAAGGCACCTTGGTCCAGTCCATATAAGCTTAATTCTTCAATTTAATCTTTAATTAAATCCTTAGCTTTTATTTTACTGTGGCTATAATTTTATTAATTGCAGCTCATTTTATTTTGTTGTGTTGTGTTTTCCTTACAGTATTAAGGATTTCGGATGATTTTGGGGTGAATTTGGAAGGGCTTGGAACAAATGAGGATTTTTCTCATTGACAGAAATGGAATAACTTTGTTATGCCGATTTTTTCTACAAGGCCAATTTCATGAAAATAATGAGGCACAGGTAGACTTTTAAAGCAGTGTTTCTTTGGTGCTTTTGTGGGGTAGGGAAAGGTTCTTGAAGGTTTACACTGATGCCAGTTTGGTCTAGTGGAAATGGAGCTGCACTTTTATCTGGGAACACCAAGCTTGACTCCACACTCCTCCATGAAGCCTGCTGGGTGATCTTGGGCTAGTCACAGCTCTCT
>MTQE01002208.1:29744861-29774693 GCA_014337955.1 Aspidoscelis marmoratus | reverse complement strand
AAAGCTTTGTCAGCTGCTTTGAGTCCCCTAAAATGGGCGAGAAAAGCGGGATAGAAAAACCAACTCTTCTTTTTCTTAATGTTTGTGTTTATTTGGCAAATTGAATCACCATACAACTTGAATGTGTGAAGTGTAGCCATTTAAATGTTATGGAAATTTTGGAAGAATTCTTGTTTGGTAGTATTAAATTTTAACACAAAATGTATTTAAAAAGGGGAAATTGTATGTCAGACATATGAAGTTAATGTACCAGAAGATGACGAATTAGGTAGGGAGTATATGATTAGAAGAAGGAAAGCGTATATCTTTGGTATAGGGTTTCTTTGCAAACTGATGAATAGTTCTAATATACTAGAGTAGTGGGTTTCTCAAGATCTCTTGATCTAAAGTTTGTTTTGTATTTATGTTGTATATATTTAATGACTTTTTTACTTTCTAAGGTTATTTCAGGAAATCCCATTTAATTGCAAGGGAACATTGCAAATGGTATGTTTTGCCTACCACATTCCCTTTTTTAAAGGTGGATGGACAGAGTAATAGGAGTTGTGGGTTTCTATACAGCAAAATACAATGTTTTTGCTTGGGCCCAGTTTTTCTACAGATTTCTTCCCTTTGCCTTATATGATTAACTTATCTCATGCTTCAAGATGTTTATGTTGTTGCATAGATCTCGCCCAGTACATTGCACTTCAGTACATTTTCTCAGGCACTTACTCCTGTTACTTTCCAGGCTCTTAACGATTATTGCCTTTTTGCCTTTTAATAAGCATGAAATGAGAAAGCCTCTGGGACTGATGAACTTATGATTTATTACTGCTTCTTAGTGTTAGCCACTTGAAACTATTATGAATACTGCAAATTGAAAAAGGCAGGGGAGTTGCATTTATGACCTATGTTTTCCCATTATTGCTTGCTTATATCTTTTATGGTTGATTGTGATAATTGGGCATACCCCCTTCTGTTTTGTCAAAGAAAACAAATGAAGTTGACATAGTACTTTTATGTTTAGTAATAGGGGACTGTCTGTAGCTCAATGATAGAACAAACTGACTGGAAAGCAGGGGGATTGCTAATTCGAACCGCAGCCTCCCCCCAGAAGGAGGCAATGCCAAACCACTTCTGTGGAAACTGCATAGAGATGCTAAGCAATGCAGTCAACCAGGACTTGGCCACGATTCAGTGGTACCAAACAACAATAACAACAACAAGAAGTAGAAAAGATAGGACAGGAGGAGCTAAGAAAAACTGTCTAAATAAATCAGCTTGTAACATGGCTTCTGTTTAATATGGCTTCTATTTAATATGGCTCTTTATAGTTGTATCTAAGTCTTTTTGCTAATGGCTTAGGAAGGTATCGTTTCTTTGGTTTAGTGGTTAGGGAGCTGGACTCTTATCTGGGAATACCGGGTTTGATTCTGCCCCCCTCCACGAAGCCAGCTGGGTGACCTTGGGCTAGTCACAGCTCTCTTCTGTACTCTCACAGCCCCACCTACCTCACAGCCCCACCTACATTTGAGTCCCCTTAAATGGGTGGGAAAGGTGGGGTAGAAAAGCCAACTCTTCTTCACAAGATGACTTAGGTGCAAACTGCTGGGGAAGTTAAAGTATGTCAGTCCTACTGAAAGTTCACAGCAAAAGCTGGCAGACATGGCACAATTTTTTTCAGACATGGCACACAGAACAATAGAATCTGGAGGGGTTAACATAAGAACATAAGAGGAGAAGCCCTGCTGGATCAGGCCACAGCCCATCTAGTACAGCATCCTGCCACACACAGTCACCCACAGTTGCATCTGGACATTCTCTCGCAGAAGACAAAGGCAAAACTTTCACCTGTTCTCACTTCCTTGCAGATGGTCTTTAGAGGCATCCTGCCGGTTTCTCCAACTTGGAGGCAGTACCTTGGCACCCATACTAGGAGCTATTGATACTCCTGTCCTCCATGAATTTGTCAAGATCTTTCTTAAAGCAGTCTAGTCTGATTGCTGTTACCACCACAGATAGACTATGGGTGTTTTTCCACTGGCAGAAAGTACCCATTTTAGCACCCATTAAGGACCCATTTGGCTCAGAGCCGGATGACCCCATTTCCACCACAGACCCCATTAGGGACACATTTGTTCCCACCGTAGCTCGGGAAATCCAGATCATATGGGTCCTTCAGGACCTACAATCCAGATTTCGTGTAGATCCCATTAAAGGGGTCTACAATGGGGTCTTCAGCCTGAAAATCTGGATTGTAGGGAGCCTGTTTCCACTGCAATCCAGCAATGGGGTCTAGAGGAGGCTAGGGGTAGGAGGAGCCCATGGGGGGGAGTGCAAAATCAAAGCTTCAAAGTCCCTCTGAAGTCCCTCCGAAATCCCTCCGAAGTTGCCTTCCAAGATTAGCAAATGCTCCGAAGTCCCTCAGAAGGCAACTTCAGAGATTAGCAAAGGCTCAGAAGACAAACCCCTTGGGAGAACAAAGCTGCCTGTTACGTTCAGGCATGGAAAGAGGTGCATATTAATGAGGCTGACTCATCCTGTTACCTTCAGGCATGGAAAGAGGTGCATATTAATGAGGCTGACTCACAAGGAGATAATTAATATGCACCTCTCGCATTGCTCTCCTAGGGGTTTGTCTTCAGAGCCTTTGCTAACCTCCGAAGGCAACTTGGACTCTGGAGTCTTTGCTAATCTCTGAGGGAAACTTAGGAGATTGCACCCCCTGTCCCCAAAACAGACAGATCCCTTGTGGGTCAATCCAGATTTGCAAATGGGTGCTCCAGTGTTTCCACAGCAGGGAGGCTAGCACCCATTGCTATTGGGTGCTAGACCACCCATGGAAACACATTGAGTACTTCCCTTAATCCGGATCTACTAAACCCAGATTAAGCGAAGTACCCATTCCTTAGATCTGGATCTTCTTAGATCCGGATTAAAGGAGTGCAGTGGAAAAACACCCAATGTCTGGGTGAAAAAATACTCCCCCTTCTTACTCCTATCTCTCCTGACCATTATCTTCATGGAGTGACCCCTGGTTGTGCAATAGAATAATTTTTCTCTTACCTCCTTTTCCACGTCTTAGATGATTTTATGTGCTTCACTCAGATCACCTTTTAAATGCCATCTTTTAAGGTTGAAGAGGCCTAGACATTGCAGACTGATTTTGTCAGGGTGGTGTTTCATCCTCTTTATCATTCTGCTTGTCCTTTTATGTACTTTTTCCAGTTCTGTAATATCCTTTTTGAGATGTGGTCACCATAATTGTACATAATATTCCAAATGTGACCTCACAACGCATTTATAAAGAGGAACAATTATCATGTTCCGGATACACGATCCACCACTTGGCTCAGGGAAGTTCTTGGCAACAGCTGGGGAGCTGCTGCAATAACCAGCTTTGTTCAGATAGATTTACCCAGGTTTCGACCGGCCCAATCCTGGAGGTCAACCATGTGTAATGGCTGACTTGATTAGGCTAGAAAACGGGGGAGGGAAATAAAGAGGCTGGAGACATTAAGCTTGCCCAGGGGGTTTTATACAGCCAAGGAAGGGGTGAGGGGGGAAATGACATTGAACCAACATCTGGGGAGGTGATTGGATGAAGGCTGGTGGGCAGGCAGGTCAGGAAAAATCAGCTAGAAGAGAAGGGCAGCTGTACTTTTAAAACTCCATGTGGTTGAGAATCGCCATTATTGCCTCCAGGCATCGGCATGGAGTAAAAAGGGAGGTTCAGCACCTTGGATAGTGCCACATGTGTTAGTGCAAGTCTATGGAAAGGAAAAGCCCTAGCAGAGGCTTTTTTTAAACTAGCAAAAGGATAAAATGATGTGGCTGAAAAAGGAAGTCGGGGGGGGGGGTGTCCTTGTGACTTCCAAGGATCTAGAATCAAAGCATGCCTAGGACTGTTGATAATGTGATCTAGAATTTGGTAATAGATCTTTGACTATCTAAAGATCATGCAGGAAAACATGAGGCATTGTTTTTGTCTTTGCTTCTATTTAATTACACAAGTCAAGGGGAACAACAGAATACAGTATCTTGGTTACACAGTAAGCAGTCAGAATGTCCTACATGGTCTCCTCGATTTTCATTTTTAATGGCTTTTTAATGAACTTTTGGATTGCTTGTTGGTTTGATGTGGCTTGCCTGACTTTTTGCTTCATCCTTCTGGGGATATGTCTTCACATATGGGCTAGAAAGTTCTTGCAGGCTGAAGTAATGTACAAGGAATGAGGAAGTACTGTAGGGAAAGTTTTTAGGGGGGCTCTTCTGACTGCTCCTTCTAGACTAATGTGGAGAGGAAGAGGATTATTCTCCTAGGCCAACCTGACCACCTGTGCTTTACCTCTTCTCACTTTGCTGAGTAGAGGAGCTCAGGGGTAGAGTTTCTGTAACTCTGCCAGGAAAACTGCATAGAGGGACCCATGGAGGTGCCTATATACAGTCACCTAGGAATTGGCCACAACTCATTGATACCTAACAACAACATGGTACTTATCGTTTTTACTGTCACGCACACAAGTGCCTCCTTTTCACAGGGTACTAACTATAGCTTGCTATGTGTTGTGTGTGAGAGGGGTAATTGTTTGCTAGAGATGAAGGTAATAATGTAGGAAAAATCAAATTTGTTTTGCATGGGAAATCAGTGGGTTGGCTGTGAGGTAGTTTTTTCACGTAATATTGCTACCTTCCAGCTATATTTACATATGTTTATTTCCATTTAATGAGAAGGAGAGGAAGGTAGTGGTTTTACTGATGCCTTCGGAATTCCTTTTATTCTCACTATGCTGGGTACAGTACTTGCTCTTATTTTTTAGCCTTCTAATCATATCTCAATTCTGCTGTTCACATTTGCAGCATGATGTAAACAGCACTTCAGCCTCTCCTCCCCCTCCTTTCCCCCTCCCTTCTTATACATGCAGTGGGGGAAGGCATGCTGGTAACCATGACAACTAAAGGTTATGCCTCACAGGCTGAGTTTTGATACCATTATGGAGCCATGAATAAAATGTAATTCTGGAGAAAGATAGTCTTAACATACACTTTTCTTGAGGCAACAATAAATATAATACAAAAGATGCCCTTCTCTTGATATCCCTTTGACATCCCCCCCACCCAGTGTTGGTTTTATGGACTACATATGACTTTAAAATAAAATTTATTCCACCCATAATGGATAAATAAGTATGGCCCTTGACACTACTGTTGAAATGAAAAATAAGATTTTTCTTGGCATCTCCAGTTCATTGTTTCTAATTGCAACAGTTGATGGAAACACTAATGGAAACATTCCTTTTCCTTTGATCTTCCTTCATTCTGCGAACTCGCTGGGTGTCTTTGCTTGTTTTAAGTGAAGATTAAAATGACCTTTTAAACAGCATAGCATTAATCAGGGCATTTTATTACTCCCTTCCGTTTTGTTGAAACCAGTTAGGGAAGTTGTAGAGATTGCTGTGGGAAGAATAAAATTGCTTAGCTAATGAAAAAGAACAAGAACATTGCTTCTGACAAATTAACTTGATACCTGCCGCCTGGCATGGGTTTGTAGCTTACCCTGCTTCTTTGTCATTTTCAAATAATTGTTTGGATTTAAAACTGCGTTTCTAGATCTGTAGGTCCCATATATGCTATTGGGCTGAGCAAAGGGAGGGGTTTGGCTTGGTATTCAGTACATGGAGTCATGTTACATTAAATCAGTTGACATGAATATGATATAGCAAGTGATTGATACAAATATATTGCTTCATCCATATGTCTCGGCTTAGGATGCGAAGGTTAAGTGCAGTTGTCACAAGTGGAGTTGATAAATGTGCCCTTTTCTAATGGAGGTCTGTAATTTCAAAAGCCCATGTCTTTCTGATTTGATGATTTATGTACTCATTCAGTTTTATATGCCGCTCCATCCTAAAGCTCAGAGCAACTTATGGCAAATTAACATTTTATATTCTAAGCAAATAAATGGTATGGCATTCCAAAAACTCTGTGGACACCTTCAAAACTTAGTTGGCGTACTGCAGGTGACTTTGAGATCAGCTGAGAACATAATATTCCTCCACTCTAAAACAATGTAAGATAATGGTGTTACGAAAAATGCAGTGTATTTTTCTGCTGGATCAGGGCTGCCTAGTGAAAAGGCTGCACAGTTTGGTGACATGAAGAAGAGTTTGAAGAAATTTGAATTCAGCTCATCATTGGAGAGCTGGTTGGTTTGCCCTTCATTTCTGCCATGAAAACGGTCCAAGCTCATGTGTCCTGGGTTTTTGTATGTTGTGATAATTAGGCAGGTATTTCTGGGAAAGCTCAAAAGGCTTTCCACCACTCAGAGGGATACCACCATTCAGTATTTATCTCAACATGTAATTTGCAACCTGTATGAACATTTTGTTTTTAATACCTCTGGTCCTATGTATCTAACTACTGGACTTCAACATTCAATTCTTGTTAAAGTTCTAATATTTAATATTTTGAATTATTTGTTTTAGTTATAACTTTTCCCATTATTTTTACTGCCAGTGCTCAGGGAAATGGATTCAGTGTTGTTTAGGATTGCAAGTTCAATCCCTGTTATTTTCCTAGATGAAATTAATGGCAAATCACTCCTGTTATTTGCCACAAAAAGTGCATGGTTGTTTTGTCACAGGAGTTGGTACCTGTTAACAACAAAGTTATGGACTGCATAAATAAGTTCTTTGTTCACATTGCTGGATAGTCTCTGAAATCTGTGTTTCAAGGGTGGGTGGGTGGGAGATAATTTCTGCTTCTCCATAGGCCACTTGCTGAATAAATGAAAATCAGGTTACTGTGGTATATTTTGACTTCTTGTAGTAGGGGGAAAGGTGTGGTCTCTTTGAGTCAATATGTGGCAAAAAAAAAAAAATCCATCGCAAGTGTACTCCGTGCGAAATAAGGGGCTGCCACATATTGCCCAGTGACAATGTGGATGCTCCCGTGGGAATGGGGGCGTGTGGGAAAGGAGAGAGACACAGAGCTTTCACCACACTAAAATCTTGTCCTTTGCCTTGCATGCTTCTAGCAAGTATGCAGAGCAAACGGCAGGATTTTAGGATGGATTTGAGCTTGGTGAAAGCTCCATGTCTCCCTCCTTTTCCCCTGTCAGTTGGGGGTGTGTGGAAAAGGAGGCAGACACGCTTTCACCATGCTAAAATCCTGCCCTTTGCTCTGCCCACTTGCTGGCTACAACTGACAGGGGAAAAGGAGGGAGACATGGAGCTTTCACCATGGGCTGGAGGAGGGGGGAGGGGAGGAGGAGGGATTCCCCTGTCTGTCCATGCATGCATGTGTGCGTGCATGTGTAAGAGGGTTCAGGGTCAGGAGGGGGGAGGGGAGGAGGAGGGATTCCCCTATCCGTGTGTGTGTGTGTGTGTGTGTGTGTGTGTCTGTGTAGGAGGGCTCAGGGTCGGGAGGGGAGGAGGAGGATGTTCTTTAGGAGGGATTCCCCCCCTGTCTGTGCCTTTGTATGTGTGTTCACACGCTCAGGCAAGGGGGGAGGGGTGGAGAAAACCACAGTATCCCAACCACGGTTTTCATGGGGACAGGCAGGTTTGCCTGGAAACCCGCGTTGTCCTCCCTTACCATGCGGACAGCTTAATGCGAATTAAGATTCGCGTTAAGCTGTCTCGCTTCCACCCCACTTTTTTTTTAACTCCATGTGGACACGCCCTTTGTGTGCATTTACCTGCATCTGGAGCACATGGCTCAGAGTGTTATTTGAAAGATGGAAGTTTGCCTCGGTGTCTATATATTTTTCAGTAAATTGTAAAAGGCCTCCACATTTCTTGGCTGAGATGGATTTTAGCAGTCTTGCTACTTAATTTCATTGGTTTGCGTATCAGGAAGCCACAGGAATGCAGAATTCAGGCTGTTGCTGAGGCAGCTCAAAAGCTTCTCAGAGGTGATAGGTTGGGGAAGTGTTGGACTCATCCCATATTCAGCCCACCTCTAATATATTTTGTGGCCTTTAATGTGCATTAGAGGAGGGATGAGCACATTGAGTCTGACCATACCCAGCTTTGAATAATCTCTGAGTGAAGCTTGGAGGTGATTTTTTTTCACTGCATGCAAACCAGCCAAACTGTGAAAAGCAGATGCTTAGGATGTCTAAGGGAAGCATAGGTCATCAGCTAGAGAGATATAAAGTAATTTTCCTGTTTTATCTCTTTCTAAAATGGGTGTGTGAAAGCAGATGGTGATCTTTTAAGAAATCTTGTCCAATTTAAGCAAGAAAGAGGTTACTTAATGTGCCTTTTTGTGAAGGCAATTGAAAGGCTGTTTGGGAGAGATGCCAGGTTTCAAGGATGGCTGAAGCCCAAATTTGGAAATGGAAGTTCATAAGACACAAGGAGCTGTATTTATGAATCCTCATTAATACTAGTATAACCTCAAATTTATTCCAGCAGGATGAAGTTTAAACTCCCAAAATTGTACAAGATTTCTTTTAACCAACCTGAAATCAGTGATCTCAGCACAGCAACACCTAAAATAGACTGATTAGATTAATTACTGGATTAGGATGTGGAATATTAGAATATCTTTCCTTAGAACTAGCTTTATTGCAGTTTCCTTCTCTTTCAGTCAATAAAATAATTATTTGTAATGAGCTGTTAGCTCATTATACTGATGATTTGGCCTCTCTTTAACCTTATTGCTAAATCATCTTCTGCCTGAAGCGGTATTAAATGAAAGAGAATTGATTTGAATTTGACTTCAGGAAATGTCATCTAAGTGTACATTGGGCCTTCATCTTGCCAGATAAATAAATAAATGCTACTTGATGTTTTGAGATTAAACATAAGGCATTGCTGGATAAAGTAGCAGTAAAGAGGTATTGAAGTTTCCTAAAGCAGAAAGATCCTCTTTGTTGACACACAGAAAAAGCATGGAAAGTCCTAAACATTTTATGATCCATTGTTGTTAATAAGAGCAATCCTTCCATGTCTTTCACTAGCCAATCTGCCATGCTATGGTCTGTCTTTAACTCCTGTATCAGTTAACTCCTATACTAGTATGTGAGTCTAGTACAGACTTTTAATAATAAGATTGCTGTGCTTTTCATCTATGTTGGTTTACAGAAAAACACATACAATGTTGGAACAATTCATTGCTGAACCAAACCCTGTAGTCTAGGAAGTCACCACGGCTTAAAGCAGGCCTGCACAACTTTATAAACATATGGGACCAACATTTAGCTATAATATACCCAGTTAGTCACAGCTTACATGAAATGGTATGTCAGGGAAGTTGTAGTTTGGCTCCAGTTGGCCTTGCGGTTAGAGTATGGGACTCTTATCTGGTAGTCTTCTGGTTCAGTTCTGTGCTCTACATAAAGCCAGCTGAGTGTCATGTCCTGCTCTCCACTTGCTGAGTTGAGTGAGTCTGAGGCTGAAGAGCATGGGGTGAAGAACCCTTATAGCTCAGATATTCCACAAGCTAGGTTCCTTGTGTAAGCCCTACTCTGTGTAAGTCCTTGACCCTCCGTAACTCAGCTGAGGCAGGAGAAATCAACCAGGTGCAGAGCCAAAGGAGCACATTAGCAATGGTTAGCCAAAAGGCACTGCCCTTCTAACTCAGCTAGTTCAGATTCTGCATAAATTGCCTGCTCTGAGGTGCTTTCTCTGTTACCAACAACCAACCCTTTACCTGGACAGTGCATTGCTTCTTTTCCACTTTCCTGTGATTAATGACCCACAGATTGGCTACAACTCCTCTCTTGCTGACCGATTGAAATCTAGACATTTTCATGAACTTTTTTGAAGCTTTGACCTGGTAATTGCAGACTCTGTTTATCTCGCTGTAACTTGATGCTTGCCTCAAGTTCTGTGGCTCATTCTTGCTCTGCTACCAATGTTATTAAAGCTGCTCTTTTCTCACCAAGAGTAATGTATTGGTTGCCTTGCTAGCCAGTGAGCCCTGTAAGACAAGACGTTGGGTGACCTAGGACTAGTCACGGCTATCTTTCCATGCTCTCACAGCTGCATCTACCTGTCAGGGTATCTGTTGTGGGGAGAAAAATAGGTTTGTCAGCTACTAAGAGTCCCCTTTAAGGTGAGAAAAGTGGGGTATAAAACCCAATAATAATAATTGCCCCTTCCCCCTTCTGCTATTAGAATGTTGAATAACTTAGTTTGCCTCTGAGCCCTGTAGATTGAGAGGTGGGGTTAAACATGCCATTCAGCTCCCTTTGTACATCTTTACTCCTAGTTCTTTATTATCCTTAACTACCCACATATCTGTCTATCTTATTCCAATCTGCATTTTACATTATATAGTCTTTGGACTTTACTCATGATACCACTTACTTAGTTTGGAAATGCTAAACGATGCTTTGAAAGTGGAGATCTTGAAAATGGTTTGAAGATAGTCAATAGTACTGTCATGATATATATATTTTTTATAAGCAGGGTACTGGATTTCATGACTACTTGAAATTTCTTCTGATTCTAATAGCTTATAAACCTGGAATAAACTTATAAACTTACTTCAATAAAAAGGAGATTTAAGTTCAGAGAAGCCAAGTTAGGGGAAAACGAGCCTTCCCTGGAGCCTGCATTTAATATTTCTGAATCTCAGATTGGGTAAAATAGAACAGGGTGGGCATACAAACCTGATATGTGAAAATGCAATATTTTATATTATATATAGCTGTATTTAAAATATTTTGATAATGGCTCTTATTAAGAATTCCAGAGCCATTCACAAAGTAATCATTGCACTGTAACTATTGTGAACTCCTAACACCCATTTTATGCACACTTTTGGTCTAGATAGACAATAGAATCTGATGTGATGAGGTGATTCTTAAAAAAATTATTCTGCATATATGTTGGAATCCTTTTGAATAATTTGTTTCAGTAACCTGTTTTGCTGTTCAAGTTTTGTCTGTTTAGGACACCAAGAAAAAGCTGCAGTGGTACCTTGACATACGAGTTTAATTTGTTCCATGACCTTGCTCTTATGTCAAATCGCTCGTATCTCAAAGCAATTTTCCCATTAATCCATTCCAGCTCCCAAAACACCACCTCAGTTGTTTTTGTTATGTACTGTACTGTATTTACATACTCGTATCTCAAATCTTGCTCTCATCTCAAAGCAAAATATCACTTGCTCGGCGGCTTGTATCTCAAAACACTTGTATGTCAGGGCAGTTGTATGTCGAGGTACCACTGTATTTGGATTCTGTTATGGTTGGGAGAACAGGGCTATAATTTAGGTTTGCAAGCTTTCTGCTCTTGAGATGCATCAGTAGAGACTGAGGATGGCATTTTAGTATGTGGAAAGTGTGGAAGGTATTATTTGTTTAGCCTTGGGAACTATTTTAGCTGATGATATTACTGTTAGCAAAGAGGATGGAATTATGCTGGAGAGATACTGAAATAACTTTTTGTTGAATATTTAAATCTATCTTATATCTGTGTGATACTTTAGCAACATTCAGATTAATTACTTAAATCCAATGATATTTGAACTTTGGGTTCTGCAGAAACACGAATGAATTTGTAGAACACTTGTTTAGGGAGAATTATAATCTCCAACTGCAGTATGCCAGGCCTGATTTGAGGAAAGAACTGGGTAGTGAAGCTTCTGTTTTGTATTTATTTATTTCTCTCCTACCCTTTCCCTGAAAGTCTCATGATGAGTCTAAACATGAGAGGATTACAGACATCAGCTCCAGCATAACTTGAATTTAGTGACAATTTCAATCCATTCAAGCTGTTTCTTCAGTGAGATGTAAACCTCCCTGCATTTATTTTTCTTATTCAGAGTTGACTAATCCAAAGGTATAGATCTCAGAACAAAAGAAATTATCTCCATTATGTAAGGAAGAGCATAGTCTGCATCAACGTGTGAATAGCAGGTCCCTAGTGATTATTCTGGATTATAAGGCTCAGTGCCAGAAAGGGCCTGTGACCAAGCTGGGATTTGGTACATTGCTTCATTTATGGAAGTGACAGGCAAGTGAGCAGCTCCAGTCCCCAACCCCTATGAGGTGCTTCCTTTTGGATGGAACACTAAGGTGTTTCTCTTTCCTCTGTCATGCTGTGAGGCTCAGTAGCCTCCTTTCTGTTAGCAGACATAAAAATCAGAAGCCCCATCATGGGACTTTCAAGTGTGCCATGGCCATGGAGAAGAAGCAGCATTGGCTTTTCTACCCCACTTCTCTCACCCATTTATGGGGCTCAAAGAGACTGACAAAGCTTTCTGTTCTCCCCACAACAGAACACCCTGTAAGGTAGGTGGGGCTGTGAGAGCTCAGAAGAGAGCTGTGACTAGCCCAAGGTCACCCAGCTGGCTTCATGGTGGAGGGCAGAATTAAACCCGGTATTCCCAGATAAGAGTTCAGCTCCCTCAGACCAAACTGGGGTTGAGACTGAGGACTGAGAACAAAGGGAACTACTTGGGTTCTCATGTTATCTTGACTACTGCTCTGCTTATGTTGTCCTTCTTGGAACCAAGATATTCATGAAGAAATGTGTTCAAACCTTTAAGTATCTGTGTTTCTCTTATTCCTTCTCCTTCTTGAATTATGATGGCAGAGGTTTCCATGGCACCTCATTGACTTCTGTAAGAGTATTATAAGAGCTTCCTTTGCCAAGGTCTTTGTTTCTTTCTTGCATTTCCTCCTATGCTTGTGCTTTGAATTCTGCCCAAGGAAAAAGGGAGGAGGTACTGAGGGGAGGATAGATACAGGATGGTGAAGGCCCTCTGGAGAATGAGATAACTGGAAGAAAGATGTTGCTCAAATTGGATTACACACACATACTAAACTGAATAGGGGTTTAAGTCATAATGGATGAGAAGATTCAAAAATGAGTTCACATTTCCCCTTCTTCAGTTTTGTTCATCTAGAAGCAGCCATGGTTACAGTACCTTTACTCCTCTACTTCCATCTCCTGCTCCTCTATTTCTTTTACATAGGAAAGTTGTTCTTGGGCACCAGTAGTGGGGGTGCATTAGCCATCCAGAGAAGCAAGGATAGCTACTGATTACATTGCAGAGCAAAATTTACAGATTTTCTAAACATAAAACACTGCGACTGACTGTTCTCAGATGGTAAAGATAGAGATGGAAAAGGGGTAATCTGTACACAGCTTGTAATGGGAACAAAAGGCAATGGCTAGGGCTGCCACGTCTTTCTGCAAAAAGGATTGAGAGTTGAATCAGAGGCCAATTTGTAATAATTATGCAGCTCTGGTGAAGAGCATATACACATCCACTAGGTTGCTACAGCCTAGAAGCGTGCTCATCCCCACCAGAGGTGCACTAATTGTTGATTAGGTGTGGAGCACTAAATTGTGCTTCACACCTATACCAGTGTTAACTAGAAGCTTACCTGAAGCATCCAGCGGCCCGACCATCCGGTCTTCTTCTCGTTGCCTGCATGTGGTCAGCAGGGGGAGTCAGTGTCTGCACAGGCACAATGGCAGTGGCGGCCATGATCGATCTCGTGATCGATCATAGGGTTGCAAGAGGGATGTTTCATTGGTAATGGAGCAGTGGACGCTGCATGTTCTATCATGGGTACTGATGTGATAGGCTGCCACATGCTCGAACACTCAGCTGACAGCAGCCAATTGTGGCAGTGACGAGGTGGGACTTCCGGCTTCAGAGGCAGTGGTGCGGGCTGGTTCGCACTTCTGGCCAGTAAGGGGGGACTCTTTGGGTAAGCTTTCCTCCTGGCAAATGCGAATGGTCCTCCTGTACCTGAGGTTTACCAGCCCTAGTTCACAGCAGCCTTGTAAATGAGGAAAGGCCTCTGGACCAGAGGGTATCTGGATTCAAATCCTCATTCTGCTGTAGAAGCTTGCAGGATGAACTTGGGGCAATCACTGCCTCTAACTCTAGTAAGGGCACCCATCGCTGAACCATAATCTACCTTGCAGAGTTAGAGGATAAAAGGAGAGAATAAAGTAATGTATACTACTCTGAGCTCTTCAGAAGAAGGGTGAAATAAAAATGACAGCAGCCAAGCATGTTTGACATTGCAGACTCACAGCATTTTAAGGGCCAGATCTTTCCTGTCTGTGACTTACACTATGATCAATGTCTTGAGAACTTTCCTCCTCAGCCTCTTCTAGTCCTTTTGTCAGGTTTATAGACAGTGATGGTGGAAAGAAGGGCATTATTATTATTGACAGTAAAGCCCCACTCCACTTCCCATCCCACAGTTTTGGACCTACAAATATCTTGGTGTATATCTTCTATACACATTATTTCCACCATCAGTTGTAGCTCCAGTCTATTTAAAAGCCTTCTGGTCTCAGTAGCTTGCATTTCTTGACAGCAGTAGAAGAGAATTGGTCCACTGAAAATGAAGCTGTTTTGAAAATTGTGTAACATCTGAAAGTGAGTGGAATTTGGGTGAAGGCGATAATGCCTCAGATAAAGAAACTGAGCTTGGGGTATAAGGTCAGATAGTAAAGAGCTTGAAGTTATCTAGACTCATTAACCTTGGCCTTTTGGTGCCACTTGAAAGTCTCGTAACTATATTGTCTGTTTGTAAATCTTGACCTTTCTTTTCTTCACTGTCTTGTCTGTCTAATGGAGACTGTAACTCATTTGGACAGTTGCTGTGTCATTTCTGCATTTTGCCAAATGCCCTTAGCTCTTTCCTAGGATATGAAATAATCTTAAGAGTAAAGACAGTCAAATATGCAAAAAGAATGCTGGAAAGGAATTGGTGGTTGTGATACATGTCAGTACGAATGATGTTGGGAAAGCTAAGTGGGAAGTTCTGGGAGCCAAATTTAGGTTATTAGGTAGAAGATTGGAGTCTAGGACTTAAAGGTTGCATTTTCAGAAATGCAGCCTGTTCCATGTACAGGGCCAGCTAGACAGGCAGAGCTCAGAAGCCTCCATGGTCGATGAGGCAGTGGTGTTGAGAGGAAGGGTTTATGTTTGCTAGGAACTGGGGGACATATTAGAACAAGCCAAACCTGTACAAAAGGGATGGGTTACACTTGAAACAAGAAGGAGCCTGACTGCTAATGTGTAATATTGCAGAGTAGCCTTTAAACTAATCTGCTGGGGGGAAGCTGACAGAAGTAGGGCAGTATCTGTTTGTGGAAATTGTATGTTTGAGTGACGAGGGTTGGAATTATGAACATAGTCCTGCATTGAATGAGGAATGTTGATGATATTCAAGCAGAAAGAAGTAAGAGGCAGTCTAAGAATTCACACACTCCCATTGGACTGAATTTGCACCAGTGGAGTGCACACAAGTGTTTGTGCAGAAATGCCAGAATCCTCCAAGCCAAAACAGGCATAAGAAAGCTGCTGGATTGATGGAAACCAATAGAATTCAGTTATCCCAAGTTTCAAATTGTACTGGAAAAATAAAGGGTGAAATGGAGATCCAAAGAAGTGTTTTGGGTAAGAGTACCAGGCCAAAAAGCAGGTTAGAGAGAGATGCTATTTTCCTCCCATCAAAATTCTTGAAGGATATTGGCATTTGGAAAATGAGGTAAAGCAGGCATCCTAAAATACAATAAACGATAGTTATCTTTGGACAGATTGGGTACACTTTTGTTCAATTCATGTGAGAGGTAAAATCCCTAGATTTACTAAATTATTGTACCTGGGGAAAGAGGATACTGGACTTGATCCTAAACAATACTTAGGATCTGGTGCAAGATGTTATTGTGGCTGACCCAGTAGGGATCTGCGACCACAATGCAATAACCTTTAGCTTAAACTCTTACAGTAAGTTATCAGTAGTATCTCAGAGACTTTCAGCTTTCATAAAGAAAACTTCCCCCAAAATGTGAAAACTAGTAAAAAGGAAATTGAAAGGTAAAGTTAGAAAAGTCCAGTCACTCCAAAACACACGGAGACTATTTATAAGAATGGAGGGTCAATTAGAACACATGCCTAAAAGGAGAATGGGCACTGCCGTGTCCAAGGACCCCAGTGTGCCTTACAAGTGCAGAATGGGAAGTCATTAAAGAGAAATAAAAGACTTGCCCTAATGAAGAGAACAGGAAGGAACATGAATTCTGACACAACAAATACAGTAGAGACAGCAATCAGGACTGCTAAAAAAGATTTTGAGGAGCACATTACTAAAACATGAAAAGAAATATTAAGATAATATTAGTAGGAATCCAATCAGGCAAGCATTTGGACAATTAGATGACAACTGATAGAAAGAGGATACAGAGCCTTCAAAGAGGTTAAATGAATTCATTGTGTCTGTTTTCAGTGAGGAGGACAGAAGGCATATTCCTGTAGATAACTAATAAGAAATGAACATTTCTCAGAGTGGAAGGTAATAATATGTGGGGGCCCCTAAGGGTTAGTATTAGAATTAGTGCTTTTTAATTTATTCGTAAATGATGTAGAAGTAGGCATATGCAGTGAGATAGCAAAGTTTGCTGAAGACACTAAATTATTTACAATCTGAAAGATTGTGAAGAGGTCCAAAGGGATCTCTTGGCATTGGGTGAGTGGTCAGCAAAGTGGCAAATGCACTTCAATCACGTCGGTAAACTCAAATTACATCTATAAACTGATGAAGCCTGAACTTTCTGTGATAGACCAGGAAAAGGATTCTGGGGTTCTGGCAGACAGTGTAATGAAAGTGTCAACCCAGTGTATGGCAGCTTGAGGTAATTAGGAAGAAAATAAAAGTCAGCAAGTGTCATTGTGTCTCTATATATGTGAAGCCACATTTGGAATATTGTGTACAATTATAGTCAACACACCTCAGAAATGAGATTGTGGAACTGGAAAAAGGGCAGGAAGGTGCAGCTAGAATGATCAAGTGGCTGGAACGCCTATCTTTTAAAATCTACTTAAGAGGTGCTCTGACTGAAGAATGTTTTGAGGTGTTCTTTTAAAGAGTTATGTTTTTTTGGAAGCATGGAGTCAGAATTTCCTTACTGCATTTTCAGAGGTTTTAAGCTGATTCTCATGACGGCAACTACATCTTGAGCCTGTTTTGCACATGTGGGAAGAAGAGATGCACAGAGGGGGAGAGTATGTCTGCTGGCAGACTGTTGGTTGTAGAAGAGGTCATCTTCCTATTTAAAGAGCAGAAGAAAATAATATAAAATCTGTCTGCAAAGCCAAAACAGTTAAAGATTAAAACTTCTCATCTGGTTAACTTTTGCTGCTTTTATATGCACTGTCTTAGCACAACAAGGTCTTATTTCTTACTTGCAAGTCAGTAAGACCTTGTGTGGCCCTCCTCCCTTTTCCTTAATAATTCCTTTTCATCATATAAATAGGCAGCTTTGTTTTAATTGTTATGAGCCTTCTGTTCTAAGATAATCTCAGCAACAGTTGGTGAATAAATGCAGCAGAGGATAAAGAACCCAATAATGGATATGCATATTTTTAAAATTCCTGCTACAAAATATGACTGTAATTTTGGTTCTTCCATGCTAAATAACTGTAAATTGATTCTATTTTTTATTTTGAAATAATTTATTACTGTTAATAAATATAGAATATGTTGCGGTTTGGGCAGGAGAGAGAACGTTTTAAATGGCATTGGGGAGAGCAGGAGAAACTGTCACAGCAGCCTGCAGCATTAATATACCCATATTTAAATAAAGTTTGGAGCTTTAGCTTTTCTTCCAAGCATCTGCATTTTGATTAGTTGTACGTGTTCTTGCAGTTGAGAAAAGCCTTGCAAAATGAAGTTTGTTTGTAAATAGCCTCATGCACAGTCCTGCATGTTAGATTTGACTCTCATGTATGCAGTTGTCTTTCTGGTTACTGCAGTAATACCTTGGAAACCCAGAATGCAGCATTTGTATTTCTCTTAACCAGTCCTGAGACGACAGTAGTTATCCATACTCTGTTCACACTTCACTCTTTACGTGTGCGGCTGTGTATAAGATGCAGTTGCAAAATGGTCTCTAGAAGATGCAGTAGCTATATGTGTCATTGGTCAGTAGCTACTCTTGGGTCAAATAAATCAATTTGAATCCACGTATTATGACAATAAATTGTAAATGAATTGCTTTACTTCGGAATAGTGCTTTTTTTTTTAAAAAAATACTTTTTTGGCAGGGGTTTGAAAAAATGCATAAATATGACTGGAACTTGTTGCTTCAAGCAGCATCTTCAGCACTTCTGCCTATGTGTCACATGGCAAGTTGATTTTGAAAAGGAGGGACATTTTAAAAGTGGATTAACAAGTGGTGGTGATGAGCTGTTCAAAGAAATGACTAATGTGGCCGTTTTAATACAAATCTATTTGGTTTAAGTTCAGAAATGACTTTTCTGCCAAAGGACACATCTACATTGGGGTAGATGTATAGTGGTGTGGTCACCCCATTATAAAATGGAGGTGGAGTCATTCCCAACTCCTTCCACATTCTCCTGCATATAGCACAATGTTCCTCGTTGTGCTGTGATTTTTGGGGGGGCTTCACACGTCATTGTAGCTGTTGTACTCAGCACCATAGTCCCCAGAGTGCCATCAGAGTTCAAAGAGTGCCTTGATTATTCCGTGCTCTGAGCAAAGGCTCGGGTGTTCTGGGGCATGATTGCCTGCTTCACACATGCAAATATATTGCCTGTGGATACTCTGCTGGGGCCATGATGGTCACAGGACCAGGCACTGAAGTGTCCGACTTGCTGGAGTTTGCTTTCTCCATTGAATATGCCATTCACTCCATACTTCAAAACAGCTTCTCTTGTTTTACTGTACAAATTTATTTTATTTTCATAGCTATATTGCATTCTCAGGGCAATTCATAACAAGATAATCATTGAAACAAACAATTAAACTATAGTAAAAGCATAGAATTACACACAGTTTTGATGACATTATCTCCATTTGGAGTAGGAGGATTATAGCTTTTGTCTCCTCTACTGAAATATTCTATGTCTTTTAGATTACTATTCACAGGCTCAAATTGAAGAACAAAGACATTTGCTTCTGTAACAGCAGATAGACGATTACACAGAAAATTGGACTGTCAAGCACATGTATCCATATAGGTGGCCAATACATCAAGCATTCTTGTTCACCCCCCATTTTCTTTTAGATTTTATAATAACCTTGGAACAGCAACAAACTTGATTGCTTTCTAATCATCACAGGGTTACCTTTGCATCCATAGGGGGAAGCATAGTACAATTTGCAGGAAGGCATGGCCTGGCTTTACAGCATTTCAAAGATGGCAGTGCAGTCGTCAAGCTGACATCTGTGCTTGGCCAGCTTTTGTGTAAAAGGCTATTTGTCCTATGAAAGGGCAAATTGTCTCAGTATCAACCATAAAAATGGTCTGTTCTTTCTTTTCTTACTGAATATCATCTTCATAAGATCAGACATGGCAATTTCCTCCAAATACATTTTGTCCTACCTTGCTACAATATTTGACCTCTTATACCTCCTCCTTTTTGATATGATATGACCCTATGCTTTATTGACATGCCTTGGTGCAGTTATAATACAAAAAAAACATATGTCGGCATCATTTTATGACGGTAGGAGGAATTGTAAATATCACTGGGAACACCATATGAAACATTTTTCCTGGGACTATCACACACCAGATAAAGCATCTCTCTCCAGCTGTTGCATTATTTTCTCAAGTCTTATCTTCTGCCAAGCATCTTCAAATATGCCAGTTTTCTGTGGCTCTTTCAGATAATTCTAATTTGCCAAATAATGCAATTTAGTGTGGGTTAATCTTCCCTCTTTTAATTGCCAATTTTTAACTCACTGATGCATGCTAAATAAAATTTCTAGACAGGAGTAGCATCTGAATGATTTACAACTATCACAGCTGGAGTAAATGGAAGGCCATCTAATGCTTCCAATTTACCAATTTGGGTTCTTCTCTCAGTGAGTCCAGGATGTAACATAGTAAGTTAATGGAGACAGATTTGTTTCTCATCATCCCTTTTTTCTCATCACCAGAAGGTTTCTGGATTTCAGCACAGAAAGCTTCAAATTTTGTGTAAATGAAACAGGAAATCAGAAGGAAGAAGCAAGGTGTAAAGTCCATTGTGTTTTTATGTATTTTGAATATATTCTGCATTTCTTCTGTATGTGTTGAAAGGAAATGCAGTGAAGGGTAATCATAAAACCTATAAAAAGAGAATTACTGTATTTTCTGGCGTATAAGACTACTTTTTAACCCAGGAAAATTTTCTCAAAAGTCGGGGGTCGTCTTATACGCCAGGTGTTGTCTGCTTATACGGCAAGTATATCCCAAACTCTATATTTTAACTGGAAAGTTGGGGGTCGTCTTATACGCCCAGTCGTCTTATACGCCGGAAAATATGGTATATGGAATCAGGCCATCAGTTCAGCTGGTTTAGAATTACCTTTCCACAGTAACTGGTGATAAAACCTCAAAATTCCATCTCCAACTTACTAATAGATATAGGAAGGGCACAGAGGCTGCACTTGCATACCTGAACATGGTTATTCTACTTGTTTTTGAGGTGAAGCCTCTTGCTTTCAGTTGTGCTAAGCCCCTCTTCCTGGTTTTCTGGATGCCTACCCCTCAGTGCCGTCTCTCGTGAACATCACAGTCCTTGTTACCCTTCACCTCCCTCAGTGCTTTAGTCGAGTTATGCCTCTTCTGTTACCTACAGAACAGGTAAGATTTTTGTATGGCGGGTGCTGTTCCTGCCCATATATGCACCTCAAAAGTTCTACAAGATTAGAAGAATTCTAAATGGATCCACTCTCTCTCTGAAAAGCAAGCATATAATTAGGTACTTCTCCATGTCTGGTACAGTGTAACTAAAAAATCAACTTCTCCCAATAATCTGCTTTATGAAGAAAAGGCCACAGACCTCTAAATACTCTTCAGGACAAATTGGTAGAGTTCATTGCTGCTGTGAGTACATAGCATCTAAGCTACAAGACAGGGAGTTATTAACAACTTGTTGTTGGCATATGTATGTGACTTTGGGCTGGAAAGTGCATTCTACTGGGATTGCTCATAGAAATTTCATTCATGGGGACCACTGTACTGAATAAGTTAGCTATATCTATAAAACATATCTACTTTAAAAAAAAGAAAAAGCAATTTCTTAGATATTGCAAAATGTATAAATTTGCGAATCAAAGTTCTTACTTTCCAAAACAGACCTTATCAACTTCTAGTATATGGAATGTTGATGGTAATTGTCTTCTTTAGAAACTCCTCCTACTTCTCAGGTGTGATTGAGCAGCCTTTATGCTGGAGAACAGTCAAAGTAATGATCAGCCCAAAGATAGAAAGCCAGGTGTGTGTATTGGTGTTTCAGATAGAAGTAAAATGCAAATTAGAAAAGGGGGAGTTACAAGTGAGGGTAAATAATGGTAAGAAACCAACTTCTCCTTAATTTTAATGGAAATTGATAGATATCTGACTTAATTTTCCCTAGCAAATGACCAAGTAGGGTTATGGAAGCCAGCAGCAGAGGAATCAAGGACCAGAAATGTGGTCTACGTGGATGAAGGTACACTCAACTGCAGGAAGAGAAATAATTTAGACTTGAGATTATTTGATTGACATGTTCTTCTTCTGAGTCTGAATTGCTGGGTTTTCTCTCCTCAACTGATTTAAAGACTGACTTGGGCAGTTACTGTACTTTTTCCTAGCAACAACAAGAACCACAACCAGAATGCTCATAAAAACAAATAAAGATACTGTAGTGGCCTAGTACCTGTTAGAATGATGTGTAGCCCCAGTAACAAAATAAACCTAGACTTTCAAAGAGCTACAGTCTTTTTTAGTACGTACTGATTCAAAGCATCAAATTTGACTTCTCTAATTTCTAGTAATTTCAGTTAGGGTTCCAGTTCACAGAATCCTTTCAAAAGTGACTTGGATTCTCAAATAGAATATTGCACCTATTGTATCTATTCCTCCAGGTTAGACAAATGTAATTTATTGTTCTGCCTTCAACGGGCCATTTGAACAGATAACTACATTTGCCCAACGTGGTTTGTAGAGATGGCTACAGCTCAAATTCTACTTGGATACTTATCATTAGTAACATTACATTTCATTCTCAATGTATAGTTTTCCATTTTACCATTCCTTTTTCTGTATTTTATGTACAATAATAAGAGTGGTTCTCATTCTCTTCAAAGAAAGCCTAAGCCTAACCTATTCCTGGAAACCTGCATTGCCCAGAAGAAACATATTTGCATCATTTTGAAGCAATTAATTCCCCAAATTCTGGATGCATGACTGATCCAATCCCATTATATCTTACATCATTACCTGAGTTTAGTTTTACTACTGACATTCAAGCTCTATTAATGGATGAAGAAAAAGTGGTTTAAATCACCTTTAGATTAGCTAATTCTGATGTTTCCCTAATAATTATTCATAGTCTGGGCAAGAAACTGGGGTTGCAGACACAATATTGAGTCAGTGTGTTTCAATAACAAAAAACCTTACTGATTCTGTACAGACATTTAGCATTTTGCACACATTTTGTTCCAGACAATGTCCTTTTCAGCCACTCTGAGCTTAACCCACCAATTGTTTAATATTACAGCTTTGTCTCATATCTTGCTTCAAGTAAGCAGTAGTTTGATCAATTTTAAGAATGGTGTTTTCTGTCAGTTTCTGACCCTTTGCCATAAGAACCTGATTTCCCAACCCATTCTTTCAATGACATTCCAATCAGCTGGCAAAAAATTAACTCCCCCTTCCTGAGACATGGAGATTGAGTTTTTAATGTGTGCCATGGTGTTTTCTTTGGTCATATCCATGCAAAGATTGTGAATTTCTGCCATTTTCTATTCTCAGCAGGAGTAGTGGGGCAAAAATCTCTGGAAGAACAGGAACGATGAACTGAGGATGGGTTGAATGTGTATTATGAAGTGAAATAAATCCCATCCTGAACTCTACTGGACTATTTAAGTAGGACACACTTTATTCCCATTCTCAGGACATGTCCAAACTAAAGCTCCTTTGTTTCCAGCTTAAAAATAGAACTGGGGGCTGCACCCTATATTTTAAAAATGTTTTAGTGCTTGCATTTTTATCATATGTTGTGATCCACCCTGGGATCTTTTGGTGAAGGGTGGGCTACAAGTGAAACAAACAAACAAACAAACCCAACTGCCTCTTCAGATTTCTCTTGGAGGAATTGCTCTGAGCCTTGCTTGTCAGTGGTTCAGATCTCATGATCCAGGGAAAACCTGTGGATCTATCCCTTCCCAATGACAGGTATGCCATGATTTTTCCCTCCCCAGACAGGCTTGAAGATGTGACAGAAATGGAGGAAAGAGGGAAATTACGAAACAAAGTCAAAACACAAAGGAATCTGTAGCAAGTAACTGTTGTTTACTCACTGCTTTTCTCATTCCTTGTATGCAAAAAATTCCAGGAACATAAAAACCTCTACAGGTAGGGCTGATGGGAAAAAAATCTCCCTCCCTCCTTCTCTCTACTCCAGGATGTAATAACCTAGGGACAGAGCAGTAGTTTAGAAGTAAGGGAAAGTTGTTAGAGTAGAAAGGGGTGTGGCCATCCTAGATTGGTAGGGAGGGGTGAGTCAGCCTGAAGGATCAGCCAATAGGTGGTCAGGATATACAGGGAAAAGCGATAAGAAGGCAGTTGAGGGGAGAGTAAAGGTTCTTAATCTGATTGCAACTTGGAGGGAGGCGTGGGTTGGTTTTTGAGTCGGGTCCATTAAGCCCTATAGGAGTGAATAGGCGGGGATCCTGATTCCTAGTGGAGAGATAAAGAAGTAAGAGTGTTGTGACTTCAAACATACTGAAGCAAAGAGTGTGATTAACGAGTGTTGTATCCAAATAAAGAAACTTGGTTTTCTGTTATAAAATAAGGACGGACTGACACTTGTCTGTGGTTATGTCAACCAGGAGAGAAGCTGAAGGCAGAGCTAACTGTTCAGTTTAAAAAAAAGAATAAAACTGAAGCCAGAGAGAAGCCACGGTCGGTGGTATCGTGAAGGGCTCGGCAGCTTTATCAGCAGGAGAGGCTGAAAGTGGGAAGGAGGTCATTGTGGCTGGGGTTGATTGAGGTCTCTGAAGCGCCATTTCTCTGAGCTGTTTGGGAGCTAGGAAAGGGAAAGCATGTCTTGGCTGCCAGACAGAGGGCAGTCAACCCCAGCGGAACGTTACATAGGGCAGGCTAGCAGCCCAAGCTCTGAAAATAGCTTTTTTAAAGCCCATGTGCTCTTTGCAGTGTGCTGGGGTGTTCAGATTTGAACACATGGCTCTTGTAATTCATTTAGAGAGTTGCTAGTTTCAGTTGCCATAGAGATGCAGTGATCGATTAGCATAAAGTTCAGCAAATTTTAAAATTAATTAGAGAATTTGGGGGATAGGTATCTTTGTTTACTAGTCTAGGATTAAGATTAGACAGATGCTGATGAAATTTAGTCTATGGTATATATTATGCCAATAGTTGGAAAACTAAACTGGAGAAAATAGAAGTAGAAACACTGTCCTGATTAAAAGGACAGAAAATCATTACTGTGAATACCACCAGTCAGAATTCATTATGCAAATAAAGATACCAGCAAATTGTTTTTGTTTGTAACCTTTCACTTTTTTTTAAATGAAATGACCTTAATTTATCAAGCTTCTCATTATAATTTCTAATTCTTAAGTTAGTTTTGGTTTTTGCTCTTCTAGACATTTTTCTCCTTAAATATATATTTATTTGATGTGCATCAGAATTTGACATAATTGTTGGGAACCAGCAAGTCAGATCCAGTACCTGGTTGACTACATGTGCACCTTCGTGAGCATCTCTGTGCAATTTTCTTGTGATTTGCCAGTGCTTGCTTCTTGGTTTGCAGTTAAGGTGTGTTAACTATGTGTTGTGATAGTGGAAGGTTTTTCTTTACAAGTCTAATTTTGGCTTTGACCTAAAGATGCCACATAGAAACTACATTTACATCTTTCTGCTGGATTTTTTGTTGGTTCTTGCTTTCCATTCCTTCTTGGGCATAAGAGAATTTGTGTTACAGGCATCAGTTCTTTATTGCTAACTTAATATATTACAAAAAGTTCTTGATAGAGTTCTCTGGTGGCCTCAGATAGTTACTGTAAATGATTTCATACATGTTTTGAGGAGACAAGGCGGGATGGCACTTAATTTAAAGGATATCGTCAAGATTGTATTCTTGGAGAGCTGGGATTGATTCCTGCCACGTATGTGAACAAATGCTCACTTGCTTCGCTTGGTTTGAATGAGGTTTATGTAGCCCTTTCAAGGACATCCTAGGACACCCCCAGACAGAATGTTAAAAATGAGGAGTTATCTTTACTTCATAGTAAAGTCCCTCTGCAGGAAGAACAGGTCATCCCTGAGTTCTCTGATACTGTGAAGCAGCAGGGACGATTTTTCTATGCATGTGCTAAGTCCCTTCATCTCCGATAGGTCTGATGCTTCTTGGGTGAAGCTTCTTTGTCTCTCTCACATTCTTGCAGAGTTTGTCTGAAACACAAGGAAAAATGTGGAGGAATGGAATACATAGCTAGTATTTTTTTCCCCCGGAGTATCAGGCTTTAATGCGCAGGTACTGTCTGTCAAGTTGAAAGTTATTCCCTAGTACCTGCAAAGTTTTCATCCTGTCTGGACTGGCACCTCAGTATTCTCTTTGATCCAATCCATCCACTTTTTGGATTGCCTACTCATTCTTCTGCTTCCCTCCTTTTTGCCAAGCATGGTAATTTTTCCCCTAGTCCACGGGCTGCTTGCATCCCTACAGATTGTTATGACTCAGTATGGAAGGAGTAAGAAGACACAGGTGTCTCATTGTAGAGTCTATGCAAACTGAGCACTGCAGTCATATAAAACCTGGCCGTGACATTAGCTAATGGAATGGTCTGAGAAAACATTGAAAATACAAAAACTGCCAGGTCAGATGGCAACCATTTTTAAGATATTGGACTTTCTGAAACCACACTGATGTCTTTTATGTTTTATTTGGTGTTGCGAGTCTTTCCTATTTTATATTTCATACTTATTTCCCCTTTACTGAACATGCATCAGATTTATGTGTAACATTTATGCTTAGTATCTATCACTTATATGGCTGTGGTTATTCCAACCATTTTCTTGAAAAAGAGAGCAGTAAAAACATAGAATAGGATTAACCTTTGTAGTTAGTATCCCCCATGATATTTTTATATTTAATTCTTTATAGTTTCTAAATATATATACAAACAATACATAAATACAATCAACAACCCCCTAAAGAACCCTTCCACCCACCTACAAAAAAAAAAAGAAAAAAAGACAAAAGATGTGTCATCTAACCCAGATTTTAGGAACTTGTTAATTATATCATTCAACTTATTATTAACCTCATCTCCCCCATGATATTTTTGGGAGTTCATGTGACTGCGTGTCAGCCCTGGTCTCTCAAATCTGTAAAAAAGCCTGATTTAAACACACACACTCTCTCTCACACACTCACTCACTGAAAAGTACATTTTGTGAGTGAAATTAATAATGCTTATTGTATGTTTTGTGGCAAAATAGAAATAAGTATTTCAATACTCTTTTATGCATTTGTCAATTTGTATTTTATAACCCCAAGGTTTTTCTGATTGACCAGAAGCCTTATGTGCCCCTATAGTAAGTCATGACATAGGGAAGGGAAAGAATTAGTAATGGCAAATTTACAAAATTTCAAATGTGGTTATAGACCAGAAAAGATGGTGGTTCCTGAGCTATAACATTTACAATCACTGTAGAACACAATTTTAGGTCACACACACAAAAAGCTGAAGGTGTGTTGTGTGCGCCAAACAAGGGTACCTAGAAGATGAAATCTTGTCTTAATGGTAGGCTTCAGTTACTTACAGACTGAGTGAGTGGGTGTTTGTTTTAAATCGGAGAGAGAAGAAATCCTTGGGTATCCTAACTGAATAACTGGTGGAGCAATTGGGTGTGGAAGTGACAAAGGAAGAGGTGATCTTTGACTTACTCTTAAGTGACACCCAGGATTAAGTGAAAGAAATAAATGTAGTTAAACCAACTGGAAATAGTGACCACAGTGCTATAAACATCATTTATAAAATTGTAAATAGCCAGATTTTACTTTATAAAGGGAAACTTCTCGAAACTTAGAAGACTGGTTAAGAAAGCAGCTGAAAAGGAAAGTTGGAAGACCAAACGCTACAAAAAGCTTGGTGGCGGTTTAAAGCAAGAATATTGGCTGTTTAAAATAACAATAGCATATGCTCAGGTACAACGTAACAGTAGATGTTCAGCTAGATACAAGTAATTATATTGCTATTTGCTCTTTAATTTCAAAAGTAAGATGATCATGCTTATGTTAGTTCATTGCGCTTTTGTTCTTTTTAAAATTTTCACACTGTAAACACACTCGTCTTGAACCCACAATGGATAGCCCTGCCCCATCTCATAGAGGAAATGAGGTTGATCTTGCCCCTCTCTCTGTTTGGGACTGCATCTTGAACCAAAAACATTTCAGGAAAAAGTTTCAGGATCACACTTGGGTTAATTCATTGCAGTCTGTCAAGTATTAACAAGTCAAACTCCAAACAATTTCAAATATCCAAAACAAAAGTCCTCATATCAGGGGTATGCAGGATTCCTATAGCTGTGGAAAAGCCTATTTGAATACTGCATATTCTTGAATATTTTGAATAGTTGAAATTGTTTGCATGGACTGTTAATACTTGAGTAATTGCAGCCTGAAGATCTACAGTCAAATATTATCTGGGAGGGTCTGCTTGAACTGATTTAGCCACACTGGGATTATTTTTCTTTGATACATCAGTGCTGTTTACTATTGGGAAAAATTACTCCTTTGAGTACAGTTTTAATAATATGTTATTTATACAATTCATTGTAGTTGTAATTGATATTGTCCTGAAATCTTTTTGGTTTGTGTTTCTAACCAAACCAAACCTTGATTTCATAATCACTGATTTAACTGGTTACTGCATCTTTCCACTCTTTGAGATGTTTACCTTATGTTCAAAAGCACAATTGTACCTATAGCATCTTTTTATAATTTTGCACAACGGTGTATTTTGTAGAAAATGGCATGTGTTTTGTTTTTCCTTAGTAATTTTATGTTTCAGGGTGGTTGCAAAGCCAATGTCACTACTCAGAACATTGGGAAGGCAGGGTCAGCCGCTATCAAATGCTATTCTGCCACAGAGTGACAGAAATGACAGTTAGTATTTTGACCCTGCCCTTTCCCCATAGGCAGCAACTATTATCTGACAGCCTATTAACTGCTATTTTGCCCTCCAAATCTCTCTTCAGAAACCTCTATAGCTGCACTGCAGCTCAGTTTCTCACTTTCCGTGAAGAAAGAAATTGAGAACAACTTCTGAAGTACTTTGCAGGTAGAAGTCTCAATATAATCAACATGGCAAGGTTTTGAGCCCCACGTGAGCATGCTCCTTCCTTTCTGCTCTTGATTGGACCAAAGGTGAAAGGACAATGGTGCAGTATTATGTACGTTCACAAACATGCATAGGTCAGAAGGAGATTGCACATTCAGAGTGGTTAAAAAATGGAGCTTGTATATTCTGGAATGAAAGTTTAAAAAAAGAATACAGCATTAAAGTTTTAAATATGAAATTGATAATGGAATGATTGCACTATATTTATCTAGCATAACTAGAGCCTAAAGGTGAATTCACAATTACTCTGGGTACGCTCCCATTAGCACTATGTGGAATTGTGATCACCACCTATGTGGAATAGGTGATTCACACTTAGCCAGCATCTAGTAAAGTGCCAGCTAAGTTTCTAATGGTTTGGGTTTTCCAAGAGAAGGTGAAGTGCAAAAAGGCTCTAAGAAAGAACTACAAGAGGCCAAGTAGAAGCTTAGTATTATCAAGGAATCTTCGAGAAGAAAAAGTGCTTCAGAAAGTAAGCAGCTGATTTGAATGGCTAACAAATTGTTATCTTGGTCTGTGAGTAGACCATACAATTGTGTGTGTCTAGTCTGTGTAGGAATACTTCCTTTGCATCTCTTATGAAATAATTTCTATATCTCTTCTATATTTTATGTTCTGCTCTTCCAAATCCTTATATAATGTGCTCTGTCTTGGAGCAAAAGAAGGTTCTTAGCATATTGAACTGAACTGTCTTACACCTTTGGTTATCCTTCCCCCATTTTTTGTTTTCTTTTGCAATACATTATCCAATTGTCTGTCTTTGCTGGCATGACCTGTGGTAGGAATGTGGTGGAAGTTGTTGTCACATTCAGTTTCATATCATTTTTGGAAATCTGGATGTCTGCATTTCTGCTTCGCTAGAGTCCTGGAGTCCTGAATTCATTTGGTGTTTGTATCCTATGAATGCCACCCTTATAAGTACTGATAGGTCTTTATAATACATAAAAATGCTATCAAGGCAGCAGTTCAAACGTTGAAAGCCTGAAAATTTAGTAACATCCCCTCTGCATACAGGCACTGTCATTTATTTAGTTGGGCCTTTTATCTGCTTTTATTATATTACGGGTATAGGGCAGGATAGAAATATAACAAATAAAAGGAAAAAAAAGCAAACCTTAAACTGAACTTTGTAGCTTTATGGATTTCTGTTGTTCTTAGTTAATTAATATGATACATTACAGTCTGTTTTTGTATAGAGCTTTGTGTATTTAAATTTTTGGGTCAAAGTTGCCAAAACATGCCAGTGCCAGTATTTTGTTTTTAAATCTGTGTTCCTGAGCATGTATGGTAATGTTTAAAACAAAAACATATGTTCTCTTGGGATCCAGCCTCTTCACGTTGGGTTATGTCCTGAACCAGTACTCATCTGCATCTACATGGCAATACATGGTTCTGTGTAAACACTCAAAGTATGTGGGAATTATATGTCCCTGTACCCATTGAGCAAATATAAGAACATAAGAACATAAGAGAAGCCTTGCTGGATCAGGCCA
>MTQE01002208.1:29713003-29731106 GCA_014337955.1 Aspidoscelis marmoratus | reverse complement strand
GAAGGGGTCTAGCCTCTAGGGCAGAGGAAGACCAGGGCATGTGCCAGCAACAGGGTGGACACATGGGCAGGCTGTTAGCTCAGGAGGAGTGAGACAAGCCTGGAAGTCAGTTTACATTTGCTGCGTGTTACTTTAAGGGTTGAGTCATCGTACTGAATGATGGTTGGAATTCATTCAGCAAGAGTAGCTGGAGGCAGGAATCCTTTTAGATATATGCTTTCAGTGGAACTCCTTGCTGAGGCCTGAACTTTATTCTGTTTTCAACATTTACTTTCTAGCAATTCAAGAACTATTGGACTAATCTTATCTTTGTTTCTACTATTTATTTATGTCTATTAATAGTGTTTCGATTACACTGGTGTTTATTGTGCTGCTTCAGGGAGAGGGCTAAATCTCAAGCCACTAGAGCAGGACGGCTGTGGGGCTAGTACAGTTCAGTTCATATACAGACCCCAGGACCATTGCAGGCAGTTGGGGCATGGTGCTTGGTAGCCGTTTCCTTGCCACACAGCTCTGCGGAGTATGAGTCTCAAGGGCAGGATGACCGAGTTGTCACAGTGTGGGAAGACAGTTTTTTACATACGGACTGTAAACTTCACAGGCCTTTCCTTTACTTCAGTGGGATGAGCCAACTGCTGGGGTGAATGGGCAGTGGGATCAGACCTGTAATTGTTTGCTGTAAGTAATATGAGATGTTACATGCCTGCCTTGGACCCAAGCAGTAGTGACTATATGAGTGAGAGCAACCAGAAGCTCCTCCTCCTCACCTACAGCCAGATTGTGGACTTTGTCTGAAATCCATGGGGACCTAGTTGGCTTAGAGAAGGATTTGCCAGTGCTGTGAAACATGTAGACTTCATGTTTTTGGAGGTTTTGGCGCGAGGAGGACCTTCCAGCTGTGCTCACTTTCAGTGGCTGCTACTGGATGCAATGAAATAAAGAATTTGTGGAAAGTAATGAATAGATTTGTAGCAGAAGCCCCTAGTCAACATGCCCACCTCCCAGTTTTTCAAAGTGTGTTCATAATGGCAACAGAAGTTAAGGCCTCAGACAATAAGCCTCATGATAGGTGACTGTTAGCATTTATTTAATTATTTATCTGTTTGTATTCTACTTACTTCAGAAGAGATCTGTGACTAGAGGTACATGCAGAATACAGTCTATAGAATTCTTATATATAGAAGGAATTTGATATTAATGTTTTCTTAGAGAAAGATACAATGGTGGTTGTTCAAATTTCAATTAAGACATTCCATAATTAGATAGTACTGCAGGGGGAAAACAACAACCCCTAATTTTCCAAACTTCTTTCTTGTTGAAGGAGAGTCATTTTCAGGATGCTTTCAGAGAGTTGTCCCTTTTATGCCTCTTAGGCTTTTGAGAAGACTAATGTCATGGTTGAGGTAATAGTTGTCTTATGTACTCAAGATAATGTGAAGAAAATTAATATTGTAGATGCTTATGTAGGTCAGCATCTTGAATATCTTCCAGACCAGCATTTAATCTTAAACTTCTTATTAAATATAAAGGGATTATGAGGAACTGTTACTAGCAAGATGTCACACCAGGTGACAAATTAGCAGGCACTGTACTCAGGGATGACCTTAAGTGGGGAATGTGGTCAGTAAACCAAAAATTGCATGTTGCTGTCTTGAGGAAACTCTACAAGATACCAGTGACTTGAATCATTTACAATCATTTTAAGTAGTTGATAGGTAACTGGAGCTCAGTGGTAGAGTAACTGTGTAGATAGTAAAAAGTCATAGGTTTAATTCCCAACATCCACCTGAGAAAAGGTTTGGCTGATCACTTGCCATTTTGTTGCCATGTAAATTTGAAGTATTCATGTGGTTGGTCAAACCTTGATGTTGGGGTTCCCATTCTTTTGTCAGGTAACTGGATTCAGTGGAAAGTTGAAACATACATAGCCATGAATACATGACATACTTGGAAGATTTGTCTTAAGAGGATGAGGTTGACTTTTTAAAAGGGCATTTGAAATATTTCAGCGTTTATGTAAGAAATAACGTTCCTGGGTGATAGGCTGGAAGCACTGATTTAGGCAATGACACTATTGTTTGAATGTTTTCCTCTGCAATAGAGCCCCTGTGTTGGTAAAATGTTACCTCCTTGTGCATTTTAACACTTAGTGCTTCAGAGTAGTGCAGTGGCACAAGGTGTTAAAGTGCCACCACATGTTCTTGGGTTTCCCAGGAGGTGAGAATAATAAGTAGAGAAAAGAGACAGCACAAATGGAGGGTTGGTTTTCTTGGTTTTACTTGTGCCCAGGATGTGCAAGTATTTACAGTGCTTTAGTGCTCCAGGGACCCTGTTCATATACACTATATACAGTTCTGGAAGTTTTCTTTCTTCCCTCCCCAAAGTCATTCCTTACAGCTTCTCCAGCTCCCAGGTTTGGTCTCAGACGATGACTCCAGTGCAGTCTCAGGAATCCCTCCTGTCCAGCTCCCTTATTCAGCCTCCACCGTTTACCTTTTCAGGATCCTTCCTCAGCCAGGCTTTAGAGCTGTTTCCTTCCAGGCGTCCTGGACAGCTCCATCCTCCTTCGATTCTCTTTCTTCTCTCCTTTAGCACCAGCATCTCCTCCTCTCTTCCATCCTCTCTCATCACCTCCTTTTCCAACCTCCCTGTCTTCAGTTATATATAATTTTACCCATACGCACACCCAGTGATTCAGCAGTTTCTTTCTTAACCAGGCCCGCCTGTATAGTGGTTAAAGGGAAACCATCACAAGTAGTAAACAACAATTTCACTTGAGGGAAATTCTGTTCATTGAGATTACTTTTAGCAAAGAATTATTAAATAGAAGTTCATTTGAATAAACAAACATCTTGGCATTTCTTTGCAATGTGTTGCCAGTAGCTCTTTGTCTCTTGGTGATGCAGTTTTGTGCAAACTGCTGGGGTGTGTAAATGAGCATCCAGAAAATTCATATGAATGAATCAATTTGCTTGTGGTTAAAGCATAATGATTAGGCCATGACTGCGGTGGGCTAGCAAGCAGTTAAGAAGAAGCATGTGGGAAATGATTACCAGAGGGAAAGTACAATGTGCAAAATGCTTCAGAAAGGGGAATTCATTACGAAGGTGAATTAATGCAGTAAGGGCTTGGGGGTTTCATAATAGCGTTTATTGCACATTCGTTCTCTTCAATTTGAGAAATACCAAATGATTAATAAAGTAAATGGCAAGCTTAAACCTGACACTTTTCATCGTAGAAGCTGAAGGCTCTGCATGAACAGGAAGCTAATAGACTAAATATCTTTCCTTGGAGTTGCTCTGGCATGTGGGAATTAGATTTGAAGATGCATAATTTATGCTTGCATTTTCAGCAACTGAAGGATAGCCCAACAGGCAGCAATAACACTTATTAGCATCCCCAAGTCCTGTTGTTAATTGTCACTGAGGATCTGAGCTTCTTTTAAAAAGCTAGGAGTAGTAAAGTTGTAGTAGTAAAGATTAACTGTTTTTCTCTATGGTAGTAAGCAGCATACACTTGCTTTTTAGAAAAGATGCATTTCTAGTCTATCTGGAGATACAGTTGTAAGTACTTTTTTCTTCTGTCCTACCTTGCCAATCAACCTTGGTTCCTTTTGTGCTTATTTAAAATACTGTGATCTTGTTGAAAGCTCTTCCACTGCTCCAGCTGTCAGCATTTTCGTTCAAGAGCCAATAGAGAAGTTCTTCTATGTATGGTTGAAGACTTTGTGTGCATGGTTATTTTGGAGACATTTTCACTTTGGTTTTGAAAGACACATTTATCATTTTTTGGTTACAGTATTTTATCTTGGCTGTAATCAATTGCTTTTTGTTTTAGGTAGCATACTATTTGGTAGCTACAGAGATCCTAGGGGATTAGGCAAATGACACATTGGTCGCATGTAGGTTTTCACGGCTGGTTTCAATCTTATTTGTAACAGTTTTGGGGTTGTTGTGCCATGTTCCAGTTTTTTTCAGAAACCTGGAACATGTCACAATAGTTCAAAAACTGCTACAAATAAGAAATGACACATTTTGTTCTTTTTGTGGGGATGTTGCTTTAAATTACATCCCATGTCACACCCAACTCTTCTCTTCCATCCCTCTTTCCTTTAGCTTTACTGGCTCTTGTTATCTGAACTGGCCTAGGTCTACATTTTCTCTCAGTATGTTGTTTCTCCATGTGGAACTTTATAAATATTAGTGAACTATATGCTTTGTGATGCTGCCGAAACTTATCACAGGGATGCTACAGCAACAGAAGGGAACCTTATGCTGTTTAGGCATAACAGAAGGGGCTCTTCAGAAACACCTAAGAGGCACCTCAGTATGTGTCCCTCATGTTCCCAACCCTTCTTTAATCCACCTTTTCTGCCACAGAACTTTCAGGAGAGGGGCAGACTGGTGTATGGTGAACAATGCCACCTCAAAGTCTTCTCTAAGCTGCCTCAGAGGCATCTGAAAGATGGCTTTTGTGTGTGTGTGTGTCTGATCATGTCATAGTTTTTTTTTAGAATTGCCTGGTTCATTGCTGCTTTTCTAGAGTTGAACTTTTTCTTTGTTTTTCTCTTTTTCATTTCTCTTTTCTCCCAGTTGAAATTGTATTTTTGTGATACAGATTTTTTAAAAACTTATACATGATCATGCCAATTACCTCATTATGCAAGTTTTGTGCCAGGTGAATCTGGCCAGCCTGACTCAGCTGCCAGCCAGAGGCCCACAGGCAAGTGGGTTTCTGCTTGTTTGCCATGTTCCTGTCAAAGGCACCTTATGAGCCATGCTGATTGGTTAAGCGGAGACATTTTCTTCCCATTTTCTGCCAAGCTGATTTTACGCATCCTCTCTTTCTGTGAAGGCAAGAGCTGTTGTATTTTGCCAGGTTAATAAATTTTTGGAAAGCAAGAGAAACTATGTCTTCTAATCCCTGATTTACTTAATTCTCACTTAAACAAAATAAATTGGCAACTATTAAATTTTAGATTTTGTGCAACTTGATAATAAAATAGGATACCAACCCTGTCCTATGTATATGTACGGTAGTAGTTGAACAAAATCTGTACCAAGTAATGAACAAATAGCAAACTTTGTCCTAAACTGCAGTAAAATCTGGATAACTCTGTATTGCTCCAAATTATTATTATTTTTTGTGAGCAGATCTCTCCCAAGAATTTGAGATAAAAATACGCACAGCTTTGAGTGGTATCACCACTAGTACTGGATGAATGGAGATTTTTCTACTCTTAATGCATAAAGATATTTGTCTAAATCCTTCAGTATGGCACCAAGGGCAGTTTTGTTTCTTTCTTTTGCCAAAAGTAATTTCATTTTGAATTGTAGGTTACTGTATTCAGTCATCTTTTCAAATTATCATTTATTCTTGTGTCCTCATGTATTATTGTTACAATATTTTCTTTAATCTTTTAGTCATGTGATTAGTGTTATATCCCTGAAAGGAAGGATGCTGGAAAGTTATATCCGTTGTGCAGCTCTTGTCCTCACATGTGCCCTTAAGAATCTGACCCAGAAGTGATCTTCTGAAACAGTTTTGGGGAACATAAGGAGTTGAGGAAAGGTGTATGCAGTGTAGATCTGTGGTACAAGTGAAAGTTTATACCCTAAATTTAGGATTATACCCTAAATCTTTCACCATGTGTAACGGTAAACCAATTCCAACAGAACCAAAAAACAAAAAACATTTTGTGTCTTGTTGGAAGATGAGAAGCCATATAGCAACAGTCCTGACAAGACTTGCAACTCAGCCGTATTTCAAACAGTTACTTTGAAATACGGGAATGATTTACTACACCTGCCCACCAAGGACTCCCATTGGTTAATTATCCTCACCCGGGTACTTGGGAGAGTATAAGAGAAAAGCGTTTTCCATCCCAAAATTTATGCACTCTACTCGTCTCCACCGAGTGTATCAATCTGTGTCTTAGATCTGAGATTTTTGCCAAGCGTTGCGTGGAAGAAACCAACGTCTTGTAAGTTTTTATTTGCTACCTCACATATGCCTTACTTTGTTTTATTTTGTAACCTCTATACTGTGTTCCAAGTTCCATGTCCTTTTTTATTTTATTATTTTTCTTATTAAAAGTTTTCTTACACAGTTCCAGGCATCTTGCGTTGTTTATTTAGGGAGACACGGTGAGGAAAGTTTTTTCCCCCTCAAACACGTAATCCCCTCTCCTGGAAGTGTTTTGGGGGAGACAGACGCACCCTTGGGAAAGCAGGATAACGTGACACCATGCTCTATAGTTATCTTTCACTAAGGATTTGGGAAAATAAAAAAAACATATTTGACCAAGAAATCTACGCCTGAAATCCTGTTTCTTATGCACAGATAAGAACTGCCTGCATTTCAAGTGTTCAAAATACCATGATATTTCTTTTTTAAATGCATTTATATCCTGCTTTATACCTTAAGTTCTCAGAATGGGTTTGTTAATATACAACCAACTCCCTCCCAATATCATCATTTTTAATCTTTAGTAAGTGCTTTTTATAAAATTTTGATATTTCCCTGGAGCTACTCTTGATTTTTCTTTCTTTTTTCTTTTTTGCTTAATTTTAGTGGAATAGATCAAATCTTCATCTCTTACATGGTTAATGGTCAGATCATGCACTCCTCTGGATTTCGTTTTCTTCCTTCTCCTTTGCCATACCCGTATTTTCCGGCGTATAAGACTGGGCATATAAGATGGCCCCTAACTTTCCAGTTAAAATATAGAGTTTGGGATATACTTGCTGTATAAGAAGACAACACCTGGCGTATAAGATGACCCCCAACTTTTGAGAAGATTTTCCTGGGTTAAAAAGTAGTCTTATACGCCAGAAAATACAGTATATATGCTTTTGGAGAAACAAAATTAATTTTTTCCAGAGCAAGCAATGAAATGTTTTTGAAAATCATGGACAAAATTGAAAAGAATGGAGTGGACTGGAATGATGAGAGACACAGATTAAGTAAATTCTCTGTTCTTCTTCAGCTTTTGTGGCCTTTTTAGCTTTATTGTGTGCAAACTTTTCTGTATGAATGTGTATGAATAATGCAGCAAGTATTAATCCCCGGAGGTTGTTATAATAATCTTTTAAGTTTTTTTCTTTTCTGCAACAAAAGACCAATGACATCTCTTGGGATCCTGCTGTAATTCCCCCCTCCCCCTTCTTAAAGTAGTTCATTCTCTAAAAAGATGCAGAGATAGTTCTGGAATCCTCTTGAGAAGCCCCTTCCCCCCAGTTGTGGAATGAAAAAGCCCATGGAGATAAAATAAGAAAATGTAGCTTTGCTCGACTGAGACGGTTAGCTTCCAGCTGTTAATTTTTAGAATGTTAATGGTTTTTAAATAGCTTACATCTAAAAATATTCTGTGTAGTTTATTTTATGGAAATGTAACGTTGCTTTTGATACCGAGCTTTGAAAGTCACAGTACACTTGCTTTATCACTAGAACAAGCAACTATAATTGAGATACTTCTGATTTACAAAGACAGTAGTGGTCCTCTTAAGTGTTTTTTAAAGCTATTCTGGCTTTCTACTGTTTGTATGATGATTTGTTTCTCTTGACTCTTCTTAAACCTTGCCAATCCTAGGTGCATGAGGAAAAGGAGCACCAGTGGGTTTTCAGCTTTATGCTGGAGTCATTGAACTGTTTATCTCTTCTGGACCAGGTTAAAGAAATAAAATTATCATTGCAATTATCTAAGCAAGACCTGATAGTCAACAGAAAACAAAGGAATTTAGAATTCTGAGGCAGAATTATATTTCAGGATTTTTTCTCTTTTTTTAAACTATTCACATCCTGCCTTAAATAGCCACTGGTGCAAGAGGTCTGGCATGCACAGAATATGAAATAGTAGTAGAGAACCTTGTGGTTACAAGGAAGAACAAAAAAAGATAAAAGTTCTGAGGCTGTCTTTTGTGGAAGTCTGTAATAATCGGAAAAAGTTTCCCCTATTAGAAAATGAAATAAGCATTTTCATTTTGAAGTAGTGAGATTAAATTGATTGTTGTAAAATTCTGGATAGCCCAGTAGAGTTGGCTTTGTTCTCTCTAATTTTCAGATTAGCTTTTTATAGTATCAGTGTACAGTGTTCAAGGAAAGTCAATTGGACATTTGTCTGTGAACTTAAGCATAATTTTTGTGTGTGGAATACGTCCCTTCACTGTTGTAATGCCCCACAGTAAGGTGACACAACATCTGAAATATCTCCCGCAATCCCTTTCGATGCAGTTGAGCATCTTCTTTGCTTGTAGTAGGTCCAGGTTGTCTCCAGCATCTCATCAGAAACAGGTAGTACGCCCCTCTTGTTTTTGTCCAGGAAATTGCATGAATGTTTTTGCATAGTCATTAGGACAAAGGCTGCCTTTACATTTACTATGAACTTGGTGAAGGTGTTACAGACATTACGTGCATACAAAATGCAAAATTCATGAACTGTTTGTGGACACTGAATTGAACATCTATATATTCAGCCAGCCGTGTAAGGGCACCTGGAAAGCATTGGGAAGACATGGTGAAGAGATCCTCTTGGAAGAGATAGCTTCATTTTGAAATGAGACTCCTGCCCCCCTTCACTCCCTCCCCATTTCCAACTTTATTTTCAATCAGAAGCCTATTGCAAACAGGAAACCCTCTGGTAATGGATTAGCCTTTTGCTTTAAGCTAGACTTTGTTATTGTTTTGCTAACATTTTTTTCACAGTTGTTCACCTACTTTGGGTATAGAGTTAGTAAATCTATTATCTATAATAGTATCAAGTTGTTCTCCTGTCCTGATAGTATCAGTGCTTGCATTTACATTTTACCAGGAAACAACATGTAAATTTGGTTCTTGCCTCACCCCTGTTCCCTTGCCCCTGCTCTCTTCACCCATTTCTACTGTCCCAGCCAGTAATTTTGAAATTGTAGATTTGAATTTATCTATGAGAAAGGAGAGATTTCAAGCCTTCTCATCCAATGAACTGCTTCTTCAGTTTTTAGTACCAAAGAACTGAACTCACTCCAACATCACAAAATATTGCAAGTTCATCCGTCCCACCCTACTGAAGAGATTAGACTGCTAGCTGGTGTTTGCCCTTTTTCCTTTTTGGTACTTTGAAGCTTCCATTCACACCAAAGCTTGGTGTTCGCCTGAGATCCTGAGACTGAGGAAACTTATTGCTTTTCCTTCCATGTCTAAGGCTTACTTTCACTAAAGTTGAATTTCACTTCTGTGCTGCCTTGCAGTCTTGATGAGCTTAAAGCACTGAGAAAGAGAGATCTCATTATCTCTTGCTGCTTTCTGGCTAAAGGGCATCCTTGCCTAGACATCTGCTGTAGCTCCTAGTACAAAATATCTATATGTTGGCTTCTCCATCCTTGTGCTTGTGCTTTAAGAAACTTGAAGGATGGCTACAGACAACTGAAGTTCTAATTTAGTGAATTCAGTTATTGTCCAAGTATCCCATTCTTTGTGAAGATGTAGACTTTGAGAAGAAAGTTTTGTTATTTTTTTTTAAAAAATGTTCATTTATTTTAAACTGTTTGTCTTTTTAGAGCTCATTTTAGTGGCTCACTGTATAATTTCTCACCCCCATGGTGCTTTTGCCTCTATCAAATTAAACTTGAAATAGACTTGTGCATTGCTGTTGCTGTAGCTTAGCACACAATAATTGAATAGTGAGAAGAGTGACTGTGCTAGGTTTTGCAGTCATAATAGCATGTTTGATTTATTGTAGCGATTTCTAAGAAGTTAGCATCTACATTTTAAATATCCATTAATTTGGTGTGGGCTGGTAGTCTCTCGGTGCACAAAGCTTTGTTCTCAGTGTTCTGTTCTTGGGATAATGAAGTTAGCCTGTTCAGTTTGAATTCCACATTCTTAGGAAAGCAGAAAATAGCCATGTAATATACAGTATATATCAATACATACCAATTTCTCTTCCATTTTCCAAGGCCATCTATCAATTTCTATTGGTCCTTGCTTAAAAATTGATCTGAAAAATGTTGAGATCTTCATTGATAGTGTGGCATGTAGTTAAAAATAGACAATAACCTACTTCTTGTTCTAATTTCTCATTAATGCCTCATTAAATATGGAGGGGTGAAGGGAAAAACAATTGCACATGTTATTTAAACTCTTACTATCTTTACTTGCTTACAATACCAAATAATACAACATAACTGATATGGAAAGAGAAAGGGAAAAAAGAACAACAAATAAGTGGTTGTATGAAGCTTTTGGAAAGGAATGTTCTGCTTGGAAGCAATAGCAACATGAGTTAGGCTACATCCAGACATTGATTATTTATTTCCCTATATCTGCGGATTCTGAAATATCCAAATATAGAGGAATAAATAGTCAACATCTGGCTACAGTTGTAGCAATTGGTCTCACATTTATATCTCCAGGTAGACAATTTGGTAAAAAGAATGCTGTAATGGTCCTCATATCATTTATAAACACACTTTGATATGTTCTCTAGGGACTTTTTTCTCCTGCAGCATATAGTGACCAATTGTATCAAGAATATAAAGTAAGTTATTTATCTTTGTAGGAAAATATGATAGCATCAGAGTGACGTCTTCAAGTACCTAGACTGGTGAAAGCTGTTGTTGAACAGGATGTTAGGCTTACTGAAGTACAGTAATTGGTTTGGTTTTGTAGTGGCAGGTTAGAGTGTTGCTTATATACTGTAGTAGCAAAAGTCATTTGTACAGTGATAATATTAATATTAATATGATGCCAGTGAAACCAGTTTATCATTTGATGTCAAGAGAGATGGCATACTTATAAGATATCTCTTACTCATGTTTCTCCTTTTTCCTGAGTAAATTACTTCTGATCACAGATTAAATATGTGCATGAATTCTATTAGTGGTTCACCTTGGCCCAAGTAACACTAGTTCAGATGGGCTGGATGTCAAATTGTTGATCAGCTGTGTAGGTTGGATGTCATCAGACAGGCCAAGTCCAACCTGAGCCCAGATTAGCTAAACTGATTTAAATGGACAAGGGAAAGGTTTATTTGCTAATCTCCTGTTTGGTTGAGAATTCTCCACCTCAGCACCACCTTTATTCAGCAAGAGCAAGATTTATCCCTTCCTACATTGTTGCAGGGATGAGCTGTTCAGTGAAAGTGTTTTATGGAAAGAAAAAGGAGCAGGGAGGAACAACTGTTCAGGTTTTATTTATCTTGCTCTCTACCCCTTGGTATTGTAGTGGTCCCTGGATAACACACTGGAAATATAATTTAAATTAATAAAAATTAGTTAGCCCTTTTCTATCTAGGATTCAGATAAAGTGCCATAAAAGTCAGCTCTTGATGTTTGAGTAAGGTGTATTTTTCCTTTTGATTTGAAAGCTTTGTAATGCCTCGTTTAGTTTTTTTTTTTTAAATAAAATTTGAATGTCCTCATGGTAGCAATTGGGCCTCTTCTTATGATTATTGACTTTTCTTCTCTTTTACCTGGTTGGCATCTGGTGTTTCCTTTGTGGCTCTGCTGCACTGGGGAAAGCTCTTTGTTGTTGTTGGCTTTTCTTTTCAACACATTTTAATTTGAGTCTTTCTAAATTAAGACAGATAAAGACAGCTTTACATCAAAGTTTCATTTAAATGGTATATGGCACAGGATGATGAACTCTGCCTTTAACTGAAATCGTTTATTCTTCCCTTCCCTTTCTTCCCTTCTAAAAGGAAGCATTAACCAGCACTGATACTGACTGTGCTGACAGGAGTTGTATTTACACCATAATTGCATTTTGAATCATTGGCACTGCCATTCATCTGCTCTGTCATCTGAAAAGCTAAGGCAACTGTGAAAGAGTAGGACCAAAGTAAAACTCTAAAGGATTTTGTTTGGCAAAATTGCATTGTCTTGTCCTCCATGATGGTTTGTAGAAGATGCTTTTAGATCTTGTAAATTAATTGCTGCCCTCTATATAGCTCAGTGGTACAGCAAACTGCCTGGAAAGCAGACAATCACTAGTTTGATCCCCAGCTTCCCCCAGAAATAGGCAGCGGTAGTAAGTCACAACTCAGTGGTTACCAATGACAATGACACAAATTGTGGGTATAGTGTATTGGAGACTCTGCAGCTTTCATGTTGCCTCAGCTTTGAACAAATGTTCTTCTACAATGAATGTGAGACCTTGCATTGAAAATTTCCTACAGAATAACATCTGGATTTTGTCTGCCATAGGTGTTTGATTAAAGGTAAGTAATCTTTTTCAAAGGGGTTTTCTTTTTTGCACAATTGCACAATGAGCCAGCAATCTCTGATTTTTCCCTTCAAATTTTAAGTGCTTTTTATTTACTACACATACTTTCAGCCTGAGTCACAGAAGGTCTGGCTTATAGCCTGGTCTATGGCATTAAGTCAATACTTCCTGAAGCCACCATATCTGTATGCAGTGAAGTATTCCAAGTATCATGGACAGGGATGGAGATATAAGAAATTACATGAAAAATAGCTGCATGCCTGGCAATCATCCAGTATCATCAAAACTGCTGAGTATCAGTTGGGCAGTTTTAGTACCCTTCTTGTTTTACTTGCAGATTATATCTTGAAGACCATTGCACAATCACTTCTGTTTTCTAGCTGTACAATTTTTTATTTAATGTACTCTGGCTTAACCTGATTGGAATGCTGAGAGGACACCTCTTTATAGGTCTCAAGGCTCACTCACAGCCTGAATGTTACTGATACCTTCAGAAGGTGGTATTTACTCAGAGATACTGTACCTGTGCCTTCACAACAGCAGTGAATATTATCATCAGCATCACAACTGTTTCCTTTTCACCTTTTCATACAATATGTTCATGGCAACTTCCACACTCAAAGTGCAGGTTTTAATTTATGATACAAAACAAAAGTAGAATTAAAAGGCTTAAAAATAAAATCATGTGACAATAAACAAGAAAGCATTAACTATTACAAATCTTGGTAAGCTGACTTGGAACAACCTTTTCTAGAAGAGAGCTGGTAAAACATCTTATGCACCGCACACAACTGGTGCTCTGATTTTAAAAAAGCAAATATACTGAAAGTACATTGTAGATGGTATAGGACTCCTGCCATACTATCTCCTATTCTGAATATTTTTGTCATTATGGATGTGAAGAACTAGGCTCTTATTCTCATCTACTGTGGTCTCATTGTCCAAAAATAAATACATTGCAGAAAAGAGTAGAAAATGATATAACCAAAGTCATAGGAAGAAGATGTATTCTTACTCCATCACTATTTTTTTCAGCCTTTTTGCTGATCAACATACAAAACTTTTGTATAAGAATCTAATCAAATTCTTATTAGTAGCAGCTAAATTAGTAATTGCACAATATTGGAAAGACCACAAAAAATCCCTGGATTTTTGATACGGCAAAAGTATGGGATATTACCATTAATGAATTTCTAATTTGGAAAATTAGGAAATTAACTCAGAAATGCCTGAGCTCTTCAATAATGTATGGGGTCCATTACTAACTGTTCTACCATATTTATGACAATTGCAATGGCCTGATCCCAAAGTGATAAAGTGATGGTTTAAGCAACATATTTCTACTTAAATGAATGTTAATGAAATAAGGTTTGGTAATATTCTGATGTATCTGTTTATTTATTTATTAAGCATATGGAATGTTTTTATGTTTGATTTGTTTGAAAATAATTAGAACTTTAAAAAACAACACACACCCCAAAAAAACCCAGTTTAAAGTAAAAACAAAAAATGGTCATTTTATCACCCTTTATGTTTTGTTTATGGCATTTGATGCTCCTTGACAAGAAATATCCACATGCCCAATATTTTGTCAAATAAACTTCTGGTTATGTGTGAGGTGTCAAAGCATATATGTTTTCAGGATCCAGTTTTATGTTGTCTGAGGTTGTATACTCACCTAGAAAAAAGCAGTTCAGAACCACCTTAGAGAGGGTAGCATATGATGCCTGTGTTTTAATTCCATCTTTAATTCACCTTTTCTATTCTAGTATGATAGGGGAAGGGACTATGGTTTTCCCAGTAGTAACCAATGGCTATGAGAGTGGAACGTAAGGAAGACTGAGCACTAAAGAATCAGTTCTTTCAAACTGGGGATGGACAAGACTTCTGAGGGTCACTTGAATGGCAAAAATATTAAATCAATCAATACTAAAGGAAATGAACCCTGACTTTTCACTGGAAAGACAAATACTGAACCTGAAGATCAAATACTTTGGCCACTGAATGAAAAGACATAATGAAGTGACCCTGATACTGGAAAAGATTGAAGGCAAAAGGAGAAGGGAATGGCAGAGGGTGTGATGACTAAATAGTGTCATGGAAGCGATGAGCATGAGATTGGGCTAACTCCAGGAAATAGTAGTGGACAGAAGAGCCTGCTACCCTGTAGTCTACAAGCTTACAATGAACAGGACTTAGCTAAACAATAACAACATTCACAATAACAAGTAGGTTTTGTGATCTGGCATCACTAATTATATGGCCTTTTACTTCCTCTTTATGCATAGGGCTAGATAGAACATATCCTTATTTCGAATCAGTGTTGCTCGCCACAACATTTATTCTGAATAACCCTAGCTTTGTGGCCACGAGTGACCCAGCTAATGAAGTACATCCAATGGGATTTTTTGGGACAGAATTGATTCAGTTTCTTGACAAAGTCACACTTTCTGATACATTGTTTGCCCTTCTGCAAGCAATTCAGTATCTATTAGGAAGAGATATGAAGTACTACTGAAGAAAAGGCTCATTTCACAAGAGGAAAAATTGCTTGCAAAATATATGTCATCTCAAATTTCCATATTTCCTCCATCTGAACAGTATTTTTTTTAAAAAGATTGCACTTTTTTCTTGGCTTTTTCCTGTCTAAAAATCTATGAGATGCATATGTTCATAAGTCCATTTTTACCTTTTGATCCCCAACTTCAAGTTAATTTTGGGAATACTGTCTTATGAAAATACTCATAGGAGTATTCAAATGGAAGAGGCATTTGAATGGAGCAGTTTCATAGGGAAAATAATTTAATTTTCCCTGAACAAAACGTATGATGCCTTTGCTGTGAATGTACCTTTGAAACAACTGTGATCTCCCCAAATCCTTAACCTGCCATTTGAGTTATAGGAATCACCTGATCTCTTCTGTCTATAGCCCTGAACATTCATATTTGAACCAGTGAATACTGACTAATTTTTTTTTTTAATAGCTTGGAATTACTATTCTGAAAACATTTTTTCAGAGCAGCCAGCTCTCCTTTGGAAAAATATTGTATTTCAATCAATAAGAGGTTTTGCAGCCCCAGTCTGCCAACCTGTTTCTCTTTGGGACTTAACAAATGCAGGGTTGTCAAGCAGAGCCTATGCTCTGTTGGGCCACAGCTGGTGTATTCAGCTGGAAGGCGACATTCAGGGAAGCAAGGGAGTTAATGTGCTTCCTTAAAAGGTCTGTGATCATCCCAGAGTGCTTTCATTGCATGACCTGGGCTGGCAGTGTGCCAGATAACAAGCTTGTTGCTGACATGAAAATAAAAGGGGCTGGAGCACCAAATTCCTGGTCGAATTACCCAGCATTGTATCAGTGCAAATTGTGCTAATCTGGTGGCTTTATTTTTGCACCACTTCAGGAAAACATTGATACTTTTAAATGAACTGCCTTTCCCTATGATACCTCGAGGCACCATTTCTCCCCTAGTCAGCTAACAACCAGAAATACACTGGCATAAGCCCTCCCTTTCATCTTGCTACTTTAGAAATAAGATTCTTCCCTGTCCCCAGTTTACACTCATGATCATTATGATCAAATTTAACAATGCTGCCCGTTTTGCAAATGTATATTATTGTTGGGGGCAAAGGTCTTCCTGTCAAGGAACTGGGGTGGGAGCTAGGGAAGGGGGGAGGAAGGGAGAGAGGGGGAGAAGATCATCAGTGAACTCACTGCAGACTTAAGCACCTTTGAAGCTTACTTGTATAATCTCATTGCATACTTCAGGAAGTGATGAAGAAAGCCATGCTTGGTTTAGGAAGGAGTGAGGCTACTATAGTCATTTGAATAGCCAGGGCTGCTTCAAAGGCCTGTCCTCTGGTGTGAGTGGGGAAACCTGGGGACAGATGCATGAAAGACCCTCTTTCTTCCTAAAATGAAGGTAGTCACGGTATTCCAACTGTTGTCTTGTGCATTCTTTTCCTCATCACTCTTCTAGAAATTCTGTATCTTTTTAGCAGCGTGCCCTTATGCATGCGAGTGTAAGGTCCTTTGTTTAACAGCCTTGATGGCCTTGGAAACGTTTGTGTGACTCCAAATGTGAAGTCACATCCAAGAGGTGAGGGAATTAATTTCTGTAATGTGGTTCAGCACAATTTTAGTCCCTTCTGTGAGTGGGGCTGCAGCATGGGTGGGAACACAGTGGAGGCTAAGACAACACTAAGCCATGCTACAGAAAATAAATGAGTTCCCTAATGTCGCTTAGAAGTTAAGTAAAGCTTTCCAAGGCAGCCAGGACTGTTAAATAAAGACCTTACAGTCCTATGTCTCTCCTTCCATTCCTTGAATGACAAACAAGTGTTTGACACTTCCTTAATCTTTTCTGCTCATCCAGCCACCATGATAAATATTAACTATTTACTTGCATACGCAGCTTTCCAGAAATGCTTGGAACTTTGATTCTTTTGAAAAAAGATACTATTGATAATGTCAAACTTTGAGGGGATGTAAGTACATGGAGTTACACGTGAAAGCTTCGTCTGTGCTGCTGTGAAAGTGTGTTTAATTGATTTGGAAACTTCAGTCAGCATCAAAAGTAGAAATGGGATTTATTACTCATTTAAATCGGTTTTGAGGGATTTAAAAATGTATAGCTTTGAAATGGGTTACAGAGAGAGTTGGTACCTTTCCTCTATCTTTGGTGATGCAAAAGGATTTTACTGACAGTTTGCAAGTGTGCCCCAGAAAGAGCTATATATAACATTTGCCATGGGTGTCAATGTGTCTGTGCAGGTATAGTGAATGACTGAAAAATCTAAATTTTCATGCAAATCTGATAGAATGTTGGTAGAAAGTACCGTATTTTCCTGCGTATAACACGGGTTTTTAACCCCAAAAAATCTTCTGAAAAGTTCGGGGTCGTCTTATACACCAGTAATACCCTCACCCGGGTCCTGCTGGCCACAGCTGCCAGCACAAAACTGGGGTGCAGCCTAAACCGAGCCTTGGACTTCGGGAGAGACAGCAGCCTTACCTGCTAATCCCAATCATCTGGCTTGTAGCTTTCCTTCTGGCGCTGACACGAGGAAAAAACCTTGCTAAACCGAGCGAAATATGAAGAATCCTGCCCTCACTTTCTCTTCTGGGCTTTAGAAGAATTTGCCTCTCTAGCGTGAGATTCGTCTATGATCCAGTAGGGGAGGGGTTGAAAGCAGAGAGGCTTTTGAAGAGAAAATGATGGCAGGATTCCTCATATTTCGCTTGGTGGAACACCCCCTCCCCTACAGGATCATAGACGAATCGCGCTAGGGAGGCAGACTCCAAAGCTGCATTGCAGCCACAGATCTTTATCTGAGCAAGGCTTTTTCCTTGCTTGGGCGCCAGAAGGAAAGCTATAAGCCACATGATTGGGATTAGCAGGTAAGGCTGCCATCTCTCCCCAAGTCCAAGGCTCAGTTTAGGCTTCACCCCAGTTTTGCAAAATCTCCATTTTAAGTAGAAAAATTGGGGGTCGTCTTATACACCCAGTCATCTTATACGCCGGAAAATACGGGTAGCTTCCATTTTTTATAAAGTTGTTGAAGGTTATACAAGCTATAAATGCAGTAACAAACTTTAAGAATTTAATGAGAATTGCTTGGTCCAATATCACTGGATTTTTTCATGGTGTTCGCTCTAAAATTTGCTTTCGGTCCATGTGCCCCTTACTCTAGCACTGATAATAGAATTGCAATTAGCCTGGTGTGACTACAATAATTTAATTATGTCTTCCATTACTTTGTATGCAGTTTCTTTTTTGTCATAAAATCACTGAGAAGAATAGCAATTTGAGCTTGTTTAACTCTTTCATATTTCAGCACAGGAAAGATCTAATAGTCTCTCCTTCCTTCCTTCCTTCCTTCCTTCCTTCCTTCCTTCCTTCCT
>MTQE01002208.1:29663083-29692449 GCA_014337955.1 Aspidoscelis marmoratus | reverse complement strand
TTCACCGCCTTCCTGAATAAGAACAAAGAAGGGGCCTGACACACCTTGAGCGGGAGACCATTCCAAAGCCTGGGGGCCACTATTATTAGATTGGTCATGTCCTTCTGTGCATATCCCTTCTCTGCAGGCCATTTATGTTTTCTTTACCCATTTCTGTATTTCTTTCTGAGAGTCTTGAATCTCATGAGAGTAGGCAAGCTCAGTTGTAGATATCCTATAATATAGCTTTGTTGTTAGGTCAAATGTCACCGTTCTAAGTTTTCCTGTTGCTTTTCTCTCTGCACAGTTATTGCATTCTGCCCTTTTTCCTGTTGATCAATGGATGCTTGCTGGCTTGTTTTCCTCTCAGTATGTTATTTCACATACAGTAAATAAGGATTAGGTGAATGCTATGGAGTGGAATTAAAGGAACAGAAGGTATTAGCTACACTTTCTGTAGACTGAAAAAGAAGGAAGTGTGAGATGAACTCATAACTATTGAAAGCTCATAAGCCTTGAAATCTGTTCCTGGAATCTTATAATGCTTAAAATCAAAGGTGAGTGTGGGGTTGGAATGGGCTCAGATCCTTCTTTACATCAGTAGGAAATTTCAACTTACAGGGCCTACTCAATCCTGAAAAGGGTGATACTTTCTAACAGTACAGCACAGACTTGATCTAGAACCAAAATTGTTTTCCACTTTAGGTGACCAGGATGAGAATTAATCTGATATAAAAGGATGTCCATTTTCCTAAAGAAGGGATGAAAAGTAATACAAGCAAAATACCTTGTAAGTCTTTTTGTCCTTAGAGACTCAGGACAGCAGGAGGAGCTGGTGGCTGTCTCAATACATTTTTAACAAATGCTGGTGTCAGTGTTGAAGAGAAAGGAGAAGGGAGAATAAATCTGGTATCTTAATTTTCTCCCTACCTAGTGCTTTTAACTGATGGTGCAAATGTTGAATACCGAATCCTTTCTGTTGATGCAATACCTTTTAAAGAGTAAAACTTCTGTCTTTTCCTTTCCTTTGATCTGGGGCTGTTGCCTTGGTGATGCTCAGAATTAATAGCCTTTCAGTGTAATTTTTTCCCATCTAATGGGATGTTTGCGTAACTAATGGGAAGGAGTTGTAAAGCGATATATTTGTTGCTTGGGTAAGAGAATCGACAGGAACAGGGAGCATGAATGAGTGCAGTTTTGGGGGATGATAAATAAGGCGACCTTTTCCAGCGGTTTGTGATTGTGCTTGGAAGAGCAAGGAAAACTACATTATAGTGAGTTGTGATGCTCTGCGCGCATATCTTTTCAGCTGCTACTATCTGTTGAGTTTGTCTATGAATAGTAAGGGAAGAGAGCATTGGCACTGTTTCATTCTCTGATATAAGGTGAAGAGGGTTAGGTTTTGTTAATACTTGGATGGGAGGCTACCTGGGAATCTCAAGTCTCAAGGTAAAACAAAACCCAGAAAAAACTAAACAAAAACCCAGAAAAAAGCAGTGGCAAAATACTTCTGTATAACTGCACAGTTACCAGGATTTCAGCTTGCCTTAATGGCACCTTTCCCTTTATTTAATGTAATTAAAGCACAGCTTTATATGGACAAGAGAGACCCTGGTTCTTCAAAAGTTCCAACTTTGGTTGGCAACACAGGAAAGGCCCTGTGACTAGTAATCATTTACTAGCAGTCAGAGTATGCAGACGTTTGTGCAACCCTCCAAGAATATGCCTCCCCAGAATACCACTGAACCATTGCCAAAACCGGTCATGCTGGATAATGGCACATCTGTCACATGTAAGGGTGAACCTGCTGTCATCTGTGAGGAGAAGAGTACCAATGACAGACCTGCCAATTCTGGTATTCTCTGCCAAATGCTAATTGAGCCGAACAGTGCTGGGTCCTACTACATAACACTGGGCCCTCAGGCCACCCTGAAGGAGGCTGTTTCTGACAGCCTCCATCAGGGTGGCCTGAGGGCCCAATGTCCTGTTGGTTAGAAACATGCACACTGGTTGCCTGCTGGAGCTCATTTTGTAGGGGTCTCTCCAGCCTGTGTCCTGGAATGTGCCCCATGCCCTTGAGACTGTGCTGGGAGACATCATATCTCAAAAAGGATATTGTGGAACTGGAAAAGGTGCAGAAAAGGGCCACCAGAACGATTAAGGGTCTGGAACACCTCCTTTACGAAATTGGGCTGCAGTGTCTAGGCCTCTTCAGTCTGGAGAGACGGTGTTTAAGAGGGGACCTGATTTAAGATTATGTATGGTATAGAAAAGGTGGATAGAGAACAACACTAGAACCAGGGGGCACTCTAGGAAACTGATGGGTAGGAGAGTCAGATCTGACAAGGGGAAGTATTTCTTCACCCAGAGGGTCATCAGTTTATGAATATGCTGCCAGAAGAGGTGGTGACAGCTGTCAGTCTAGATGGCTTTATGGTAGGGTTAGACAAATTTAAGGATGACAGATGTATCAGTGGCTACTAGAATGAATGCTTAGGTGCCTCTTTCAGGCTGGGGGGGGAGTGGGGCGCTTCTAAGGCCACTTACTGGGATTTGAGAGCAGGCAAAGGTTTGGTGGGCCACTGTGTGCGATGGGATGCTGGACTAGATAGGTTGTGGCCTGATCCAGCAGGGCTTCTCTTATGTCCTTATGGAGAGAGTATTTTCTGTGAGTATTCCCTTCAAAACCATTCCCTATTTGGTGTTTGTCTTGCTGTTGCCCCTCCAGTGCACCAGTCGTCACTTTCATTTGCACCGAAGGTGAAATTGATTCACAATCTCATATGCTTCCTAACTGGACAGATTGATATCCCTGAAGTTCAAGTGAATTGGGGTTATATTACACTATTTGCTTCTGTAATGAGAATTTACTGTACTCAGTTTTGGAAATGATCTACTTTTTCCTATGAAATCAGGAAGTATTTGATTTTTTCTTTCAAAACAGTATATTATTAGTCGATATTGTAATTTGCTGTAGCTTTCTGCTGGGCCATGTCCTTGACTGCTGCCCTACTTGGTTGTCCTTCATCTTCATCAGGCACAGCTGCTGCACAGAAGTTACTGGAGATGTCATTTAAAGATTCATCTTTTTTATTTTTCAGGCAGGCTATTAGTTTTTCAAAAAGCTTTTTATTTAGCCCATTTGATTGTCTTTAACCAGTTAATTACTTCATTTAATCTTTCGAAACTGCTTTATGAGTCAGGGAATGGTTTGTAGTAATGTCTCTTGTGTTTAGATTTCTTTTTTGCATGAGAAGTGGAACTCTTTGAAGTTCAACTCAGTTTTTTTTCAACCTGTAATTCATTAGTTGAATGATCTAATACACAAGATGTGTTAAGTATTGTTTTTGCTTAATCGTGCTTTAGTTGAATGAGATAGTTGCACAGCATTGTTAGCAGAACTGGTACATGTTCTGTTGAAAATGAAATGATAAAACTTCAGTAGTTGTATGTGTTACACTGGAACTGAGTGTATCCAACATAAAGCATTTGTCACTGATATTCAGGGTTAATGAAGCATTAAAAAGAGCAGGTCAAACACAAAATGACAAGAAATTTTAATGGCTATACAATTATAGCAGTGATCACAGCATTTTCACAATGTTTTCTCATTGGCTATCAAGATAGTCGGGAATTTCATTCCTGTGAATTATTTTGATTATAATTTATAGTAGTCACTATAAGGAGATAGTCAGTACTATTTCTGCTTCATCCTCCTGAATGTGTGTGTGTTTAAAAGCAGAGAACACTTAAACTGAGAAATATAATTATATTTGGATGTGTGTTTTTTAATCAGGTTGCTATCAGAAAAAAAAATACAAATATTTTATGGTGCCTCACTTTCATATTCTTTGTAGACAAAAGGAACGACCACCTTTCATTCTCCTTCTCATTATGGTACTCTCACAATTTGATTGCATATTGTCTGTGAAGGAAGCAGACACAATTTGTCCCTGCTGATCATTGCTGGGAAATCTGAATTTTAGTTTCTTTTCCTAGTGTAGGGTGTCCTGGCCTCTAGCAGTCAGCAGTCCATTGACTGGAGAACTGGGGACAGAATTCCATATTACTTCTGATAGGAAGTTATATAGATCAGCTTCTAGCTTCTATGATCTGCTAAGCCTCTCCCCTCCCTCCTCTTTGTTTTTTTTTTAAATGTAACATAGACCCATGGCTGGATATCAAGATCTCCACGATGTAAGAGATTCAACATCAATAACCTTCCATGAGCACTCCTAGTTAATAGCGATCACTCTTACGTTCTTTGTCCTAATGTAATACAGAATGCCCATAAAACTATTTTTAGATCTAGATTTTGCTGTAATTATGTCTGCCAAGTTGTAATTTTACTTTTATGTATTTATTATTTGCATTTTATATTGTGCTCTATACCCAGAGGTTTCAAGGCAGGTTGCAACAATTAAGATTCATAAAAACAATATTAAAAACAGATAAAAACAGTACTGTAGTCAAAGGAAGAAAGTAATTGCCTCTTTATTCAAAGTTCTGAGAACAGAAATACTCTTCACCAATCTCCTGAATGCACTGATGGATGGCACTCAATGCACCTTAGGAAGCAGGTCATTCATTCTATGTCCTTGGGAGTATCACAGAAAGGCCTAGCAGACCTTTAGTTTCTGATGGTTATAGCACAGCCAAGAGGCGTTCCTCTAGATATTTGGGGTTCAAATTATCTTTGCAGGTCACAGTCTACATAAACTACATTCTGTATGGGTGGTTCTCCCTGATCATTTTAGTGGTTTACTATACAGTGCAGTAGTAAATTTTATTTTTCAGCTTACTCAGTTGTTTGTGAGGCTAACCTCAGATTGTAAATGGCTAAATCCATGCTTTGATTTCTGTTACCCTCTTTCCACTTAACAACTCAAAAGGTAGGAGGAAGTGTAAGGAGTGAAGTCTGATTTTAGTCACTTGTATTGTAGGACTGGATTTGAAATGTGCCACTCCTTCTTTCAGAACAGTCTATTAACAAGCTGTTTGGAAATGAAATTAAAAATCTGCGTTAAGGATGTACAGTGCTATGATTTGGAGCAGTGATTTGCAAACCCCATCATGTCCCTCTGTCTGTCTCTTTGGGTGTTTTTCCACTGTCACTAGAAGTACCCATTAAGTACCCATTAATGGGTGCAAAAATGCCATTACGTACCCATTAATGGGTACTTAATGGGTACTTTTAGTGACAGTGGAAAAACACCCTTCGTCTGTTCATTAAAAATGTGCTGCGTTCTCTATTTCCCAACTAAATTTAGAAGTGCAGAATAAACTATATTGTTATTTGGGATATTTTCTTTTTAAGAGGTTTCTTTTTTTTTTTTTTTTTTTGCAAAAATCGGTAAAGTGGATACTGTTAGTGAAAATCAAGATCTTAGAGAAGATGTATGCATATGGGAGAATTTCATGTCTCTGTCTGTATCTTTCTGTCATCATTAATTTCTCTGTCTGTATCTTTAGCCTGAGAGCAGCCAGCCTTGGTTTTCCATTGCAAATGTGATAAAATAAAAACTCATTAAAAGTATCTGTCTTCCTTCCCTCCCGCAGTTTTTGTGTGGCAGCTGCAGGATAAGGGAATGAATTACAGTCATATGAATTACTTGGGAGGATGAAGCTCTTTCCTTTTGCATTTTATAGTTCTTGGTTGAAAATCCAAAACAAGAGCAATAGGTGAGCAATTCCTTGTTTTCCAAGGTCTATAACCAGGCCTCTGCTGTATTTCTTGCTGTGATACCACATAACCAGATTTACAGTGTTTACCTGGTGGAGCTTCTGGTTACTTTCCAGAAGAAAGTTGTCCTGGAATCTAATCAGAGACAGCATACAGGGTAGCAGACCTAACCTTGGAAAAACAACAACAAGGCATAAGCAGGATCATAAAACATGAACAAGAGCATCATGCTTTCAGATTCCAGCAGCAGGAAGAGTTTCTTCTCTTATGAAAGTGACCACTGCAGTTATGAAAGATGGAATCAAAACAAGGAACTTTTCCAAAATATATATAGTCCTCACGCATGACAAAATGTCCTGGCCTTGGAACTGTCAAACAGTTTTGAATTCTAATTGTTAGGAAGGAAAGAGTCACAATGAGTCAGCAACTCATGACTCAGAGCCTTATGATTCAGTCTCATGCTGTTGCAGTAATTGACTTGCAGTTTGTGGGCTATAAAAGTATCTGTGTTGTACAAGTTTTTTGTCTTTAGCTTCTGGTTTTAAAGAGAAGTTTGTCTCAGAAAGGATTCTGAAATAAAGCTGCTGTACCTTCCACTGAGGAAAGAAACACATTGTCTCTGGATCTATTTGTCTGAATGACTGTCCAGCTATTATCTGAGACTGACGAGTGATCTGACTCCAGTCCAAATCCACTACACTACCTGACAAGAACAAACCCAACCTAGGCTGCCTCCTGACAGCAACAGGCACAATACAAAATCTAAACTAGAACCCATGATTGTCCCTTGTTACCTACCACCAGGCAGGAGGAATGATTGCAGGTTTGCCAGCAGCTTTTGGAATAAGCTCACTTGGGGCTATTGGAAACCAGCCAAGTGCCTGCCCACTTCCTTTGTTCTTTCTCACGTGTTTGGCTGGCTTCTGGTAGCTTCTGAAAGCTGTCAACAGACACAAAGGTGGTAAGCATTGCTTTTATTGAAGATCCAACATCGTTGCTGAGTTTCCGTGTGATATTAAGGCCTTTTGGCCATTTAAAGTAGCACTACATTGGGAATGGCTCAATCACGACTGGCGTTATCAGTATAGTGCTATGAGCAATAGTGCAGGTGTTCCTAGGGATCACTGGGATCATTCACAGAAATCCAACAGAATTCTTCCTGAGTGGACCAATCCCCATTTAGAAGTTTGAGGATGGGGTTGGAGTGAGAAAACCGATACAGATGATCTCAAATATCTAAGGTAAAACTGAAAGACATTGTGGACGTGGACTTCAGAATACTAGGCCAAGTTAAGGGGAAATTCCAATTACGTGCCAGAGAACAGGGTTTTTATTGTATTACTGCATCAATATCTAAGTATTTATAGTTTAGACATCGTACAGCAAGAATTATTATCAGAGGACCTGGCCAGATGAATGCTGTTTTGAAGGTGTTGATTTAGTAAATAAATTCTGGTCAGGAGGAGAAATCAAGAACAGTAAAAGATTTAGATAAACAAAATATTCAGGGATTGAACATTTCACGTTTGAAAAGCAGGACAAAATTTATGCAGGCACTAGCCCTATATTTTATTTATTTAGGAAATTTATATCCTGCCCTTCACCAAATGGTCCCAGGGCAGGTTACAATGAGAATAAAACACACCAGATTGTAAAACATAATTTAAAATATAACCCCCCACCTTCCCTCCCCCTCCCTCCCTCTCTCCCTCCCTAACAGGACATCACTCCAACGAAACTAAACAGCAAAAGCCTGGGTGAAAAGATATGTTTTCACCAGGCGCTGAAAACTATACAGTGTAGGCGCATGGTGAACCTCAAGAAGAAGGCTGTTCCAAAGTCTAGGGGCCACTACAGAACAGACCCTCCTGCATGACCCTAAGGGTCCTTCTGCACCTGCCGCTGGGAAATGGATTAAAGTAAATCCATTTCTCGGCGATCTGTCCTCCTGAGAATCCATCCCAAATAGAGACAGATCCTCAGAGGCCCCGCGCGTCTGCACACGCGTGGGGAGGACAGATTGGGTCGGCCGGATCCCCTGGGTGCTATCCGGAGGCCGCAGCACACATTCCAAAGGGGATCCAGCTTCCCGCGCCCCTGCCTGTGCCCCCGGAGCCATGGGACTGGAGAATGCACCTGCCAGTCACCATGCGTTTCTGGTGGCGCTTTGGGGGAAGGGTGGAAGGAGGCAGACCGGCCTCCTTCCACCCTTCCAAAGATGGCTGCCGCCGGCACATCTGGCCCCTTGCCTCTCTCTGTTTGGAAGCATCCTGCTTCCGACCGGATCAAGGCGAGGGGCCGGATGTAAGACCTATTTTTCTAGGTCTCCTGGAGGCCGGATCCTTCAGCGGCAAGACCCGATTAGGGTTGGATCTTGCGTGCCAGAATGCGGAAGCAGCATCCTCGAAGAATTCCGGATCCGGCCTCCTGTGTGGAAGGTAAGTCTTAATGTGTCCTGTATGTGTTTTTAAATGTGTTTTTACAGCTCGTGTGGAAGCACCCTATGACTTTTACCTCTGAAAGAGAAGGAACTACAAGAAGGTATTCTCCTTCTTGTAGTTAAAGTGTTGATGTTAAAGTGACTCCCACTTTACTGATTTCTGTTTTTAAATTTGATCTTGCTTCTGTATTTTTGATTTTTTGAATAATAAGGAATTTCAGATATATCACTTTTTTTTGAATTTTTTATAACCTGCTTGAGTGACTGCATTAGACTTCTTTCAATGCACCTATTGTGTTTTTCTTTAGTTATAATTAATGAAATGAGCATAATAATTTTTTTCAAGCCATTGTTCATTTTGGTATAAGGGCTTACCTGAATAAGATTGTCAAATCTATTTTGCAAATGTTAATAAATCTTGACTCAATCATGACGACTCATTGTGGCCTAAGCCACAAAGAATTTTGTTTTGTCACTTCCTTGTTCCACAACTGTTTTAAGAGTCCCAGCAAGCATTGGGACAGGACGACTTGGCCACATAGCAGAAATCTCACAAAACCTCATGAGAGGGAAATTAGCTTGGATTAGCTGTGAGTCTAGGAAAGAACGTCTCAAAAACCTAAAAGGCTAAATTAGATAAAAGTAGAGGAAATACTGATGGAGAAATAACAAAAAAAGGAAGTTGCTACTTAATCCTCTGAGAGGAGAACAGCTCATTCTGAAGGATGAGAGAGAGACCAAAAGCCTCTTGAAAGTATAATCTAGATGGAGAAAATTAGTGAAGACATCCCAAGGCTTTCTAAATACCCTTTCAAACATCAGGAGAACCAACCTAGGTTTGTACTAAGGTTTGAAATTGATCCTTTCAAAAATTCAGGTTAAGATATTCTGTGACTACAACTTAGACTTTTGATTTTCATTTTTTGCTCTTATTTCTTTATTTTCTTTTTAATAAGGCTTGTTTCTTAAACTTTGCTGCTTCCTCTAGGAAGGGAGGTGAATTTTAAGCTTGTACCATACATGTTCAGAAGCTTGGATTCCCCTGTAGTCCATTTTTACCAGTGGCTTCAGAAGTCAGTTATTATTTCTAAGTTGGTTGATTAAGGGAAGGAGAGGTGTGTGTCCTTCAACAATGCCCTGCATTAGATAGATATTAAAAGCCAGTTCTTCCTCTCTATCGTGGCGGGTGGCAATTAATCCTAAGGTGAACCCTAACCCTAATCCAATCATTTTGGCTGCTTTTTGGTGGTGAATAACTAGGTTGATTGGAATACAACTCAGTTTTACTGAATGAATAAAATAAAGTAACAATATTACAGGCATAAAACACTCAGTAGCACCATGGGAAATTTGTATTAGCTTGGTGTCATTAGTGGAATGCTTATGAGGCTACTTCTGGGTGTCTGGTAATATGGTGCTGGAATTCTTGGTCCTGGTAGTTCAGGTCAGCTGTTTGATGTTGTCCATACATGAGTGCCTTGTGGATCCCTTTCAACCAGTCCACTGTTGGAGCAAGTGAGGGCGTGATTTTTGCAGTGTAGCCCAGTCTACCACCTAGTTGCATGTGGACACAGTGTTCTATTGGAAAGCATGGCAGCCTGGTAGACCGATCCAAAATATGGATGACATGCTCTTGCAGAGTTCCTTGTGTGGCTTAGTGTGGACAAAGCTTGAGATCCAGTGGCGGCTCTCTGGAGAAACGAGAGAAGGAATATCATACTCAATACTGCTTTCTTTTGTTGACCTCAGTGTTTTTAAACTGAGATAGGTTATCAGGGTACTGAAGGAGAAAGATAGAAGTGAGAAAAAGATCTTTATCTCTGTTTGCAGGAGGAGCATCCCTTGGTATAGTTAGGTTTATATAAATCCCAGTAAAGCTGATGACTCCCAAAATATTGTAGCTGTTGTCTACAAGCTTAGGAATGAGATATTAAAATCATTTTAGCAGTGAAGTCATGTTGTATTTCTTATTTTGATGTCATTCATTTAAAATAAAGTGAGAAAGCAGCGGCTTTTCAAAAAACGAACTATAGCTGACATTTACGGAGGTATTGGCTTTTAAATTCTATCATTTATTGACCTTTAAGAATTCTGTCATCCTGTGATGTAATTGTGCTTCTTTTCTTTTTCATTGAAATCTCTATCGCTTAGGCAGGACAAGACAGCTAAGGTAACAGTTCACTTAAGATAAATTTACAGCTGATCAAATATTTATTAAAACACCGCCTTGTCCATATTTAGCAATCTCAAACAAGCTATTTTAAAATGCTCCCTTTATTGTAACACTTTCAGTTTAAATGCAGGTGGACTGAGCTGTCATCTTACCAAGCAAAAAGCTAATGAGGAGCAGACAGACTCACACAGACATTTTCATATTAATTGACGTGTATAAGACAATGCATGGTATAGAAAAGGTGGTCAGAGTAAAATTCTTTTGTCTATTGCACAACACTGAGAACTGGTGGGCACTTTATGAAGCTGATAGGCAGGAGATTTAGAACCAACAAGAGGAAGCATTTTTTCACTTGGAGTGTGAAAAATGGGCTACTTTACTCTTATTTATACCCCACACACCCCACAAGTGGGCTCTTGGTGGCTCACAATACAAAATATAAAATACAGAATAATGCACTACAGCATACAACATGAATTATATAAAATCAAAAATCAAAAAGAATATTTAAACAATTTAGAATCATAAACCCCAGCTATACCCCCATGAAATGTTGGTAACTTGGGAGCCTTTGGGTGTTTTTCCACTGGCACCAGAAGTATCCATTAAGTACCCATGTATGGGTACTTAATGGGTACTTCTAGTGCTAGTAGAAAAAAACCCTTTATTTAAATTGATACAGCTCTTGTGAATATTTGTACATTCAGATGCAGTGCCAGAACACTTATTTTGCTCTGTTTTAGCAGTAAGGCAGAGATATGGGCCATTTGGTGGTTTTGCTCACTGCGGATATATTTTTTGAGAAAACCATTGTTTTTTAGCCACCAGGCAAAAATATTTTCAACAAACAGAATAATCACTATAATAATAAACAAGTAGCCTTGCAAAGTAATTCATGTTTTTTTATAAATGGTTTGTGCAGTGCATTATTTTACAGTGACATATTTTCTTTTCATGTATTTTGTTCTGAAACTGTAGGACTTTGACCTTTACTGTGATTCTAGATGCCACAAAAGCATATATTTCTTTTAAAAATACCTTTATACCAGTATCCTTTATAAACATTATAAAGCAATTTACATAAAAGCACATAAACAGAAAAATATTCACAGTGGAGGAGGTCTTGATTCAGGTAACCTATCAGATGCGATGAGGCCACACTTTGCTTTTAAAGACCAATAGGTCCTGACAAGAAAGGTGACTGAAATGCTTAGTGCCACAAATAAATTTTCTGGAAGTTTCTACATAGGCAGTTGTTAACCTGTCCTCATAGATTGGCCATATCCAATGATTACAAAATATTTTATTTAATAATTCGCTGAAATATCTTTTTTGTTTCCCTTTCTTTCTCAGGAAGTGTTGAACTGCTGTTTGTTGAATGAATGGCAATTAGTGTCCAAGGACTGTTAGGAGCATTCCTTAAAAGTCCTGACTCTTTTTGGCATTGTTCCTTTACTCCTGAGTAAATACATAAAGCAGAGAACTTACCTGCTTGCTCCATGTGTCCTTGTGGCCATTAATAGTGCCTTTTGTGGGCAGGTTTGCTGAGCACTTTGGCACTCATGTATGTGACTTCACACACACACAGAGGATGTCGTGCGTGCACTATGATGCCTCTTGTGCTCACATCAACACACAATAGCAACAATAATAATCCTTTGTTAGCCCTTATCTGGAACCATTTTACCGTTAATCCAGTCAGTTTTGCTTGCATCGTAACTGTCTAAGCTGTGAAGTCTTGGGGCCAAGCCAAATTGCTAGTAGTCATTTGTGTACATCCTCAATTCAAGATCAGAATGACCCTCCTACTGAACGTAAAAGTAAGTAGTTTTTTGTCTTTTTTAAAGAAGAGCTCCTGTGTTCAATCTACCGAACTCAATAATTTTTTGGTATAGTAGTGGTAAAGACTGTTAGGCTTATCTGTTATTGTGGCAGTTATTATTTTTTAAATTGAACACCATGAAGAATATGACATGTAAGGGAACAAGAAGTCTGTGGATAAGATGGAAATTCTTTGCTTGGATTTTTGTAATTATGTGGGCAGGTATCTACCCAGCCAGCTGGCAGTCTTTACCACTTTGCAGATGGCTCCCATATTTAATGGGACAGAACTGTTACAAATTTGCTTTTCTAGTATTTTAAGCATTAAATGTGAATGTCTGAAGACGTTACACAAGGGTAAAATTAATTAGAACATTGCTTCTGCCATCGTTCGATTTTTGTCTAGGAAAGCAGTTAAAGTGTAAGATAATAACTCAGACGCTATATGTATGAAGATTTGCATCCCAGAACACTCTGCTGTTCTTAAAGCATTTGATAGCCATAATGGGGCTCTCATTGTGTGCCTGAAATGCATCTCCAGGATTAGAAGCAGAGGCAGTCACGGTTCAGCCCAGTGCCACCTGTATTGTAATTATTTTTTTGTTTTAAACATGTGGTTTGTGCTAAGATGCATAATTTTTGAAAACAATCTGAAAGAGATGATTGAGACAGTCCTCCATGCATGTGGCATTCTCTGGCTGCTCAAAAGGCAAGGGGAGGGAAAGCGATTCTGGAAATTGACAAAGCCACAATAATCTCATCCATTCCCTGGGTGAGGAGGAAAATTGAGAATTCCTTATCTCATTGCTATACTAAGGCAATGTCTGCCTCCAGAAGGTCTCCTTTAGGAAGGGGGCCTGTAGAAACCCAGTGCCCCATCTAGAATGGACCTAAAGTAGGAAAAAGCAGAATGAAATGGGATTAAACATTGACACAGTGTGGCACCCCTTCAGCCAGGGCAGATTTCAACCCTCTACTGACTGCCTTCTAAAGCTCTTTAAATAATAAGAAAAAAAGGTTTAAATTAATATCAAGTGCTGGCCGTGTTTCTTCCTACCCCATGCCTAAGAGCTCACCACTTTCCTTTGCCTCTGCAAGAAACTCTTAGCAAAAAGGTTTCCAGCTTCACTTTCTCCCGCTGTCTTTCACTAAAATTTAAAGTCACGGGATCCTTTTTCCCAGGTGACCCCCATTGCTTAAATAAATAGCACTTCAAGCAGAGTTCTCTTTAAATAACAAGAAGATGTGTTCTTTATTGTAACCATTAGTGAGAACCAATAAATAAATAAATATGAGAATCAATGAATGATTAAGTGGCTTCTCAAGTAATCGCACAGCAACTGACAACTTAGTCTACCCTAGGCCAGCTAAAGGTTTCTCCCTGGCTTATTCCCCAGGCCTAAGAATCCTTGGAACTATGTTGGATTATGAATTGTCAGGATGGTGAATGGTCACTTCAGAACCTGCCCACACTGAAAACCCAAATCATAGAGCAATTCCTCTCTTGGGATGGTGCCTTTTTTTTATCCCTGCAGCCTGGCATAGGCTGCCTCTGATTGGCACTAAGCCTTCCTTATGGTCCAGTTTGCGTTACCTTGCATTACTAATGGGAAAACTATAGTTTTGACTATGAAGATCTTTGTTGGCAGAGTGATGTCTCTGCTTTTTAATATGCTGTCCATTGTGCTATAGCTTTCCTAGCCAGGACGAAGTTATTTTAATTTAATGGCTTCAGTCACCATGTGTAGTGATCTTTGAGCCCAAGAAAATAAACTCTAACACTGCTTCCTTTTCTTCCCCCTCTAATTGCCAGGAAATGATATAATCAGGTGCCGTTATTTTAGTTTCTTAATGTTGAGCTTCAAGCTATCTTTTGCACTCCTCTTTCACCTTCATCAAGAGGCTTCTTAATTCTTCACTTTTGCCATCGGAGCAATATTAATAACTGAGGTTACTGCTGTTTTTCCCAGCTACCTAAAGTCTGGCTTTTGATTTATCCAGCCCATAAAATGTACTTTATATGATTTATATAAAGTATTTATATGATGTACTTTGTGTATAAATACACAGGATAGCAATATACAGCCTTTTTGCACTCCATTCTCAACCTTCAGTCAATCAGTTTTTCCATGTTTGGTTCTAACTATTGCTTTTTGATTCAAATATGGATTTCTCAGGAGACAGATGAGGTTGTTTGTTACTCTCATCTCTTTAACAACCTAAGAACATAAGGGAAGCCCTGCTGGATCAGACCACAACCCACCTAGTCCAGCGTCCGTCGGACACAGCGGCCCACCAAATGCTCATGGGCATCTCAAACAGAGACAAGGACAAACCTTCTCCTGCTCTTGAATTCCAGCAAATGGCCTTAGAAATCCTGCTTCCCCCCCTCCCCAGCCTGAAAGATGCACCTAGGCATTCATTCTAGTAGCCATTGGTACATCTGTCATCCATAAATTTGTCTAACCCTACCTTAAAGTCATCTAGACTGGTAGCTGTCACCACCTCTTCTGGCAGCTTTTTTTGTTGTTCCTGCGCACTGGGTTGACTATGGTGCTATGCTTGTCAAATACAACAAATATATTGGTCAGGCTATAATTTAGAGTATCTTTTGTTCAAGGATAATAAAACCCAGTTGAGAAAGGGGAAGTATGTGGAATGACTGCACTAAAGCAAAGCCAGACTGATGGATTTGTAGCCCAAGAAGCTGTCAACCTAAACTCAAAACTTCCTCACTGCTACAGATGGAGTGCACAGAATATTGAAATGTCAGAGAGATCTAAGCTTGCTCATATACTTGAATTCCTGTTGAGACCCTCTTTAAATGTTGCTGGATACCACCAAGTTGTGGCTGACTTGCTGTTGACTTTGTGGCAATTTTATTGGCAGAGATGCAGTAGTGGTTTGCTATAGCCTACTTCTAGGGAAGGCTAGGGATTATAATTACAATCCTTTGCTTTCTGGGCTGCTTGAAATACCACTGAGTAACATCCCCTACCTCTTTATATGTATTCACTGCCAAAAATTCTTATTTAGGACAAGCAGTAATGGGGCAAAAATGTAGTGGAGTAAATATGCAGCTCAGAGTATAGGCTACTTTCAAGAGAAAAAAAATAATAAAAAGCTTTAAGCAAAAGCAAAGCAAAATTTTGTTCTCAAAATAATAATGAAAAGCAAAGCTGTTTGGCAAAAGAAGTGTAAAACTCTTAAATAATCCTGCATGAAATTTAGATGGCTATGAATTGCAGAGATCATGATTATAGCAAATCAGACATACCTGTCAGGTATAAAGCAAAGTCTCTCTTTTGTATCTCTCAGAGATCATAAATGTTGGCAGATGGGAAAATCCAGGCAGCCCTAATCAGCAGAACAATGAGACACTGCAGGTGGCCAGTACCTAAGCTATTTCCAATACTTCCATGAGCTTCTTTTCTCCCACCACTGACATTGTGATTGCTTAGGCTGACCCATTATTCTGAATGTGGCATATGAGTTAGGGCACTTTTCATCAGAGATAACCAGCAGACTAGTTGCTGTTTTAATATCTCCAAGATCTTCACATTCATGCTTTCTTCAGGCCAGGTTTTACTTTTCATTTCTAGTTAAATAATTTCCCCTTAATCACATTTGGCAACACTGCTGGACTGTAGACAATAAGTAACTTTCCTTATATAGCTTTGAACTGCTATTCTAAGTGAAATTTACTGCAGTGGCTATAACCTTTCATCACTAGACCAACTGGGGCACTCTATCAACCAACATCTGTTATCAAGGCAGATTAATTTAAATTACAAATTTAAATCAATATGGAAAGGGTCCAGTTACACTTGATTTAGATCAGATTTTGAACTTTAATATTCATGTTTCTGAGCTAATTAGTTACCATATAACATCTCCTTGCAAGTAAATAGAGTATTTTTCTGTGCAAGAATGTACTTCAACTCAACCTCCTCCATGTAGCCATTGCACTTTTCCTAATACAATACACTGCAGAGCCTACATTTGCTAAAGAACCATGAAAGTATTTGTTCCCTCATGTCTGTTGGTAGCATGGAAACAGTTCTACATTCTGGGTTATTAGCACCTTATGTTTAGCATCAAGGATTGAGAATGCCAGAGAGGTACTGAAGTGTAACTTTGCCATACATGGCATCTAGTTCAGGTTATCAGTTGCCAGGGAAACAAGGGGAAGCAAAAGGGCACCAATATGAACAACCAAATGCTAAGACAATGTTTGTTCTGTGTAATTATGCAATATGGTGTACTACTAGTTACACTGAATAAACTAGGCATTAGGAAGCCTAGATCAGGATTAATAGGGAAACTTGTAGGAGTATCACAGTATTGCTGTTTGGTAGGGAGGAATACAGGTCAATTAACGTTATATTAGCAGTTGATCCTCACTGCTTTCAATGAAAAGGTTAGCAAAAAGAACTGTAGCTGTCTGCAACGAAGATAAGATCAAATACTGAGTAAAGATAATATACTAGGATCAACCCAAGTAATCATTTCTTGCATTTTTTCTTGAAAGCTGGTTTGCATATTGCTTGAGAGTGAACTTTGATACTATTCCTATCATTCACATGTAACACACTTCTCTAAAGGCAAAAAAAAAATCTATGGCACAGGCATGCAGTATTTGAAACAGTTGACATTTATCGGGTTTTAATCTACCTTTAAACCTGATCTAGTGTTGGAAATGATTTACAGGTGGGTGCTGCACATTACTTGAAGTGCCATTGTTGGCAAGCAGAAGTAGTCTTCTCCTGGTAGGTACATATACATTCAGTATTTTTAAAAAAGGAGGCAGTCAAATGGAATTATTTTCCATGTTGATTGAGTTTGGGGTAAATCGGTTGGCATCTGAAAGGTTTAAATCAGTACACACACCAAGGATATAGCCGAGAAAGACAATCAAAATTTGTCATGGTTTTATTTTCTGTGATTCAGTCATACCTCGATTCTGAAAACTCAGTTTGGTTGCCACCTCGTGACTCTGATCAATTTATGCAGCCAACCCTGCTGATTTGCACAAAGTCAGAGATCATAGGGCAGGGCAGCAGAATGCTGGGACCTTCACCATGTTCCAGAAGCCATTTTCTCACCTGTGCTGATGCAGTGAGGAAAGTGTATGTTTGGTCTGTGAGTAAAGCTGTGGTCTGAGCTTGGCTTGGCACAGCTTTGATCAGCTAAACTGCTTTTGAGTGGAGTGTGTGAATCATTGGTGTCTAGTCTTTTTGCTAATGTTTGCTCTGTGGTGTATATCTTCCATAGTTAACTGTATAACTGGGTTTCTGAGAAAATGCAAAATACTTTTTGGTGCATATGTGTATGCGCACATGCTTGCGTTGCTATGTAAATTTTCACTCACACTTTTTTTTGCCTCTGAGTATGCACTTTTGGGGGTGCATTTGTTGTTGAGCACACCCATTTTTTTCTGTGGTCATGTTGTGCTCATATTGTGGTCAGAGGCTCATGCAGTGACTATGCGGAAGAGGGTGGATGTATCCCTGGAGAACAGTATTAATTTGGGTATACTAAAGGAAGACCTGTAGCAGGAAGACTCTTAGGAGTGAATAAGTCCTCCATTCAGATCATTAAGGAAAATGAAGCGGCTAAATGACCATCAGTGCCTAGCAGTGCACCAGCCTGTAACATAAAATGCTTCAAAGCAAGATACTCACTGGGAGAAAGTATCTGTGTGTTTCAACATTGCCATCTGTGAGGAACCCTTTACTGGATGTGGCCAAAGTGAGGTGTATGCTTCAGCACTTGGCCTGTAAAAAACCTTTGGATGTGGATGTGCATTGCTGATGACATCTTGTCTGGGATCTGTGCGATGCAGAGTTTTGGTATGGCATTTATGTATCTTGGCATTACCCTCATATGAGGAGGCTGTGCTGTGTTCTTTTCAGGTCCCTTTCTTCCAATGATTGACCAGTTCCTCATTCAAGTCAGTGTAATTATCAGGAAGATCATTCAAACTAGTATAAGTCAAACTAATTGTCAAGTGGGTCAGTGAACATAAAATGCAGGTTAGTGGAAGGGTCGCTGCAGTTGACCTTAACAATTGGTTCTACACTGCTCAAATGGTGCAGTGTTTTTGCACTGTTTATCTGGAACATAACAACATGTAATAAAGGTAAGTCATGACATGACAATTATCTTGCTGGCACTATGTCTATCCAGTAAGCCCCCAGCTTGCTTCTTTAATGAGTTATGAAAGCACCGTGGGGCACCTCTGCATCTGTATTTCTCTTTAGCATTCAGCATTTGCATACGAATCAAATCTTATGACATTTGTACATTGACACTCATATTCGTACGAATGCTTCTGAACATTCATGAACCAGGGAGGTGGGAAAGTTGCTGTGCCAGTCACATCTGCAATGGATCCAGAGGGAATTCGACATGGATTGAAAGTGGATGCAGGATGGATTTGGCACTTTCAGAGCAGATGTTACAGGATACATATCAGATACGTTTTCGTTCATATCAAATATTCATACAAATTCATATAAATACATTCGTATCGAATAGAACCCTACCTCATTTGAAGGGGATCTATTTGAACAAATACAAATTTTCTTCCAGTTGATTCAATAAGAATTAAATGCAAAAAACAAACAAACACCCCACCCACTTGTGAACATCCCTATTTCTTTTACTTAGAAATACTTATTCAACAGCTTGGTTCACTGATATTTGGGCCTTGTTTCAAAGGTCTTGACTTAATTCATTTACTGCCTAACAATGATTTATAAAGGAGCAAAGTATGGATGAGAACATTGCTCTAATAAAAGAGAGGGGAAATTCTTAGGCTTCTTAGAAAGAATCAATATTGTGTTTTGGCTTGCAGGTAATTTGTTAGCGTCCTGATTAGGAAATAGAAGAAATGTCCAACTCTTTGAAAAGATTAAAGTTTTATTTAGATTCAGGTTTGGCTGTATTTATTTACTACGAACAATATTAATTCAGCTGTAGAAATGAAAATGAATTTTTACATCATTTTAAAGAAATCAGCTACAGCCCCTGTGATGCCTATGCTTGTTGGATGAATTTATTGTGGGTCATGTTGTATAATTATTGTAAATGTTGGCAATGTATTTAATTATTTAAGATATTTCAGTGTATAGCAATTAAGATATTTAAGGTAATGTATTTATTGTAGATAAGGGATAGCAGGTAAGCAGTAGGCAGAGCAACCAAAGTAGCATAAGAGAGGGGGGAGAGAATGCCCATGGGCACAGCCAGTCAGAGGCAGCCTATGCCAGGCTGCAGCCATATAAAAGTCACAAACTCAGAAGTACAACGTTGGGTTTGTTCTATGCTTTGGGTTTTCAGGGTGGGAAGGTTCTGAAGTGACCGTTCTTCACCTGAGGGAGGGAAACCCACATAGTTCCAGCAGGGTCGAGGCTTGGAAGTGTTGGGGCCATCACTGAAAAGGTTCTCTCCTAGATGCCCACCAACCTCACTACTGAAGGTGGTGTGATGACCAGGAGGGCCTCACCGCTTGATCTTAAGGTGCGGGCAGTTCAGTATGGGAGAAGGCGTTCCTTTAGATATTTGGGGCCCAAGTCATTTAGAGCCTTATAAGTCAGAGTCAGTTCCTTGAATTGGGCTCGGTAGTAAATTGACAGCCAATGCAGCCCTTTTAAAACCGGTGTGATGTGCGTCCGGCTAGCTGTTCCGGCCAGCACTCTAGTGGCTGCATTTTGCACTAGCTGCAACTTCCAAACCATCTTCAAGGGCAGCCCCATGTAGAGTGCCTTACAGTAGTCCAATCTAGAGGTTACCAGAGCATGGATAACTGTAGCTAAGTCATCTCTATCAAAGAAAGGCTTCAGTTGATGCACCAGCTGTAGTTAGGAGAATGCACTCTGGGCCACAGCCTCTACCTGAGCTTCAAGTGTCAGCGTGGAGTCCAGGAGTACCCCCAAGTTACACACCTGTCCCTTCCAGGGCACTGCAACCCCATCAAGGACACAGTATCTCCCAACAACATGGACCTGAGACCCTGTGATGCACAGCACCTCTGTCTTGTCTGGATTCAGCTTCAGTTTATTGGCCCTCATCCAGCCCATTACTGCCTTCAGATACCTGTCAAGCACTTCAACCTCATCTCCTGATTCAAATGGTATAGAGAGACAGAGCTTATGACACCTCACTCTAAATCTCCTGATGAGTTCTCCCAACAGCTTCATATAGATGTAAAATAGCATATAAGATTGACCTCTGAGGGACCCCACAAATGAGTTCCCAGGGTGTGAAATCAGTGTCTCCTACAGTCACTATCTGGGTCCTACTCTGGAGATAGGAGTGGAACCAGTGCCAAACATGGTTTGTTTGTTTATATTTCTATCCCGCCCTATACTCGAAGGTCTCAGGGCAGGTTACAATATTGTATTAATCTTAGACAGGTCCCTGCCCTCAGGCTTACAATCTAAAGAGACAAGAAACATAAGGAAAATGGTGTGGGAGGGAACAGGGAACAGCAAAAGGCAGCACTTGAGGTCTTCAGGTCCAATTCTTCTGTTTGTTTCTTATTGCTGGAATTTTCCTATTCTCTTTACTTTGAATTTTCTCTTCATTGATAACACACTGCATTGGATGCCTAGGTACATCCCCCACGCTGGGGAGACAAGCAAGATGCCTCCAAAGGCCATTGCTGGGATTTGAGAGCAGGTGAAGATTTTGCATTTGTCTACTGCTTGAGATGCCCTTAAGCAAACTGTGTGGGAAAGGATCCTGTACTAGATGGACTGTGGCCTGATCTAGCAGGGCTCCTCTTATGTTCTTATGTTCAAAATTTTCCAATATGCATTTTGACAGTTTTTTTAAAAAATACAAACTTTGTTGATAATGCTATTACTGTAACTTCCGTGCTGGGACATAATTCTAGTTTAGAAAATGGATTGTATATAGTAGAGACTCAGCCCTCTCCAGTCAATTTGATCCCTCAAACATCTCAGGTTTTCTTGGTGCTCTGCTGCCTTGTACTTCCTTACCCCTTCTAAACCTTCATAACTTCTTCCAGTGCCATTTTGCCTTCCTGTGGCTGTCATTCCATTGACTTTTGAAACTGAATTATGTCTACCTGCATATGGGGAGATTGTACGGACAATAAGGTTTTTCAGCACACCAGATGTTCATTTCTTTCCCAGGATTTTTTTTCCTCTTCCACATTATTTTTAATTGTGTCTGCTCTTCAGTTAATCCTAACCTGGTGTCTGTCTGAGAGACTGCTGATAAACTTAATATGTCTTATTAGTACTCAGCTTATACTAGGTTGTCTTATTACTGAGCCTTTAAAGCTGAGCATTAAAGCTCTTGCTGCGCTAACCTGCAATGTAGTTTGATGCTTTTGTGTGGTTTTGAAGGACATCTGACGTAAAGTTTAAATATTCATTGTTGACCTGTCTTTCTCAAACCTTCCTCCCCCGATTTTAAAACTGCTTCGGGAAATGCATTGTCAAAAACTTGAGACCTAGTGGAATTCAATGGACATAATCCAAGCAATAATAACGTCAGTTTTTATTTACTGCATTCATTGAGTGGTAGAACATATACCTAAGCATTTTTGATTCAGTGTACAATTCACGGAGTTTTCTATGACTTCTTTTTCAGATAATGGAGCTCAGGACTGAAGCATTAGGCAACTTTGCACTTTATAAATGATCACAGTGACAAGAGTTCAAATTTACTGTTTTGAATAGAAATGCACATTCAAGGTTTTGTTCAGAACCACCTGTATAAAGTGCTATAAAAGATAGTTAGCATTGATTGGGGTTTGCTACCATTATGCTTCATCTCCACTTTAAGTTTCTTCTCCTTCCCCTCTGTTGTTTTAAACTGTGTTTTAACTAACTTCTGTCAAAACTCCACCAGTCCCACATTCCCCCAACAATGATGGCTGGTTTCATCCTGTCCTCGCTTCTCCCTCATCTCTCTCTTTTTCTCTGGGCTGTAATTTTGGATGACAATCGGAACTGGGAAGAGCCTTTCCTCTTTCCCTGTTGGTTTGCCATGTTCATTTGCAGAAGCATTTTAGTCTCCTACAGATTCTTAATGGCCGCCAAGATAAGTGCAACATGACAGTTTTACATTAACCTGCTTGGAAATGGCATGGGAAGCAATTGACATTAATTCAGAACCTCCTTCAAATGACTTTTGGCACTTGCTAGTCTACAATGAAAATTAAGTTGGGTGGGGAAATAGAGTTTAAAATGTATCTAAAATGTCAAATCTTCCTTGCAGCCAAGTGCAGCTGTTGCTTGTGTAAAGTTCAGGAACAGTTACCTCTCTAATTTTATTTCTCAGCTTTTTCTCACTTTCAGTGAGTAAATGGAAAGAATTTCTGTGTCACAATCCAGAATGTTGCATGTTTTGCCCTTTTTATTATCCTAATTTACATTTGGTTTGGTTCTAAAGGTGTTTAAATCAGAGAGACCTTTTCAGCAAATGTCCTGAAAAAAAAGGTGGGGGGAATTAGGATGTGAAAAGGCCTAGCAATTCACTGGAAAGATCATTAACAAATGACCATGCCATCCCATATAGCAAAAAAGATTAAGTGTATGATGGCATGTGTTCATATTCATTTAGTTTGACCCTGGTGGGCTGCATTGTATAGATAGCATGCTGCCTCTTCCATCTGGATCACTCTTTGTGCAGGCCTTCCCATAAATATATGTATGCTTATATAGTTTGCTAAGAATGTAATAAATTACAGAAATATTTGCTCCATGGTTTTCCTTGGAACTCACTTCTGAATCCCATTCACTGCTTTGGGGAGCAACTAGGCTGGGTGATGCCTGCAACATGCTCTTAAATTTCCAAATAAACTGCCAGGATTTTACAACTCCTGAATTATGGGGAGACCATGATATGATTTGAAGAGGTTTCCTATTCATTTTAACAGCTGCAAGACAGAGTGCAGTTTTATCTTCTTGTAGAATATGTTTGCAGTTTAAGGGCCCAAACTTCTTTGTTTTTGCAAGATTCATGTTGCTTCCATCAAAAGTACAGAGACAGAAGAATTGTCACTTCCTAAACTTCTTCCCACAACCAGCTATTTAAGCATCTAACAATTGTGTTGAAAATATTGTTTGCTTACTTAAAGGAGAAACATGCCTCAGTTCTCAGTGGCTGTAATATTCAAATATGATCTATTTCCATACATACCTCCATGATTCACTGTAGAACGTGAGGTGGGTTTCAGTTCTTCAGCCTGTGATATGGTGATGATAAATATTCCCGTTTTTTTTCTCTTGTGGGAACAGAGACTGTCTGGCCACAGTGATTCCTGCTCTAGTAACTTTCAGATTCAACTATTGTGATACACTTTACATGGGACTGGCTTTGAAGATGGTTCAGAAACTGCAGCTGGTGCAGCTAGACTGCTAACTGGCACTGCTGGCCAGACATACATCATGCCAGTCCTAAACGAACTTAACTGGCTGCCTATTTGCTACCAAGCCCAGTTCAAGGGTAACAACATTGACTTAAAAGACCCTAAACATCTTAACATCCAAGTACCTAAAGCAGTGATAGTGAACCTTCTGAGCTCAGTGTGTCAAAATTCGCAAGAAAACCTAGCTTAACTCGGGTGCTGTGTCACATCTAGAAATATCCATAATTTTGTGATATTTGTAGCTCAAGTAAAAAAAATTATATTTTTGATATATGTATTTTATTAAAAGCAAAAACAAATAATTCTTTACATTAGTGACTTTTGTTGCTGAATTTTGTTTACTAAATCTTCAGTTGAAAGTTAGCATTTCATACACTTCAAGAACAAGCAAGCACTACACGCCCAGGTGCCAGGGTGACCATGTGTGTCACCCAAAAGGGCTTGGTATGTCACCTGTGACATGCGTGTCATAGGTTGGCCATCACTGACCTAAAGGATTGTCTCCCCCCATAGAGATGTGCTTATGCTCTGGGATCTCCCAGTGAGGTCCTCTTGGAAGTCCCACTACCGTCAGTGGTTAGAGGGATGAGAACATGTGGGAAGGGATTATTCGTTGTATCCCTCTGGCTATGAAATAAGCTCAGACCCCCTCACTGTATATGTTCAGAAGACAGGTGAAGACGTACCTTTTTATCCTGGCCTTCCCACACTGTCATTGTTCTAGTGATTTAAAATTCTGTTTTTAATGTGATGTTATTGGAACTCACCCTGAGACCTTCATGTACAGTGTGAGATAGAAATATTAATGATAAATATAAATCAATAAACAACAGTAGCAATTGGTCATAAAAGTCTACCAGGTTGTGTGATGGTGATGTAAATCTCGATCTGATCACATGTCTTTTTAATGCTTTATTTTAAATTTCTTTGTGTGTTTATTGTCTGGGCTGCTTAAAAAAAATTCTCAGCTTGTTTCCATTCTTTTTGCTTTAGACAAAGGAGAAAATGGGGAGCCCTACCAAAGGAGAAAGGGTGTTGGAGGCAACCAGCCAGGTGGTCCTCTTTCATCACAGTCTTTCAAGGAGAGTATTCCAGTGCCAGCAATCAGCAGCTGGAAGCGGATTATGCTGCTCATTTTGGCAATAACAATACACAATATCCCAGGTAAGCACCAGTCTGTCTCTCAGTATCAGCATTTTACTTTAGAAGATGCTAGCAGCTAGTTGTGCAGAATGCAGATCTAATTGAATTGAAATGTTCATGCAATTTAATTTTGGGATTATCTTTTTTGTTGCTGTGGCACTAGTAACACACTTGCCGTTGCAAGGACTGGATGATTTGGAGAGAACTGCCTTAAGAAAAAAACTTTTTTTTTAATGATTGCCTCTTGGAGTATGTTCATCTGAGCCTATCATCCTTCTCTAGTCTGCTGTGTTGGCATCAAAATTAGACCTGTAATTGCCTTTTCAGATTTGCCCAGAGAATGCAACAGTATGATATATCCGTCACATCTCTACAAGAAAGTAGACGGATATATTAAATCCTAGCACTGAGGTTCTGGCTATTAGAAATTCAATATATTTTAGGGCATTGATCTTTGAGAACTTCATTTTTCTTTAGAAAAAGTGTCCAAATTTGTTTCTTTTAAAATTAGATAGGAGTTTTCTGTTTTACCCAAATCTGGTTTCAAATGTAACACCACTGTCAGCTCAAGGGGATGATGAAGTAGTAAATTAAACTAGTGAATCCTGTGCTGTGAAGCTTTTGAAATTTTATGGATCTGAACAAGAATTGAAAAGGAAGGCTGAAATGTTTCTAAAAAGCTTGGAGCAAAATCAGCCCCTCTCACATTTACTGAAATGCTAAATTTGGTTAGGAACTATGTAAGTTAAATCTGTTCAGCTTCATGTTGATGGGTTGGCAAAGCAGCAGCAACAACAAAAAGCCACCTATTTTTTGGGAGGTGGGCTGATGACAAATGAAGATGGTCTGTGTACTTCCATAGGAAGAGGACAGTCCCTCATTGTACTGTAGAAGAGTATTTGGTTGAAATAACTTTGTCATTCAGGACCTTTAGAAAATGAACGTGATAAAAGATCTGTATTGATCTAATGTATCTTTCAGTGCAACAGCTTTATAGCCACATCTTTGATCTAACACATAATCGGCAGCTGCTGAACTCCTTTCTCTTTACATTTTATATTAGGGAGAGTGGGAAGACAACACAATTAAAATTCTTTGTGTAGCTTAAGCGGCTGTCCTTTGCAGACAGCTGCTGTTCTCTACATGTATGACGTTAATTTTGTTTCAAAAATAGAATTCTGAGCCCAGAAGAGTCTTATCTAGGAATTTCCCTAAGAGGTGGTATGATTTCCTAAAAGGAGTCTTAGAGGACGTCTGTTCTCTGCTGTCCCCTTTTTGATGTTTGAACAAATGTCCACCTCAGACTAGGGATGTGCACGAATGCATTTTTGGGCGTTTGATTCGTAACAAATCGAATATTAGAAAATTAATATTTGTATGAACAGACTCTTTCAAGTGTTCTATTCGATATGAATTTATTCATACAAGTTCGTACAAATATCTGATACAAACGAATATGTATCTGATACGAATGAATACCTATCCAATACATACCCCATAACAATTCTGCTCTGAAAGCATCAAATCCGACCTGAATTCACTTTTAATATGCTCTCAATCCATGCCGAATGCACTCTAGATCTGTTGCAGATGTGACTGGTGCTGCTGCTTTCCCACTTCCCCAGTTTAATGCATGTCCAAACTATTCGTATGAATGTTCGGAAACATTAATATTCATATGAATGTCAATGTACAAATATTGTAACATTTGATTTGAGTATGAATGTCCAAATTTGTCCGAATTTGTATGAACAATGAGTGTTACGAATATTCATGCACATCCCTACCTCAGACACCTTGGCTTGAAGGAAAGGCTGAAGTTGCTGGGCATTCCTGGAGGAGAGCAGAACAGAGAAATACCTTCCCCCCCCCCGCTTTTCACTGTCTCTGTCCTGCAGCTCTTCACCCAGCAACTGCAAAGCAACGTTAGAAGTAGCAGCTTGAGTTCTTAGCGGAATACTGCCTTCATCTGGGGTGGGACATGAAAGCAGGATGAAACTCATTTTTGCACCCATTGCCATGACACCCAGGACCCAGGCATGCTCTCTCTGGCCTCTGGTAGTCATTGTAGCTGCAGACACACTTTACAGCTGCCATGGTTGCTGCCAAAAAATGTGGCTGGACTATCATGAGTAATTGCTAGAGTGATATAGCCACTTGTGCCAGGCTGCTGTTTGGTTAGCCAAGGGCTGTATGTCCCTGATAAATGGCTGCATTGGGCTCATGTGGACAAGCTGCAATTTTACCTGCTAGCATCATCTTAGACTTTTAATTTGGAGATCCCTCCCCTCCCCATATATTTAATAGTGGTAAGAGGCATTAGCATATATAAAGCCTAGATAAAAAGGGAGGGAGAAAGAAATCAGTTGTTGTAGGTTTTGTTCTTTGCTCAAAGTGATTTTTTTAAAAAAAATTAGTAGCCACTCTTATCAGGCAGCTCAGTAAATGGAAATTCCTGGGGGGAAGGGAACCTGATGAGAGAGACCTAAGTTAATATGAGAATAGGAACATCACAACACTTTATTGCTCGTCTTTCTCGCGAACAGGTACAGTGCAGAGTTTCTTTAAGAGGTACATGAATAATGTATATGGTAAAGAGAAGTTGTTGGAAAACATGAAAGAGAAAATGTTCAGCCTTGGAAAAGAACAAAATAGAAATATTGGTATGGGAGACAGAGTCTGGGAGTCCAAATGTGTTTGTTTATTTACATACAGTTATTGTGTTCTGCCACTCTCTAAAGAGCTCAGAGAAGTAAATGTTAAAAATGTTGTACAATGCAAAATTTCATTAAACAGTAACATTATACATAATATTAAAATGAATATATTCTAAAATGCACCACCATGGAGCTAAATCCAGCCAGAAAATAACTACTTCCTAGCAGCCTTTGTTGTTGTATTACAACAAATATTATGGTTAGTGCTGCCTCAGGAGACTTTTCAACATTCTATCCTGAATATATTCTTCCTTCTCATAGCTTTATTCTCCTCCATACACATATCCCTTTCTGTATGTGAAGTATCTAAGGGTGTTTCCACACTGGCCGCGGAAACCCCATTAGAGACACTTAGGAACTTACCTTCTGCACTGGAGGAAGGATCCGGGACCCTTTGTGGTGGCCACTTCTGCACACCAGCGCACGAGAACCGATCCTAATGGAGTCTCGCCACTGAAAAGTCGGGCCTCCGTGAAGACCTGGAAAATAAGGTCTTCAGTCCATCCCCTCATATCGATCCTTTTGGAAGCAGGACGCTTCCACACGTGGAGAGGCGAGGGGACAGATGTGCTGGTGGCCACCATCTTGGGAAGGGCAGAAGCACGCTGGCAGAAACGTGCGGTGACTGGCAGCTGAATGCTCCAGTCCCACAGCTCTGGGGGTGGCGGCGGTGCTGCAGGAGGCCGGCTACCTTGGGGAATGGATGCCATGACCTCCACACAGCACCCAGAAGATCCAGCCAGCAGGATCTGTCCTTCCTGTGTGTGTGCGAACGCAGGAGGCCTCGGATTCATCCCTATTTCGGACAGATCCTCGGGAGCATGGATCACTGGGAAACGGATTTTCTTCAATCCGTTTCTTGGCGGCCAGTGAGGAAGCACCCTAAAGGTGTACTAGATTAGTGTCATAAAACCCATTAGTTGGCCTTTCATATGTTTTAAACCATACCTACCTAAAGAAAAAGATTTGTGTAAGGCAAAATCCAGCATAATGTAAGAGATTATTTTGCGAAAATGAGTTATTGAGAGAAGTGTTTATTTGCTGGAGAAATAATGAATCAATACTCTCTGTGTGTTTGTTTAAATTTTATTTTGCATTTGTATCCTGCCTGTCTTTTGAAGAGCTGATGGTGTCAAACCTATAGGAGCAAGAAGTCTGGAAGGCTCTGCGGATAGACTAAGATGGGATGTAATTATTTCTGACCTAGCAATTTCTATGGAAATTTCTATATTAGACTTACATGAATTTATAAAAATGCAATTATCTACACATATAAGTAGGTGCTACTGTTATTTAAATCTGGACTTTTAGTCCTCTGGAAATATCATTATAATTATTGAACATTTAGTAGCATTTCATTTGTTGGTTTTAATCCAGTAAAGGTTCACCTCAGTTTTGATCCACTACTTACAGAGTGAGGAAACATATCAGCAAGGTAACGAGCTGCTTTGTTCTGGCATTATTTAACTCAGAAAATCAACCTTTGAGTTAGATATGTGGGAAGAAAATAACTAATCACTTCGCTGCTGTGTGGATTGCTGCTAGATTAAAGCAAGTGCAGATGGGTCCTCAGTCTCATTTCTTGTTTACTCTGTACAGTGCTATCCAAGTGAGAGATAGCAAAAGTTAGAATTATTTCACTGTAGGTGGTCAGAAATCAAGAAAGCTCACTTGAGGACCCTAACAAAAAATAGAGAAAATTTGCTTCTTCCCACTGGTGTAAATTATTTATCACGGTGCTCCCTAGTTGCGGAACTTCAACTCCAATCAGTCTTATCTTGGATAACTGATCATGGGAATTTTAGTATAGCACTCCATAAATGTTTTATAAATTCCTGTGCTTCCTTTCCTTCGGTCTTTGGTACATTATTTTGCTCCCTTCAGCACTGACACATCTACAGGTTGTTAATTTTTAACAAGAACTTTTATGGTTAAGTCCAAGCCAAATGCAGAATAGAAATAACTCCTCATTATTAGTGTAGTCCAGCAGTTCTCAACCT
>MTQE01002208.1:29590756-29663073 GCA_014337955.1 Aspidoscelis marmoratus | reverse complement strand
TTGAGAACCACTGGTGTAGTCACTAATTAATAAATATCAGATTGAATTTCAATAAGGTTTTACAACAAAATGAAGCCCTTCAACCACTTTTCATGTAAGGGATATTTTGGGGTGACTGTGTTGTAAAGTTCAGGAAAGGAAAATATGTTTTCCCTAAAGTAAGCTTTCTGTAAGAATTACAAGCATGAGGTATAATATGGAAACAGTTTTACAAAGAATCTTGTACTTTGAAATATTTGTTATCAATAATCCTAGACTAGATAGAATCACCATGGATAATGTATATTTAATATTAGTTGATTTTAGAGATTCATTTCCATAGATTTCAAGGTTAAAGGATCAATTAACATTACAAAATTATGAAATTGTTTTTCTCTTAGGGCTAATAGTGTATCCAGATTGAGGCAAGTGGACAATTTAAATGTAATTAGTGCAGATGAGAAACGTGTGTGTGTGTGTGTATGTTGTGTGTTGAAGTCCAGAGTAAATTAAAGAAAGCGAGGAAAATGGTAGCTGGCAGTAAGAAGGGATAATGTCTCCTTGTTGATACATTTGTCTAAACCTAGTTGCATCATAAACACTTTCCTCCAATGTTAGTTGAAATATTTTAATTTATAGAAGTTTTAAACCTGAGTTATCTGTCTTCCATGACAATATATCCCTAGACAAACTGGGGAAACAATTACTTTTTCTGGAGCAAAAGGGGCAGCAAATTTTGCTAGTTGCTGTGCCCACCAAATCCCCCCCCATGTTGGATGCAGGGTTGTGGGTTTGGAGGTCATTCCCTGCTATAGTCACTGTGCATGTCACCTTGATGATGTGCGTGCATATCACTGTGGTAACTGTAAAATGTGAGCTGGATGAGTGTCAGTGCCTTCTTCATCATTACAGCAACTGTTCAGATTGGGGGGGGCACTAAGTGTCCTCTCCCATTGCTTCTGTAGTATTTATTAGATCTGGAGTTGATCCCTTCTCCGTTTGCCAACTGCATCAGCAGTGGTGTGACAGACAGCCACGTATGCCCATCCTTGGTCTGACAGATGCCTTGCTTTTAGGGGTAGGTCTCCCCATATTTTAGATGTGGTGGTGAGCTAGAGCTGCAATGACAACATGACTGGCTGTCCAATCATTGTGTGGCCTTGTCCCATATCTAACAGCTGTTGCAGTGGTAAAAAAAAGGCTACCCCATCTAACAGCCATAGTGGTGGAGGTTGAGTGTCTGCCTTATTTATCAGGTGTTATAGTGAATATGACATCAGCCAAAGTGACAGGACTCAGTTACACTCTAGCTCCTAAATAACAGTCATGTCTACAGCTGGACTTGGGACAAAGAACATCCTAATGTGACAGGCTTTGCAGCAATGATACAGTTGGCTGTCCAAATATCTTTCTTCCCAGTCTGACAACCATGGTAGTGACATGGGATGGGTCCAGCCCATGGGTCGCAATATCTGTTACAGTGCCAAAGATGTTACTCGCCTGGAGACCTCCAGGTATAGGGCGGGATTAAAAATGTAAATAAATAAATAAATAAATATTCCCTAATGAGTTAGCTGCACAGCTGAGAAATGAAGACTTGAGTGTCTTGATCTGGCAGATACTGTGGCAGCAGTAGCAGTTGACACTCATATCCCCAACAGCTGTGATGTTGAGCAGGTGCACCCAAAGAAACCAGTACAGTCTCCAACATCTATAGTGGGAACTCCCTCACATGACACCTACAGTGATGGGAGGTCAACTATGTTAGCAAGGGTGGGCTTGTTATCTCAATTCTGACAGCTGCTTTGGAGGCAAAGGCTCCCCTAATAGCTATGGTGATAAGGGTTTTATCTCCCTCTCTCTCTCAAACACATATACTTAGTCTGATAACCACTGTAGCAGCAAGAGGGTGGACACCTAAACCTATTTGCTCCTGCAGGCACTTAGTAGTGAGGATGCTAGAAATGACTGTAAAGAAGCATGACAGCTGTTCCTTACCCTGAGTGTAGGACAGGATTTCATAGGAAGTGGACATGCTTATGGATGTTTACTAGTTCAGTTTTTAAAATGCCTTGTTTTTTCCCCTTCATCTTCAAAATTCTGTTTCATTGCGCTTAAAAGTGAGGAACTAGGGAGGTAAGCCTTATCTCATACCATGGAACACAGGTAATTGAACTGTGGCTCCCCAGATGCTATGGAACTGTACACTAATCGTTTCTTGATGCTGAAGAATTTGACCAGGGCTGGGGTGTAATATTTCATCAGAATCGGAAGCATTGGAGTTTAGCAGGGAATGTCTTGTAAACTTGTGCACCTTCACACTGGCAAATTGGATGCATATATCAAACTGTACCCTTTGCAAAGTAAAGCCATCATGACAATTTTTAAGACAAGGAATGTCCCAAAGAAGGGCTGGTAGAGCACTGAGATTTGTTCAGCTGCCAGAAATTCAAGACAATTGTTAATGATTCCAGAAAACCTATTAATAATATTAATCTGTCTGTAAGCCAACAAGGTGAGGTCTGCTCTTTCTGCCCTTCAGCTGGAGACTGACATTGCCAGTTTCCAAAGCAGACACAAGCCTTTGATTTAACTTGCCTTGTTGACTTCTCCAGAATTGTTTTTTTTACAGAGTTCCTAAAGAAATAAATAATCTGATAGGCAAATGTTCATTTTATGTCTAGGGCACACTTATTTAATCTAGGACTGAGTTTCAGCAGGGAATTTATTCATCCTGATAGTGAAAAGCATTCTTCATAATGTATTTTAAAAGGGTCATCTTAGGAGCTGCAGGAAACTGGGGAGAACTTAATTTTTCAAGGGAGCATCTTTGTTTTTGAGAGAAAAGGTCACTAGTTTTGGAGCTACAAACTATAATTGCACTTTAGTTCTACCTACCACAAAGCTGTCAAAAGTCATGACTTCAAAGAGGGATGGGCCAGTGGGTGTACCTTTATGACTTGCTGTCCTGCTGCTCTGTCAACTGGGCAGCAGTGAATTATTTTTATTGTCATTCAGTTCTAGAGAGTAAGACGTGAAAGGGGGGAAACAAAGAACCTTTTATAAAGGAGAAAACAAAGTTCCTGGCAATAGGTTAATGGAAATAATTTCACTGTCTCACTGTTGCTGGAGAAAGATCTTGAAAGAAGCTGCCTAACCATTTTATGTTCATATCCCAGCACAAAGCTGTCTTCAGACAATTATACCGGGGACACGAGTGGTCCTGTTTCTTAAAGGTTATAGCACTAAAATGTCCTTCCATTTCCAAAAATGCCCACTGGTGTGAGAGAGCAGAATCCTTTATATTTCAGGTCAACAGCTGGGCACTGTGGTTTATCTTACAGTGTTCAACAGTCCCTTCCTTGCTTTATTTGTCAACTGCTAGTTAGTAAACTAGAAGTATCTGTATTCTGTGAAACAGAATGAAGCAGGCTTGTGTTGTCAATCTCGGTTTGACCGATTGACACATGTAGGTGTAGTAACCGCAAAGGTTTGCACAGGTTTTCCCCTGGCTTCAGCCTTCCATTTCTCAAGCCTCAGAGTAAAAAGAATCTTCCTGCTCCCATAGCTTGCAGTACACACCCGGCACCAGCAGGGTGCTAGACTCTTAGCCTTGGGGCATAATGGCTCCCCGGCCGCATGGCATCCGTCTTCTCTTCCTGTTTCAGGATCCTCCCCACCTTATATTATATAAGATTCATTTTTCATCTGTCTCCCAAAAAATCCTGAACTCACTCACAGTCCAGTTTGTTATTTACATTTCCTAAGTGCCGGTGTGGGAAATATGGTATTTATTATAGGTTTAAGCTAGTTGGGACTGGCATAATGTGATAGCTAATTAGTTGGATGAGGACCGGTTACTTGACTGTGGAGGCACACAAAGTGACTTCTGACCAGTCAGTGCCTCTCAGCCTAACCTTCCTTACAGGGTTGCTGTACAAATGAAATAGAGGGGAGGCAAATAATGTAGGCCTCCTTTAATGCTGGGGGAGGGGGATGGAGTAGAAATGCATTAACACATGAGGCAAATTTTAATAACTTCTTGAGGGTCTTTCTGCACTGGGCGCTATTCTAGATTATATCCCAGAATAGCGACTTGACAGACACATACTGGTGCAGACTCACCATAGCACACAGATAGCAGGTCCCTATTCTGGGGTATAATTCAAACTAGGGCCCAGAGCAGAAAGGGCCTGAGAGTCTTGCTTGGAATAAATCAGGTGCAGACATTCAAAATGCTAGGGAAACTGTTGATTGAGTTCAAGAGCCAACCACATTTGACAGCCCACCTATAAAAACAGAAGCTTGGCAAAGAAGTGCTTGTTGCAGGTTTCAGCATCCTATCTGGTTAGTCATCTGAGGCATTATTTTGGCCTTTTGCCTATCACAGGATTTTCAGCAAACAGAAACTGCATGCCATTTCCAGTTTCTTGCAAACATTTTAGACCTGATGCTAATGAGAAGATACAGCTTCCCAACACAGATGCTCGCATTTGCAAGGAAATCATATGGAGAGACAAGGCACAGTATACTGATACTACACTTTTGATGATGCAAGGGGAAATTATACTGCCACATGCCAGAGGAAAAACAAATCAAGGTTTTCCTAAGCAATATTCCCGGTGTTCCCCATGGTACATACATTTATGGTATCCTTATTCATCATATTTTGCGGGTGTATGGAACATAAGAGGGTTACTTTTGGGGACTTTACATTGTTCTCACTATGGGTGTTAATGGGTACTTAATGGGTACTTCTAGTGACAGTGCAAAAACACCCTATAAGTCCCCCTGTAGAAGAAAGGTTTATTAACACTTTATTTTTGCAGTAAGTGATTTGTTGGGCAAGCTTTTGTATACTTCATTCCTATGGAAAAAAGATAATTTTTACTGTTAAAGAAAATTAGCATCACAATATTCCATTTTGGGCTTGTATCTCTCTTGATTTAATGTTTGAGTTGTTGGTATTCCCTGTTTATGTATTTCCTGTTTACGTCTGAAAAGGATCCTCCTTTCATTTTTGATGGTGGTGTTGCTAGACGAAATGTAGTTGAAAATAAGCAAGTGCAGCTATTCATCAAACATGTCTGTTTATTGGCTCCAGGAGTAGAAGGAATGGCTGGTTAATTTGCTCTGAGGCAGAAGCAAATGATGAGAATAAATTGATATAGATGGGAGATGCCAAATGTTGGAGCATGGCTTGGCTAATTCACATTCTTAGTTGCCATTTTTAGTGGAGCATTAATTATGTTCTTAATCAGTCTGTTTATTCTGGTTCATCTTAATAAATTTGGGTAGTTGTTACAATAAGGATTTGAAATGAATATAAATGTGACTAGTTGGACAAAAATAACAGTAAAGCTCAAGTATAAAATAGAAATATTCTTACCATCTTTCGGGAAAGCGTTATTCGAAGATAGTGGAGGAGATTAAATGCTACTTTTGCGTAATCCCTTAAAGCAGCGGTTCTCAACCTTCCTAATGCTGCGACCCCTTAATGGAGTTCCTCATGTTGTGGGGACGCCCAACCACGGGGGCGGAGCAGCTGGGAGGTGGGAGGGAAGGGCAGCGGGAGACTCGTCACGACCCCTCTGAAAGGGTAATTCGACCCCCAAAGGGGTCCCGACCCCCAGTTTGAGAACCACTGCCTTAAAGGTTTTATTTGTTTTATTTTTGTTAATTTTGTATTCATTTGCTTCACAGTGTTGCCAATTTTGAAACATCTGGGAGGGTTGGAAATTAGCAACAGAGGCACTAATAAAAGGACGCATACTGTAAGATGTGTAAAAAATATAGCATGGAAGATCTATGGTTCTAAAGGGCATGAAAAGGGATATTTCAGTTGTCATATCTGCTTAAGTTTGCAAGATAGATCTCTCCTGGAGACTAAGGGAATCACATGAACTCCTGAACATTTGAGGGAAACGTCCATAGTCTAGAACCAGGAATACTGGATTTATGGTGTGGTGAGATACAGAACAGTGTTCCTTCCAAACGGCCTTTCTGATGTTGTGGGATCAAAGTTGTTCATTGGCTTTCTGAGACAATGAAATAGACATGTACTTGGCATGATAATTGTGAGGTTGATGACACACTTGTGAGAACACTTAGTAAAGAAGGATGAGGGGAAAGGCTCAGCTGCATTGTCAAGGGTGAAGGGGTTGTTGTTCTGTACCCCAAGAAATCAAGTACTGAAGTCTACAAGCACCCTGGGCACCTTGAGAATATAACTGTCTTCTGCAAGGTGAATTGCATCCTGCTTTTGATTTGTCTAAACCAGCCTGTCTGCTTTTATGGAGTTACTTTCAGATTTTGAAGTTTGATGATGCAGATGGGACATCTGCAGTTCTTTGGCCTACAGCATATCTTCCTGATCTTTGCCCATCATGGCTAATTAGAGCTAGCTATGAAGGGGATGGCTTAGTGGATCCACAGTACAGTGAAAGCATCTTTATGAAAGGAAGTGGTGTCACCTGCCTGGGGAAAAGATGGTGTCTCTGCACCAGAAAAACCCACAGAATCTAACTACTGCCCAATCACATATATTCCCCTTGAGACTAGACTTTAGAGCAGTGATGGCCAACCTATGACATGCGCATCACAGGTTACACGGCAAGCCCTTTTGGGTGGCACACATGGTCACTCTGGCACCTGGGTGTGTAGTGCTTGCTTGTTCTTGAAGTGTAGGAAATACCAACTTTCAATTGAAGATTTAGCAAACGAAATTCAGCAACAAAAGTCGCTAATGTAAAGAATTATTTGTTTTTGCTTTTAATAAAATACATATATCAAAAATAGAACTTTTTTACTAGAGCTACAAATATCACAAAATTATGGATGTTTCTAGATGTGACACAGCACCCGAGTTAAGCTAGGTTTTCTTGCGAATTTTGACACACCGAGCTCAAAAGGTTCGCCATCACTGCTTTATGGAGTGCATTGGCTGTGCAGTGGTCAGTGATTCCAGAAGAAACTGAAGGGCCCTAACCCCCCTCCCCCCAGCATTATTGATTCTACTGTGTATAGTGATTTGAGTCCTATTTCAGAGACAAGTATTGGGTTATTGTACCTTGATACTTGCTGTGTGGTACCAAAGAGTGTATTTCTTTCACCAACAGAATTCAACCTATGCATGAGACTTCTGGAGATGATCATCAGATGTTATGCAAAGAATTTCATGAGCTCTTTTTCTTCATGATATCTCAACGAGAAGTGGCAGTGAATGTCCTATATCGGTACCCATAGACAGTGCTGGGTTGGGTGACCAGTAAACCAAATACTCTGTTAGTAGGAAATCCACAGGATCAGATATTATAGAATATGCCTGGGGATGGAGTTGCACTTCCTCAGAACAAACAGGCTTGTAGTTTCAGGGTACTGCTAAAATTAATCACTATCTCTGGAAAACCAAGAAACCTCTTTGGTTAGATGTGCCTCTTACCAGTCTTAGTTGGTGGACCAGCTCTGCCTCTGACTGGGTAGGAGATAGCCTGGCCACTGTGATCCATGCATCAGTAACTTCATGATTTGTTTCCACTGTGCTTCTACTCGCTCTGAAAGTTGCAGCTGCTGCAAGATATGGCAGAGGTGTCTGGATTTTTGTGCACATATTACCCCTATGTTTAAGCAGTCGTAGTATCCTTAACATATACAATTTGTGACCAGTGTACTAAATAGATTGCCTTTCACAGATTATATTTGTTGTGAGCAGATGGTGTACCCTGTGTTAAGTATAATATAACGTAAAGGAGCTGTCAGTGGAGGCTTGTAGTTTAAGGGCAGGCGATCACATGTGTCTTTACTACCTCCTGGTGCGTACAAGTTGCTCCACCTACTACATGTTAACAAATCTTCCTTTGATCCAGCCCTTTTCAAGCCTGCATGTGAACCAGGATACAGGTGAGGGAGAAATTTATTTATTTATTTATTTGTATTTCTATCCCGCCCTATACCCGAAGGTCTCGGGGCGGGTTACAATATTATATTAATCTTAGACAGGTCCCTGCCCTCAGGCTTACAATCTAAAAAGACAAGAAACAAAAGGAACATGGTGTGGGAGGGAATAGGGAACTGCAAAAAGCAAGCACTTGAGGTCTTCAGTTCCAAATGTCCTGTGCTCACCTGCATCAGCAGCTAATACCTCCTGGTCAAGTACTGCAGACGTGTCTGATGATTTTTGTGGTCTTTTACACAGATCTTTTGTAATCAGTCATAATCCTTACATCCGTCTCTGGATGTTATCTGGTATTTAGGCACCTTAATAATCTCTGATTCTGTAACTCCGGGCTCATTTTTAATTGGCATTAATTTTTGCCACTTTAGTTCTCAAAATTGTTACTGCACTGTTTGGTAACTGCTGACTTTGGAATCTTTGCCATTGAGTAGATTTATTTCTGGTCATCTGTTGTTCCGCATCTCAAGGCTTTTTTCCTTTGTTAGCTTAGTATCTCATAGGCACATTTCTAAGCATATTGTTCTTCATTCCTGTTTAATGAATTTTCTGCAGATTTTCAATTATCCTTATCACTTAACAAGTACATCACATTTTACTTCTGATTGAAGGTTATTTCAGCAATTAGTAGCGACTTGGTCTCTGTATATCCTTATTTATGCATTATGTTCACAATGCATTATGAACATTTCCCCCAGTTACTAGTTAGCTAAAAGGAATTTGTGCCAAGTTCATTGATTACAATTCCTAACACTCTAGTGATTCCCAGTTAGTTTTAATACAGTGCTTCCACTGCAGAGATACACTCCAAACATGTACTCTTACGCTCTTCTAGTACTCTGTGCTTACAGCCACAAGTGGATTTAGTACCATATTTTCTGGCGTATAAGGCGACTGGGTGTATAAGACGACCCCCAATTTTTCTACTTAAAATGGAGATTTTGCAAAACTGGGGTGTGCAGCCTAAACCGAGCCTCGGACTTGGAGAGAGATGGCAGCCTTACCTGCTAATCCCAAGAATGTGGGTTGTAGCTTTCCTTCTGGCGCTGATGCGAGGGAAAAACCTTGCTCTGATAAAGATCTGTGACTGCAATGCAGCTTTGGAGTCTCTCGCTCTAGCGGCGATTCAGCTATGACCCTGTAGGGGAGGGGGTGTTCCACCGAGCGAAATATGAAGAATCCCGCCATCATTTTCTCTTCAAAAGCCTCTTTGCTTTCAACCCCTCCCCTACTGGGTCATAGAGACGAATCGCGCTAGAGCGGCAGACTCTTCTAAAGCAGAGAAGAGAAAATGAGGGCAGGATTCTTCATATTTCGCTCATGGAACACCCGTTTAGCAAGGTTTTTTCCTCGTGTCAGCACCAGAAGGAAAGCTACAAGCCACCTCATTGGGATTAGCAGGTAAGGCTGCTGTCTCTCCCCAAGTCCGAGGCTCGGTTTAGGCTGCGCACCCCAGTTTTGTGCTGACAGCTGTGGCCAGCAGGACCCAGGTGAGGGTATTTCTTGTGTATAAGACGACCCCCGACTTCTCAGAAGATTTTTCGGGGTTAAAAAGTTGTCTTATACGCCGGAAAATACGGTATATTGCAAATTATCAAACAGTATCTAATTCTAAGCTGATGGATATTTGAGAGTAATATTTTACTTTTTCTTTTCCAGTATAACTCTGTTGGGAGTTGAATGTTGCATTGTTCCTAAGAAGCTTTCTAAATCACTGGTGGGAGCAGTTGTCCAAACAATGAAGCAAAGCATGGGGACCATATCAGTTATCCTTTCCTCTTCTAAATGTGTTGAGTAGTGTAGCCTGATAGGCTGTGGAGTTGGCATACAAATGTTATCATGAAGCTGGAGCTTAACAGAAGTAAGTCGACTGTACTTTTCCACACTGCTGCTGAGTTTTGAGTCAGAGTAGTTTAACTGTTAGTCTGAAGATGAAGACCTTAGCTACACAAGTCTTACCTCAGACTTCAGAATTAATTCTGGAAGGAATATCATGAGTTTCTTGAATAGTTAACAAATCAAACTGTAGTTGATTTTTCTCAAGCAGCCACTCACTGGAAGCTCTAATCCACTGTCTCAATTCTCAAGTGCATTGTTGCCCAAAATTGTAAACTGGGAAACCAAAAATCAATGGAAAAGTCTGTTCCTGCACAGAACTGCAAATTGACAGAGTACCATAAAATCTCCTATAAATTTCATATATTTTAATGTTTATTTTATTCTTATTACTTTTAGGGCTTTGTGGTTTTACATCCTTTCTTTTGTTGTGTTGTTCACTACACCAAGTCACTTGTAGTTATGCTGTATAAAAATTCAAATAAACTTTAAAATGATTTCAGAAGTAATTTCCTTGCACATAAAATAAACAAACGAAGGCTGAACTGAAGGGCTTGATCAGGCTGGATCCCTTCATAGACACTAGCATCTACCAGTTAGCTAAGTTGAACCTATTTACTTCAAGAAACACTTTTCACACTACAGCCGAATCCCTGTAGTGCACTTTGGCTAGGACACGCAGGGACGCTTTCCCCATTCACAAACAGGCAGGTAAGGAATGTGTCTCCACGCGTTCCTACCTGCCTACATGTGAATGGGGAAAGCATTCCTGTGTGTCCTAGCCTGAAAAGGCCAGCACGGGGGCAGGATCTCACTCCTAGGCCTGCCTGCCATTTGGCCGAATTCAATCCAGAGGTGGGCAGGCCTGACCGGTCCCTTCCCCGGGTCCTTGTGGGTTGTAGGGGATTGGATTGGGTCCCCTAGGGCCTGCAGGAACTCCCCAGGCAACCACCCTCCCAGGCCTGGGTATAGGCAGGGACACACGCGTGTAAGAGGTACTGAAATGGCAAGCAGGATGCACCTGGCTCACTATTTTGGGACCCGGCAAGGACGAGGTAAGTATCTCACATGCACGCACATCCCCACCTAGGCCCGGGAAGGTGGGTGTCTGGGGGGGGGTCTTGGGCCCTAGGGGACCCAGTCCAGTCCCCTAGAATCCACAGAAACCTGAGGAAGGGACCAGACAGACCTCACAACCCCTGGGTCCAGCCGGCCTGGGGAGGGACCTGCAGCTGTCAGAGAGGGAGTGTGTAAATGCTCTCTCTTTTGAACAGCTTTGGGATGGCCCTGAACGCCCTGGGCCAGATTTAGAGTGCTATTATGTGCTCGACACCCAGACCACATATGGGCCCTCTGGGATGGGATGGGGCGGTTCCAAAGGGAACCGCCCGCCCAGAGGAGTGAATGCTCTATCCTAGGGTACACATTCCGACAGCCCTTGTGCGAATAGGTCTCAGGTTTCAGAAGTGTGGGAGCCACCCTAGCTCTCTTGATTTTTCACAAGAGCTCTTTCAGCTAAAACTGTATACAGGTAGGAAAAAGTGAGGTAACACCCTCATTCTTCTGGTACACCTGTGTCCAGTCTCTGTAAATCTGCAATGTGGGCACATGCATGTACGTGCGCACACACACAATGTTGGGAAAAGCAAGACACTTGAAATATTTATTATTTGCAATTTTATTCCATCATATACCCAAAAGTTTCAGGGCAGGTTACAACAATTAAAACCAAACATGAAAATTAGAAAGTGTACCCCACAAAAATCATAGGTGTATTTGAAAATACTGCACATTTGACACAGAAGCTCATGTTTTGGTGTGATTCCATGCATATATTCTGATTTAAGGCATATGAAAACTTGTGTGTAGCTACTTCCTAAACATGGAGTCCTTTTGTATTTGTATACTGGCCAGTCATAAAAGTAGAATGGGTGATCTTGGGCCATTCATTAGTTTTTAACCAAACCTCATCAGCTCCTGATGGTGGCTCTCTCCCCCTACCTTCACAATCATCAAAGGAGCCGTCTTTCCTGAGTGTAGTGAGGGAAAAAGAAGAAGCTGAGTAGTTAATCCATCATCAACCATCTGTGGCCCCTCCCTCGTTCCCTCCCTCAGCTGTCACCAGAAGAACTACCTTGCCTGAATGAAGGTAGAGGAGAAACAAGCTGGAAGATCCTCCAGTACCTTCCAGCACTGGTCCATTATCATGAGGAGGGGATATGTCTGAAATATAAACCACTCTGGGACCTCAGGGTGAAGAGCATTATACAAATAAATAAGAGGGGAGGAGAGAGGGGAGATTAATAGTGTTTAGCATCTTGAGATTTTGGGGGGAAAAGTTTATATGTCCTCTTGGATTTCAGAGTAACTGCAAACGCCTAAGGAGCAACCACATTTTCTGGACCTTTTGTCTTTGGAAGGATTAGAATGAAAGCAAGGGAGCAGAAAAATCAAACATATATAAATGAAATGTAACAGTTACCACCGCAACAAAAGTTATGTAAATTTCTAATGGAAAGTTCATTAAAACACCTTAATTAATGGAACACCAGTATTTGTACACAGTCTGATACTTTGCTAGCATAGGTATTCAAACAACCTGAGGCAGGGTGCAGTAATTTGTTGTCTTTATGTATATAATAGCTTAGTTGGCATTTGGCTAGATGCCTGCTTCAGAAGGCTTATACGTTAGAAAATGTTGCGGAGAGGCTATGGCTTGGACTATTTTTTTTTTTTTTGCAAATTGTTCTACATTTATTATTAATATAGGACAAATTTGAGTGTTTCATAACTTATAGTGTTTCATAAAAGTGTTATAATTCACTGACCTCATTATAACAATTGAGATCATAGATTTACAGCTAAGGAGTCATATGCCACATGTAGCAATTATATTTTTTCTTAATTTCTGTTTTTATTGGGCAGTTAGACTCAAGGGAGATAATAATTTGATTTTCTTAAGGCTTTGAATCAAGAAGAAAAGGGGCTTAAAGGTCAGAAAAGGAGGAACAGGTTCATGGTTCTTTGTCCCTAATAACGTAGCCACTTTTGCTAAGTCGTTGCCACTTGAACATAGAACGAACAAGTGATACTTATGAATTTTCAAAGTTTCTTTCCTTCTTTTCTTTTTCCTATCCCTTCCTACTGTGTTAGTCCTGAATCTCCTAGCCTCCAAGCAGTTATGGATGAGCAGCAAGATTATATGTGCACTTGTACCCTTTCTGCTGTGAGCCACTTTGGTCTAGTGGTTAGGGAGCTAGTCTCTTGTCTAGGAAAACTGGGTTTGATTCCTCACTCTTCCATGAGGCCAGTTGCATGACCTTGGGCTAGTCACACCTCTCTTTTGAGCTCTCACAGCCCCACATACCTCACCGGGTGTTCTGTTGAGGGGAGAAGAATAGAAAGCTTTGTCAGCCGCTTTGAGTCCCCTTAAAAGGGTGAGAAAACCGGGGTAGAAAAGCCAACTCTAAAGTTGGACCCCCCTTTTCTCCAAGTGTTTGTAATTATAGGCTAAAGTATCAAGATTCTTGTAATTGCTTTGAGCATTTTATATCAAGAAATTATTCAATGGAACATGGGCCAATATGCAGATATCACTTCACTCAAAATGCCATTTCCCTTGTATGCTATGCTAATTGAAACTGACGAAAGCTGAAGCGTTTTTGTTTTTGTTTTTGTTTTGTTAGCTGGGACCCATCACAACAGGTTTTCAGTTCCTATAAACTCCAGTAGTACAAACATATATTTTTATGTTGAATATACTACAGGAAGATTGTTTAACAGCTAATTGCTTTTAATAGTTCCAGTTATTGTTAGCGTCAAATGTCCGTAGAGATACAAGAATATAGTTGACAGTTACGCTTTATTTGATCTAGTGTTTTAATTGAATCATAACTGGTACATACCAAGCATGTTTTGTAGTGAGCACCATTAACAATAAACTTGATTGATATATTTTATGAAGATAGGAGATTGTCATGGACAATTTTGGTTATTGTTAGTGAGAAATTGGGCTGATAAATACTTGTTGTTGGCTTTGTGTTTAAATGCTTTCTCTGTTTCAATGTGCTGTTTCTTCTCAGATTTTGAAGTCAAACACAAAGAAAAAGCTTCAGTTTCATTAAAGTCTTTTATGCCTTTTTTATTTTTAAAGAAGGCACCTGGGTCTTGAATCAGTTAATGACATCAGTTTATTTTACTTAGCCTTTTTTGGTTCTCTTCTTTTTAGCAGCATCTTTTCAAATGTAGCAGTAACATTTACTTTTCAAGCACAGGACATGGAATATATCTAAGAAGGAGCCTGTTATACTGCATTTGTTGCTGCACCTTATGAACATTTGGAGATAAAGAATGCAAAAGGGGGGGAAAATACTTTTTTACTTTGTCATCTGAAAGATTAGTAGGAATAGGATTTCCCTGTTAGCTTCAAGCATAATTTTAATCATAGGAGCTACGTTGAGGCAAAGATCCCAAAGCCAAGGCCACAGTGGTGTGAGAGCATAATTAGTTAGGGTTGTGTCCAAGGAAGCACAGGATCCAGCAAGCAGGCCAAGAGGGAAGGCCTGGTTTTAGTGGGAGCAAAGTATGGCTGGGCAGTGACTCTCATACCTCTGCTGCCTCTCAGCCTAGCTTACCTCACTGGATTGTTGAGGAAGCAAAAGGAAGAGTGTTCTTAATTTGTGTAGTTAGTTTAAACTGTTTCCAGACGTGAGATGTATCTTGCTATGTTCTCAGGACTATGTTGGGAATGGCAGATATAATCACAGTGTTCCCAATATAGTACTGGGTTAAGTAACTGATCAACTTTAAAATCTCTATTATGGGAACTCCAGCAATGTTGTTGGTTTTCTGTAATTTTTCCCCTTACCTCGGCGCCTATTGGAGCCTTTCCAAATGAGCTTGCTTGGGGCTAAAAATAACAATAAGGAAATGGGTAGGCACCTGGCTGATTTTTGGTAGCTCCAAATGAACTCATTTTCAATGCTGTCAGCAGATGTGAAGAATAATCATGGGCTTACCTTCAAATCTGGCAAGTGGGTGGCAGCAGGCAATCTTGGGATCTTCTTTATATCCCACATTGCCTCTTCCCATCTCAAGACAGCTTAATAGAAGGTCAGTTGCTTCCTTAGTTTGTTGTCCTACTAGACATTAAATGCAGGCTTGAGATGCCCAGAAGCAATTGGTGGACCTTGTGCAAGACTGAATGCTGGACTAAATGGGCTGTGGTTTGATCCAGAAAGGCTCCTCTTATGTTCTTTCATTCTTATGATTAGTTGAGCACCATTAACACCCTAATATTGGGGGGTTGGGGAATTTGTATTCTAGACCTTTTTCTGCTACAAAATCTAAATTTAAGTGACTGTTAAATTCTGGTCATTGTAGAGGTTGCATTTCATTTCCTTTAAGACACTTTTAAAAAATATTCTATAGGAGATAGAAAGTCATTTGAGGGGGAAGAGACGGTATAACTCTTTCAATCCATCTCATTATGTAGGACTTTTTTCATTACAGTAACATGTCTGAGGATTTATAAGTGTAACCTTGTATGCCAAAAAGATTTTCATTTTTCATGAACTTTTATTAACATTCAGTTTTGAGTAAAGACAGTGAGATCATAATCTTTTTAGTTTTAAAGTTTCTGAAGTTTTGTTTGGTGGATTGTGGCATAGGTGGGAATAAAGAGAAGTGATACTGTGGCTTCAGAGAAACAGAAGAAATTAAGTGGATCATAAAAGCCAGAGATGTATTCACATTTATCTTTGCTCATCTGGTAAAGGGTGGGTCACCCTGTACTGGACTAATAATCTGTTTCAAACTGGTTCAGATTGCCCTGATACCAAACAAAACTTTCTGCATAGGGACAACCTGTTTTGCACCAGCCCCTGCCCTGGCTCTGAAGCTCATGCCAGGTTCAGTGCCAGCTTGGGTGTGTGTGTGTCATCTGGATGCTTTGAAGGCCCATGGGGTCCCTGAGGTATACTGAACCAAGTAGATGTGCAGTAATGAATAAATAAAATAATGATAAAAGAAATCCTCAAATATTTAAGCAATTACACACTACTTTTAAAATCTGTTCTTTAATTTCATGGATCCTCTTCTAGTAAGCGTTGTTGAGAGCTGTTATCCCCAGTCTATGTTGTTTGCTTGGCTGAATGACTTCAGGCTGAGGGAGCTGCTCTCTGAAAAGAGATTTATCCCAGCTTTATTCTGTACTTTTTCTTGGCAAGTGATCTGGATTCGTCAGGGCTCCTCTCCTGATTACAGGAGGGCTGCCTGCTTGTGGTTTATTTCCCCCCTTTTATGATGGCGGGGCAACCCAGCTCTAATTGTTCCTGGATTTATTTCCTTCCTTTTTTATCATCTCTCCCTGGCACATACTGCTTTATAAAGTGGCCTGCCTTGGGGGTGAATGGATTTTACACGATATATTAAGTGTGATTAGTTAGCAACCAGGATTCAGACCCTCAATAGGGTCCCTTCTGGAGCGCGGGCTTTGTGATGAAGGCCTCAAGATGCCTCAGCTGATGTCATCATGAACACTTCTCAGTTGATTGAGGATGGCAGTTCTCAACAAGGCTTACTAGAAGAGGCGCCACCTAGTGGCCGAAATCTTTGTTCGGCCAAGCAGATGATAGGAGATAAAAACCCAGCGTGAGTTGTCTGAACCCATAAGAATGAATGCTCAAGGAAGAAGAAGAAGAAGAGTTGGCTTTTCTACCCAGCTTTTCTCACCCAAAGTGGCTGACAAATCTTTTCTATTCACCACTACAGAACACCCTGTGAGGTAGGTGCGGCTGTGCGAGCTCAGAAGAGAGCAGTGACTAGCCCAAGGTCACCCAGCTGGCTTTATGGGGAGGGTGGAATCAAATCCAGTATTCCCAGATAAGAGTCCGACTCCCTAACCACTAGACCCAACTGGCTCGTGTTCCATTCTCCAAGCTCCAGGTGGGGTCTCCAGTGTAGTGATAGTGCAGAATTACCTCTGGTTGTTTTCTAGAACAGTTTATCTGCTCTTTGGAAGCAGAACAGGATCTTTTGAAGTCTTCCTCCATATTCAGCTTTCAAGAAAAAGCATCAAATAATACATTGCCAGTACCTGCATAAGTATCACAGAAGCAAGCACTTTTCAACTGGTGTGTCGGGAACATAAACCTATTTTAGGCAACGGAGCCCTAGGTTAAGTTCTTGCTGTAAAAAGTGGCCGTCATTCAAATATGTCTTTCACTTAAATCTTCAGAAAAGGTCACAACTGGATGCACTTTTCAGATCTTTGTGTCTTGTTCTCTACCTTCTTTGCTCTTGATTAAAGCAGTGAATTCAGTCTGCCAAGGACTTGGGAAAATGCCCTGTTGCTTAGATACAGAAGGTACTCTGCAGAAAAGAAAACGTTGCCAGGGAAACTAAACCCTGATTTCTCCCCTTTTATTTTTGCTGCTTGGGGTTTTGAACATAGGAAGAAGGCTCTTTTCCCTGACAGCTGTGGGAACAAAGTAGCTTTGGAGTAAAACTGATACAAAAGCTTAGCAGCAGATAGAGGGAAAGCATGCCTCATCCAGGTGCAGCACTGCAAGTTAGCTGAAGCGAGAAGGCTATCCTTTGGCAATTTGGAGTGTAATGCTGAAAGGAGTAGACAAAGGTGTGGAGGACCGACTTACTACTTCTTGCAAACAATACTAATTTTATTGCTGTACAAAGATTTACCTGTAGCACTATCCGTGCTATATGCAAAACAGGTCTAGCAGTTGGTGGTAAAAAAGATTTGGCATCAGAGATCTATGGCTAGTTTTCCTGCTCTTTCATACAGTGATTCTGCAGTCCTTTCTAGGCTCGCTGTCCTGCACTGTAAAATTAAGGACAGAGCTCTGATCTGTCCTTCAGGTTGGATTCAGAGTTAATGGACTGAATGATGGTCAGTGCAAGTTGGCTGGAGAAAGAGAACAGCTTACAACAGAACAGGTCTGTTTGTCAAGGAGGATTTGATAGTGCTTCTGAGCCTTGCACTTAGCAGCCTTACAGATTCAGGTATCTTGTTTGGCTCAAGAAGAATTAAAATTGGAGATGCTAGGGGAGAAATTAGAGGAAGAAAGAGACAAAGATAGTTGTAAAGTTCATTGAGAAGACAGATGTGCTTCACATCCCAGCTGGAGTTATGCCTAGATACAGTAATAGAGGGAACTATTAAAACAGCTTTTAAAGTGATACAAACATAGACTGGGAGGACTTTCTGTGTATCAGTAAAAGTTTAATTGCGGTCACAGACTCATCCAGATGTTGGCATATGGTGTCAAGGCATCCAGCAACAAATGCAACATATTAAAATTATGATAATGAATGTAGGTACACACACTAAACTCAACTCTAGTATAAAACCAGCTACCCTTGAAGATGGTTTGGAAGCTACACCTGGTGCAGACTGCAGCTGCTAGACTGCTGACCAGGACAGCTGGCTGGACTCACATCATGCTTGTCTTAAAAGCTTTGCATTGGCTGCCAATTTGCTACCAAGCCCTATTCAAGGTGTTAGCTTTAACTTATTAGGCCCTAAGTGACTTGGGCCCCAAATATCTAAAGAAAAGCCTTCTCCCATATCGAACTGCCCATGCTTTAAGATCTGCAGGGGAGGCCCTCCTGGTTGTACCACCATCTTCAATAGTAAAAGGGGTGGACACCTGGGGAGGGCTTTCTCAGTGCTGGCCCCCAACTATGGAATAGTCTCCCCCTTGAGGTGCCTCAGGCTCCTTCACTCTATATGTTTAGAAAGGTAGTGAGGATGCACCTCTTTGTCCTGGTCTTTGGTTAAATGGGAATATACTGTCTCTTCTCACTTTAAAGACACTGTTATTATTTTAATATATGTCTGATTTTAAATGTTGTTACCCACCCTGAGACCTGTGGACATAGGATGGGATAGAAATAAAAATAATGTAATGAATAAATAAAATAATGATAAAAGAAATCCTCAAATATTTAAGCAATTACACACTACTTTTAAAATCTGTTCTTCAATTTCATGGATCCACTGCATTGCTGTAAACTCAATGAGCTTTACTGTGAAAAGTCACCCAAGATGGACAGGTCATAATGAAGGGTGCTGAGAAAATGTGACCCACTGGTGTAGGAAATGGCAAACCACTCCAGTATCCTGCCAAGACAACACTATGGACTGTATCAAAAAGCTAAAAGATATGACACCAGCTCTTGGGTCAGAGGATGTCCACTATGTTATGGGGAAGAGGGGGTGGTGGCGGCAAGTACAAGTAACTCCAGAAAGAGTGAAGAGGCTGAGCCAGAGACAAAAGGACAATCAGCTTTGGATTTATCTGGTGGTGCAAGGAAAGTTCAATACTGTAAAGAACAATATTGCACAGGAACCTGCAATCTATGAATCAAGTTAAGTTGAATGTACTCAAGACTAAACACTGACATCTTGGAAGTCAGTGAACTAAAATGGGTTGAAATGGGTGAATTTAATTCAGACAACAGTTACATCTGTTAATATGAGCAAGAATCCCTCAGATGGAATGATGTAGCCCTCATAGGTAATAAAAGGGTGAAAAAAGCAGTGCTGGGCAACAATCTCAAAAAAATGACAAAATGATCTCTGTTTGAATCCAAGGCATACTGTTTAGCTTTGCCATAATCCAAGTCTATGCCCCAACCACTGCTATTAAGGAGCCTGAAGTTGTCCAGTTCTATAAAGACCTACAACACCTTCTAGAACTAACACCTCCAAAAGATGTCACTTTCAATGTAGTGAATTGGAATGCTAAAGTAGGATAGGCTGTTGTAAAAGACTCACTTAAAGGACAAGAGGGAAGAGGCCTTGGATGCCATAATGAAGCATCTAAATTTAGCCATCTGCTTGTTAGACAAAAGCTGATAGCCAGCATGGATCTCAACAATATGTAGTGCCCAGCTGACCTAATAAGTAACATACATGTGTTTTCTGAGATCTGAATCCTTGCAGGAGTCAGCCTTTAACAATCAGTCTAGGCAATTTCTACCCCACTTTTGACTTGATCTATACTAGCTCAAGTAGCAAGACTATGGCACACTTAAGTGGACAGTATACCAACATAGTGCCCAAACTATTCTTGCTGATCTAACACTTGATGCAATCTTTTAGTAATCTTTTAGCGGGGAAAAATGAACCTCCAAACTTTGGAGACTGTCGTGTCCTATATAAATTTGCATTATCTTTATTTCTTCTCAAATTTAGACTTTATTCTAATATTCAGCCCTATTTGCAGAAATTCTTAATCTTTGATTTGGTTTCCAGTGAAGAATATTAGAATTTAAAGGAAATGGAAGTTCTTGAGGAACCAAGCAGAAGAAAGACTCTTGAAATTAAGATAACCAATCAACCCAATTGCTTTATGTTGGACTTGGAATTATATCTGTCTGCATAGATAGTTCCCTTGATAGTTACATGATCAGAGATTTCATTGGCAGAAGAAAGAAATGTTTTACTCTGTACGCACTTGAAGATGAATGTTTAACAATCACAGTGATGAATTTTTCATAGGCTGTGATCTTCCTTGGAGACAGGAGCAGACATGAAATATTGGCATTGTAAGGAAAGTCTGTTATTTCTCAATTTCTAATTTCCATGTGAATACCTCGTAGGCATAGAGATGCAGCACTGGTAGATATGGGCAGATCTGTGCTACATAATTCAGGTGTTTGCTTTATATAAGAAGTCAAAATTTTTGTTCATTCTTCCCCTATCAGGGAGTAATCTATATTTTTAATAGTTGCTTTCTCCTCTTCCCACCCAAGTCTTTTTTCTTAATCCCAGTGTGCTGAAAAGGCAAAGCACAAGCAAAATTAGTATGAGATATTTCTGAAAATGAGACAGATTAAATATTTTTCCTTGGGTAGGGTAGGGTAAGGTAGGGTAGGGTAGGGTAGGGTAGACAGACAGATAGATCTTTTAAAAGCTTTCAGAGAAAGCTGCTGAGCTCTAAGAGAAAATGGAGTGGTGCCCTATCATGCACAGTAGCTCCAAGACTTGAGTCATTCTTCTTATCATATACTCTGCATATACTACAATTAATTGAGTGACAGTATACAGCCTTGTTGTATTCCTTTCTCAACTTTGAACCAATCAGTTATTCTATCTTTGATTTTTATCGTTGTTTCTTGAAGAGTTAGATAAAGTGATCCAATACTCCCATCCCTTTAAGAACTTGTCATAATTTGTTGTGATTCACACAGTCAAAGGCTTTAGCACGGTCAAAGAAACAAGTAGATGCTTTTCTGGAATTCCTTTGCTTTCTCCATAATCCAGTCGTGTTGGCAATTTGATCCCTGGTTCCTGTACCTCTTTGAAAACCAGGGGCCTGTCCAAATTTACCTTTCCAGAGTGGTTCCAGCCTCCCTTCGGTAAGTGCATAGGCATGCTTTACCACCTCTGCCATCTGAGAGTGCCCCGAAGCTGCCCCAATCCTCTGTAGTGTGCTCCCTGTCGGCAGCACAGCTGCAAAGCTGTAAAGAGGCATTGCTATTGCCAGGCCCATGGTGGAAGCTGCTACGGCCATTGCTCTGGCAATTTCGATGGTGGTCTGGTTGGGGTCTGCATCAGTGCTCACAGAGGAAATGTGGCCCTCACTGCCTGACAGTAACTGTATGGAACGGTATTGTTATACCATTCCATGCAGTTAAGTGCAAACAGCCCCCAGTTCATGCTTCTGGTAGTTCTCTGTTGATGAATCCTAGCTTGCAGGATCTTGAGTGCTACCCTGCTAAGCAAGTGAAATAAGCACAATTATTTGATAGTCCTTTGGCATTGCCCTTCTTTGGGAGTGAAATGTAACATTGATCTTTTCCAGTTGTGCGGCCATTGTTGAGTTTTCTGAATTTTCTGACCAGTTGGGAGTAGCACTTCGACAGCATCATCTTTTAGGATATTAAATAGTTGCAACTGGAATTCCATCACCTCCATCAGCCTTGTTGTTAGCAATACTTCCTAAAGCCCATTTCACTTCCCAAGATGTCTCATTCTAGGTCAGTGACCACACCATCATAGTTACCATTTTATGTTAAGATCTTCCTTGTATAATTCTTCTGTGTATTTTTTCTCCTTCTTTATCTCTTCTGCTTCTGTTAGGTTCACTGTTACATTGGGTTAATTTTCATGTGAGATTGCACAGAATTACAGCCTTACAGCGTCTCATCTTTTGGCTGCTTTGCCCTTCTTCCCTGCAGTGACTACCATCCATAAGACTATATTTTTGCTTTTAAATAAGCATTTAAGCAACACAAGGAAGCTCCTGGAGATGTAATGAGCAGCAAATTGTTTGTGAGACGCATACACAAAAGAAGTAAACAGAAAGAATTGTAGAGACTTCTGTAAATAGCCATTCATTTTGCCAGCGAGTGTGAAGCAGGTTATTTCTTCTCCTGCCAAAATCTGTAACAGCTGGAACTAGGGGGTCCCCATTCAAGAGCATTGGTATGTGATGGGCAGCCACCTTTAGCCTATGAGTCATATTGCAATGCTTGTTGATTATTCTTAAGGCTTTTCTATATCTCTGCCCCTTCTAATATGGCTTTGATTTTTATCTGCTGTACAATTTGCTGGAAATAAGCTTGGCTGTAGCTCTAAGTCCAGGAACATTTTTTTAATATATATCCTTCAAGAAATCATTCACTGGTGTACTTTTCTAAAAGCAAATTTCTTAGATTTAAAGGGCAGTTCTGGGAAGGCCTTGGAAACCCCATTCTTGCTCATTTAGTTTCTTGTACCAATAGACACTGTGTCATCTTCCCTAATCCTTCCCTGAGGACACAAAGAGGGTATAGAAATGGAAAATGGAATAAACATTTTGAAGGGCAGAAACATGCAGGGGTGAAACAATTAGGGTACTGCTGTAGCTCCTCGTGGCTAAACAAGTTGGTTGCAGGAGTATTTATTTCTGGCTGTAGTTAAGCTTGGAGACTACTCATTGCAAAACTACTGGCATCAAGAAGTACTGGAAAGAGAATAACAGATCAGATGGTACAGAACTGAATGTATGCAGGGAAGAATACAGTCCTTTTCTCTGTACAGTAAATTTTAATGATCCTTGGTATTGATCAGTAGTTTCAAAAAGAGTAGATGTGGCCAGGTGGAGTCTGGGAGACAGCCAAAGAAAATAAAACAGGACTCCTACACAAGAACAATTGTCAGCTAGACAAATGAGCTTTATCAAGTATCAGCAGACTAAACCCCTATATAAGGTAGCTACAACTTACATTTACTGTAGAAGGGAATAATCCTGAACCTTCCAGGAGATGAGAGCATACTGTTCCCGTCAGTTCTCTCAGTGAATTCAAAACTGCCTAGTCTGGTCTCACTTCTTTTAAATGGGCATGGTCCTAGAAGTTAAAAAAAAAATAGAGGGAGAGGGAGACGCTATGTTAGAGAGTAGAAACCATGTGAGGATATTGCATAATAATCTCTTTTTATCTGTTTTATTGTGATATTATTATAATCCTAACCCTAGTCTATCTAGGGTGGAAATATAATACATACACAGAGAGAGAGAGACAATTAAATAAGCAAATTGTTTGGTACCAATCCAAGACAGTGGCACTGGGAGGTTGGTAGTTCCATCGTCACTAATGCTTCTCCCAATGTGCATTCCTAACTTCAGCTCTCAAAATTAGAATACCTCATAAAGAGCAAGAGAAGAAGTCTTCTGATTAAAACTGCTTTTTAATGGAGAATTATGTTTTTGGAGGGTCTTAATAGCTCTCTCTCTCTTTTTGTCATCTCTAAGTGGTGGTTTTGCACCATAATTCCAGTGGCTTCTCCCTGAGGTTTACTATTGCAGTGACCTGCTAGAGCTGTCAGTGAACAAAGGTTTTAGGACTCAATTTGGCAGCCTTAGATGGAAGCAGCAGTTTAGTATGGCCCATCACAGCTCATGTCAGCCCTGCACTCACAGCTACCATTGTTTAAGGTATGCCAGCTACCTTTGGCTCTTAAGTTCCTACTTTAGTAGCTAATTCACTCTGGAAACATAGACGTGTGGATAGATAGATAATTTTAACTTTTCTTTTTGGTCATCATGGGCCCATTAAAAAAAAAGAGTTAAAACTATGACATTAAAACCACAAATTTAAAACAGGTAAAATGAAGAGTGTGAGTTAAAATTTCTATAGTTTTCTGATTTTTATTAATGAGAGGAATTTGCCTGTTGCTGAAGTTACTGTAGAATTTGTGTCCTCTGGTAAAAAAAAAAAGTACTGTATAGCTAGTGTATGGCTGCTTTGCATCCTTCTTGTCTTAGATTCCTGCTTTTTTAAATCCAATCTTGCTTTTGAGACCCTAGATTCTCCATTTGAAGCCTTCCAAAAAGCTGATGGTATTATTCTACCTTCACATGAAGTTTCAGCTTGTGTTACTCTTGTGTTACTCCTGACTATGAGGCCTGCTCTTGGCTTCTACTTCTGCCCTGTGTTTTGGCTGCTTCCTTTCTGTATAGTACACAGGCTTCATGCATATGAGTTTTGACTGTCTTGCTTAGCCCTGAGAAATTTCTGTTTGCCCCATGAGGAAGTCTCCCAACAGTTGTTTCCTTGCATCCTGGGCTTCTATCATGTCTTCCTGACCAGAAAAGATTCCACTCTTGTTGTCTTGCTTCTTGCTTTCTCAAAAAACTTCAACCCACATTGGTGAGTACCTCTGCAACTTGCCTAAGATTACAGCCTTACTCCAGAAGAGATATTAGCCTTACCTTACCTTCATCATCCTAGTCAGTTTTAAGCATTGTGTTCTCCCCCCTTCCCCTGCCCAGTTGCTGATGTTATAGCAAGGTAGTCAGCTGTCTGCTGTCCAGGATTTCCTGAGATGCTTCCTTGTCTAGGTCAGTTTCTGCTGCCTTCAGGCCTCAACTGAGTCCAGGTCTCCAGGTTTGCTTCAGAGAACAATATGTCAAGGTGGGAAGAGAGGGAGTGAAATGTTATTGGAGGCAAACATTTATCTAATAGTGGGCACTAGTATGTGGCAGAAGGTAGAAGAGTCAGACTAGGAGAAGGGGTATTAAACTGTATTAAAGCTATCTTTCCTTTGGTTCTGCCTTTCAAATAGTAGAATTTGAGGAGGCCTGTCAGTCAGCTCACTGCTTCTGTGGAACTGCTTCTGAATGCCAACTTACTCTGGAGTAAAGCATCAGCAATCCATGACTTGATTCTCGGTGAAGGGGCTGGTCTGGCATGATGCATCATTGTGACTTGTACAAATCAACTGTGTGGGTGAAATGTCACCCAGCTTTTCCTCCTTCAGTATAGACCAGTTCCAGATTGGAGCAGAAGAGAGCTGAGGGCATTGGGAGAAGGGCAAGGACAAGGTTGGAGGGATAGAGGAACTTCCAGCCTTCTTGCTATTCAGGCAGTTCACTTTGGGAGTAAGTCTGAAGGACTGGTTTTGAGTGGGTCAAATAAGAATAAACATTTGCACAGAGGATACCTGAGTAAAAAAGTAAGGATTAATAGATACCTAAAGGCAGTAAGTGTGAACATTTCATGAAGAGCAGAAGAAAGAGCATACCATAGAGAAGGGGCTACCACAGAAGAGGCTTGACTGGTAGCATTCTCTATTGGCATTCAATAGGCCATCTCAGGTCTCCATGGTCTAACAGTGCAGCTGGGCAAACTCTGTACTTGATGTTGCCACATCTAAGAATCTGTTGACAGGAAGGCATATAAAGATTTGTTGTCATAGATGGGTCATCTACAAGGTGAGGAACCTATTGCCTACCGATAGGGACTTATGTGATTAAAATATTCTTGAATGCTTACGAAACCAGGCTGCAACGTCTAGGCCTTTTCAGTCTGCAGAGACGGCGTTTAAGAGGGGACCTGATTGAAGTATATAAAATTGTGCACGGTATAGAAAAGGTGGATAGAGAAAATTTGTTTTCTCTATCACACAATACGAGAACCAGGGGGCATCTATGAAGCTGATGGGTAGGAGAATAAGGTCTGATAGGGGGAAAGTATTTCTTCACCCAGAGGGTCATCGGCTTATGGAATGTGCTGCCGAAAGAGCTGGTGACAGCTACCAGTCTGGATAGCTTTAAGGTAGGGTTAGACAAATTTATGGACAACAGATGTATCAATGGGGGGGGGGAAGAACTGGGGCGCTTCTAAGGCCATCTGCTGGGACTCGAGAGCAGGAGAAGGTTTGTCCTTGTCCCTGCTTGACATGCCCATGAGCATTTTGTGGGCCACTGTGTGTGACAGGATGCTGGACTAGATGGGCTGTGGCCTGATCCAGCAAGGCTTCTCTTGTGCTTTTGGGAATTTCCAGTTGATATGGATGACAGCTCTATCAAAACTTTGGTGTCTTTGGGAATTGTGAGATGAGTAGGGTTATCTACACAATCATCCATGTGCCCTTCATGTTTCTGTGGAAACCATAGGGTAGGGACTCCTCTATCTTGGACTTAAGCATTCTTCTTTTAGAACACTAAAATCATGTTCTAGAGCACCTTCTGTTTTTAGACATATTATCTGAAGTGTTTTTAATTTTGTTATTTACTCTATCCAGATCCTGCTGTAGGTTTTACATTTGTTTGTTTGTGTTTCTATCCTGCCCTATACTCGAAGGATATAATATAATCAACAATAGTGTCTTTTTGGGGACACTGTGAAGTTCCTCAGTAGTTAATGTTATTTGTTATTCTTTTCAACATCTATATAGCAAACATAGCTCTTGGTGCAATCTTCTTCAGTAAACCAAGACTGGGGTATCCTTGGAATATTTGTTCCAATAGAGTTATAATTTTGCTTTATCTTCTGTCAGTCAGTGTTTGGTGAACATCTCCATGCATGATGTTATTTTCAAGTCTAAATTTTCATGTTCACCATCAACTTTTGGACTAGTGTTTTCCAATACTTCTAGAATGACATAATGTCTCAAGTGTACGTACAGCACAGCCTTTGTAAAAGCTAAAATGTACAGTGAGTCCTAAGAAGAATTAATTTAGCCTTTAATCAAACATCTTCCAGGCAAATCCAATATAAATATTGTGAAGCATCTTTTGGGAGACACCCGTTCTTCTCTACAGTACCTTTGCACCTGTCAAATTTCTGGCTATCGCCCTTAAAATTAGGAGGTCTAGCATAATTTCTTTGTTTAATGAAGCTCTGAAGTTTAATCATATGCCACTTTTTATTTGATTTGTTCTGAAGTTTTGTAACATTGCTGTTTTATCTCTTTTAATTTTTGTTTCTTGTTTTATGAATTCATTTGGATTACAAAGAACTACTTTGACTATCTACATGAATCCAGTGGGAGAGGTAATTAGGAGACTAGAAGGTTTTCTCTTGTAATGAGATTATTTGAAGTTCACACTATGGCAGCAAACCATACAGAATATAGAAACAGTGCCACGTCGTAGTTATCCCTCATCAGCCTTCCCTTCAAATGCTATCCCCTCTTCTTTAGCATTAGCCCACCCAATTCCATTGAAAACTCCTTCAGTCTTAATTGGCCTTGGATCTCCTCAGACCACTGTAAAACTGTCGTCTCATGGGCCTGAATTATATAAGTCCAGGGAAGAGGATGATCCAGAAGAGGCAAAGTAACATTAACCATAACAAAAAGGCAGTTCAAGTGCTTGATTTGTTGCCTGGAGGTGGTTATGGGTGAAATGTGGAACAGTTAAGTGAAACTGAATTCATAAAAGGTGTGTGTATTGTGTACAGTGGTTCTCTGGTCAATGAAGCAAGGAGGCATCTTGTTCTTGAGGGACTTGTATGCTCATGGAAGGAGCATGTTTTGATAATTCCTCACTGTCAATTGATGCTTTGGTCCCAATGATGGCCAGGAGTGCCTATTTCCAACCTAGACTGCAGCCCTCTCTAGACAGAGTTATCTTGGCCATGATGATTGGTGCTCTGGTAACCTCCAGGCTGAACTATTGGAATGTCCTCTATATAGGGTTGTCCTTGAACATGGACCAGAAACTACAAGCAATGCAGGGTGTAGCAAGAAGGCTGCTGATAGGTATTTCTGTCCAGATGTGCATTATTTTGGCTGCAAAGATTCTGCATTGCCTGCCAATCTGCTACTGAACCCAATTTAAGGGTGGCTCCATCCTGACTTACCATATTTTCCGGCGTATAAGACGACCCCCAACTTTCCAGTTAAAATATAGAGTTTGGGATATACTCACCATATAAGAAGACAACACCCGCCGTATAAGACGACCCCTGACTTTTGAGAAGATTTTCCTGGGTTAAAAAGTAGTCTTATATGCCAGAAAATACAGTATGTATGGACCAGTAAATATGTTAGAAACCTCCCTTCCGCACTGGTGGTGTGGTCTAAGGGAAGTCCCCCTCCCTCCTGGTGTTGTTTACATAGGATGGAAAGTAGACTGGATCAGATCAGATTAGGGGTGTTTTTCCACTGTCACTAAAAGTACTCATTAAGTACCCATAAATGGGTACGTAATGGCATTTTTGTACCCATTAATGGGTACTTCTAGTGACAGTGGAAAAACACCGTAGGATACCCAAAATGGTGGCCCTGTCTGATCTCCTAGTAGATCTCTTTAAAGATGTCTTGTGCAAAAAAGTCAGAAGTGCAACTCCTAAGAACTATCTTTGGCTGAAGAAGGAGCTTACATCTCTCTTCAGGTATTGTTGTGGTTTTAATGAATTGAATTTTAAAAGTATATTATAATATTACGTTGCTACTGTTGTAACATACCCTGAAAATGTAGGGTATAGGATGGGACAGAAATTCAGATAATGAAAGAAACAAAGAAAGAAAGACAAAGTGACTCTTTATTCAGCATGTCAACTGTCATGTCCGCTACACAGTGTTGGCTGATGTTCAAGCCATGATTCAGATTTTATAATGGAAATGTGGGATTGGAAATAAATTACAAATCTAATCTCCAGAAATGTTTTTAAGATGTCATGGTAAAATAAAACCCTGACATCGCCAAAGAGACATTTTCACCATTATAAACTCTTGCAAATATTGTATTATCAGAAGCTCTTTGAGGATTGCTGCTGCTCTCAGAAGGTTGAATTTCCAGATGCTCAAATACCTTTTATTGAGCTCTAAATTAACTTTAAATGAGCTTTAAAATACAAGGCTTTCTATCAACAGTCAGCTCCATTTCATGGCCTAGAGGTTTCCTATTTGCCTTTCTATTCCATCAGGAATGGTAAAGCTGTGTCTGGGTTCTGCTGATAGAGAGGAGGTCTGGAGCTTTTAATATGATAATCTTAAAACTTATCTCTTTCATTTCTGCTCATGCATGCTGCAAAAGAGTTCTTGTGAGCAGCTTTTACTTGACTCTAGCTTAACACATGCTAGAAGATAAAAAGGATGATATCTCAATTTAATTAATAAAGCAAAGACTACAGTCAAGTAAAGTATGATTGCTATATGGAATCCAGGTCAGAGTTCTTATATTTAATAATAACTGCACTGAAGAGGGAACTTGGACATTTGTACCCTGGAAAGTAGATGACACCTGTTAAAAAATCCACTTTTGCTTTAACTATGGCAAAACTAGCCAACAGAAAATTTGGAAATGGCATTCTACAGAAAATTTGGAAATGGCTTTCTACAGGGCAAGTTAACATGTAGTCTGCCATCCAATTCATGAATTCAGAAACACTGAGTTTAACACTTAAATTTCTTCCTCTTTACTGTTTCACCTTGCTTGGTTGGTGCCAGGTTACAAGTCTTTGAGTGAGCCAGCCATAACATCTACCTCTCTTTCTGTGACTCATATTGCCTGGGCCAGAGTGAGAAGCCCTGCTGGATCAGGCCACAGTCTATCTAGTCAAGCATTCTGGCTCGCATAGTGGTCCAGCAATTTCTGGGCATAATTCAGCAGAAGACAAAGACGAAAGCAAAACCCTCAACTGCTCTCAACTTCCTGTAAAAGGCTTTTAAAGCATTCTTGCCTCTCTCTTAAACCTGGAGGAAGTACCTTGGATCCTTTCTAGTAGCCCTGAGTATACCTGCCCTTCATGAATTTCGTAAAGGTATACAGGCTGGTCACTGTCACCACTTCTTCAGGTAGTAAATTCCATAGATCAATGATCCTCAGTATTAAAAACAAACAAAAGACACTTTTTTGTTGTCAGTCCTAACTCTTGTGTCCTTCAGCTTCATAGAGTCCCCCACTTGGTTTTGTGTCGTGCAATAAAGAACATGTTTTATATCCAGCTTTTCCACCCCAGGCATGATTTTATATACTTCAATCAGGTGACATCATAAATTACATCATTCAGTGCTGAAGAGGCCTACATATTGCAGCCTGATTTTGTAAAGGAGGTATTCCCCATGATAATTCTGGTTGTCCTTTTCCACATTTTTTTCCACGTCCACAATATACTTTCCGAGGTGTGATGACTGGAATTGTACACAACATGCCAATTGTGGTCTCACCATAGATTCATAACGACGCACAATGTATTTTGTGGCTCCTTATTTCCTTCTTAATTATCCCTAGCATTGGATTTGCTTTTTCACTGCTGCTGCTCACTGGCTCATCACTTCACTAGGGTGTCCACCAGAAGACCATGATCCCTTTTCTGGTCTGTCACAGAAAGCTCAAACCACAACTGTCTGTAGGTGAACTGGGGCTTTTTGCCCCAGTGTGCATCACTCTGCACTTACTAAGTGCATTTTCCACTTCGCTGCCCACTCAGCTAATGTCATGAGATCCTTCTGTACCTCTTCACAATTTTTATATTTTTACTAACAAGCCATGCCGATTTTCTCTCATCAAAGACTGCTCCTCTATGTGCATACAAATGTTATCCTTAAGTATAATTTCCATCACGTTACTTGAAACTGATGTTAAGCTAACTGGACTGAAATTTCCTAGATCACCCATGGATCCTTTTTTGAAGATTATCACCCTCCAGTCTTCAAGGACAGAGCCTGATCTTAGGCAAATACTGCATATTCTTGCTAATAAACCAGCAGTTTCACATTTGAACTCTTTAAGAACTTTCAAATGAAGATCATTTGACCCCAATGATTCATTAGCATTTAGTTTATTAAGGCGTGAGGATTTCCTCCCCTGTTAACTCTATCCAATTTAACTCTTTTGACTCCCTCCTTGAAAAGACAGGCTCAGCTGCAGACTCAGTTGCATCTTCCTCAGTGAAAAAAGAGCCAAAGAATCATTTAGCCTCTCTACAATATCTTTGTTCTCTTTAATTATCTCTTTCTGGCCATTGTGATCTAATGGTCCAACTGCTTTCCTGGTTAGATTCCTACTTCTGATCTACTTAAATAAATTCCTATTATTTGTTTTGAAGTTTTTACTGAAGTGTTCCTCAAAGTTCTTCTTAGCATTTCTGATTGTCAACTTGTGTTTATTCTGCCAGAATTTATGTTCCTTCCTGTTTTTCTCGTTAGTCCAAGTCTTCCATTTCCTAAACAAGTTTTTCTTGTTTTTAATGTCTTCTCCTACTGCACTCCAAAGCCTCTTTGACTTCCAAGTATAGTACCCTTCCTTCTTTTTATCTTTTCTAATTCCTTTCTACCTTTTGGGAAACTTTCCTTTATGACAGTTGAAGGTCTCTGTGTTAAGATTTTACTGTATTTAATTTGAAGGTTATCACATTGTGGTCGCTGTTCTCTAATGAGTCAGACACAGTGATGTCTTACACCAGATCCTGAGCATTGTTTAGGATCAATTCCAGGATTCCCTTTTCCCTGGTTGGTTCCACAACCATTTGCTATAAGGAGCAATAATCTGGAATATTTGAGAATGTTATCTCTCTCTGATGAGTTGAACAAGAGTTCACTCAGTCTATGTGAAGGTATTATAACCACACTTTCCTTTTCAAATAAATCCTTTACCTAATTTTCTCCAATTTGTCCTTTCCTTTCTCTTTACAGTTTGTAACCAAGGAGGGGGTTTATTTGGATAAGCAGAGGCTCTTCAAAGTGTGTGTTTCTCTAGTCCACAAGGTTATCTGTGAAAAAAATACTGGATTTTGGTACAGTTCTGTAAGAATATCTTACTTTAATACATGGATATATATGTATGAATTGAACTTTTCAGTTCTGTAAGCATTTTTTAATTATGAATTTTTCTTTAATCTGTAAATTTCTGAGAGAGAACGATAATAGTATGAAAGAGGTATCCATTTTTATACCATCTTAGCAATCATCTTCACTGTCTTTGAAACACATAAATTCTTATGTGTTTCACTCTGAGCTCTAAACTTATACTTTCCCTAGGACTGAATCTCCAGGCAGGCCTTAAGGAACATTTTGGGGCTTCATGGCAGTTTTGCTTTGCAAGAGTAATAGCTTGTATGCTCAAACATAAGTGAAAGTTCATGTAGAACATGGTTATGCCTGGTCAGTTTTCATACAAATTGTACTAGTCTGCTGAGGAAACAGCTTCCCTATCTTATACAGCAGTGATATATTGTCACATGCTGAAAATTGGAATGTTACAGGGCCGAGGGGAGCTTGTCCTTTCCTTTTAATGATTTGTTGACAGCAGTTCGTATTTCAAGAATGCCTCCACTAGTAGAAGCGAGGGAATAATTTGTCCATATGATCATCTCAGGGACTTCTGTGTTGCTCAGAAAGAAACAGATTTTCATTCTGTAAACAGCTTAGCCACTAAGGAGGCAGTAAATGCTAATTAAGGGATAGAGTCTCCCTTCAACAGAACAAAAGTCCACTGAAATATGGTTTGGGGTCCCAGTGAGCACTCAGTAGCTACGTTGATTGCATTAAGCATCTGTGCACAATGGGCTGGACAAAATTCAGTTGCTAGCAAATGGACCATAAAATACTTTTGATGTTCTTGGTCTGGGGAATGAAGGAAACACCTTTGTGTATACTTGTGGTACACCAACTGGAAAACTCTGAGGACGATAGGTTTTGGCAGGATTCTGGCAGAAAATTTTTGAAGGGGGCTGTATGTGGACACGACTTTGTTGCAGTAATGAAACAACCTGCAAAACTATTTCAGGTCTCAAACTGCAAAAATGGGCTGATAGCTACAGTGCAAGTGGTGTTAATGAGATTATGACCAAACACAGGTTGGAGCATATGGTCATGCGTGGCATGTGGCAGTGACAGAGTTATTTCTGCACCATCATTGCATCCTCAAGGTGCCACCAAGTAGAGTTATTCCAAGCAGTTAAAAGCCCATTGTCATCTAGACCTTCAGGTATAGGGCAGGATAGAAATGTAAACAAACAAACATAAAGATCTATCTATACCACCATTGCAAGCTTGGTGTGATAAATTTGCAAGTCACTTTAGATCGAAGTTGCTCAGATTCACACAATATTGGACTCCACCATTGGTTGAGGTGTCCAGAGCACTGTCTGTTCTAAATATTTTGGAGCAGTTTCAATTATTGTAGTCTGAGAAAGTGGACACACTACTTGTTTTCATGAGGATATAGAGGACAGAATGGTTTTACTGAGTCCTTGCAAGATGTGTGTGGACATCGTGGCCTATTAAAGCTAACTGAGGGAGTATGACTGAGTGGGGCTAGAGGGTAATAAATGCCTCTTTGCAGGAGGGGAAGGTAAAAGAAGAACTCACGGAAATTGTGGTGTGTCTTTGCCTTAAAAGTTCTTCTGTGGATCTAGAGGTACTAAATAAGTACTACGCAGCTGATGATATACTTTTGAGGGGCAAAATGTTGGAGAGAATAATGGTTACCAAACTGGAGGCATGCTTGGAGGAAACAAATTATCTATATCCATTTCAGTCCGGTTTTAGACAAAGCTTATATCACTGAGACTACCCTTGTCACCCTGATGGATGACCTTTAATAGAAGAGGGATGGGGGAAATGCAACCTTCTTGGTTCTCCTGGATTTCTCAGTAGCATTTGACACTATGGCATCCTAGTGCAGTGACTTTGGGGACTGGGAGTTGGAGATAGTCTTCTACAGTTGTTGTTTTTTTCTCCTATTGTTTCTCCCCCCCCCCATTCTCCTTACCATTTATATGACGCTGGTGGCAGAAGTCATGTTCAAATTTGGAGTGAGATGCCATCAGTGCACTAATCACGCCCAACTCTATTTCTCCATTCCTTGTGAGTCAGGGAAGGGAGGGAGGTGCTTGCTCACTGCTTGGAGGCAGTATAAGCCTGGATGTGGATCAGTAAGTTGAAACTGAATCCTGATAAGACAAAGGAGTACCGTGTGTCAAGGGGTTGTGAATCCAGGAAATTAGGGTGCATCTAATGCTGGATGTGGTTATTTTGCCCAGAAAGAAAGGATGTGTGATCTGCAAGTGCTTCTAGATTCTTTTCCGTGACAAGGCTTGGGTGGCAGTGGTAGCTGGAAGTGTCTACATCCATCTCCAATTGATTCAGTCTTTCCTGGAAAGGGACAACTTGGCTGTGGGGATCCTGACTAGACTTCACTAATGTATTCTACATAGGGCTATCCTTGAAGATGGTTTGGAAGCTAGAACTAATGCAGAATGCAGCAGTTTGGCTGCTGTTGAAAATCTCTGGCTAGATGCACATCATGTCAGTCCCAAATGATTTGCATTGGTTAAATATTTATTATCAAGCCCAATTAAAGTTGCTGATTTTGACATACAGAGCCTTGAATGGCTTGGACCCCAAATATCTGAAGGACCTGTCTAGCCATTAAGATCAGAAATGGAGGCCCTTCCTATAGTTCTGCCACCCACAGAGGCACAAGAGGCAGTGGCATGCAAGGGTACCTTCTTTGTGGTAGCCCCCAGCCGCTTTTCTGGAGATACGCTAGGAACTATTTTTTTTAGCATCTAATTAAAAGGCCTTCACTCAGGCCTTTAATGCTGAACTTTCTCCGAATGTAGTCCTGGTGAGGGTACAGGGAGAAATATATTTTTATGTATTTTTATCCTATTTTTATTGATATTGTTTTTAATGAGTGCAATGATTCACCCTGGGCCCATTTGTGAAGGACAAAATAAAAATGTAAGGAAATTAATAAATAAAAGAGTAATGACAAAAACAATTCACAAAGACCTTAGTTAACCCCACTCAAATGTGTTTCTTATTGCTAACTCACTGTTCTGTTTTCAGTGCATAAGGGGAAGGAGAATTTTTCATTTGGCAAATAGCCTATGGATTGCATTTAGGTAACATCTTTAAATGAAGGGTTGCATTTTTTAAAGAATGCAGGCAGGCAGTTCTGGTGGTGAGGCAAGATAACATTTTCAAATTGTCAAAATTTTCATTGAATTTCAAAGTAAATAAATAGTCTATTATTATTTCATTCTTTCTTTTCTTTTCATTCTTTCCACATAGTGGAAATGAAAGATTCAGGGATCATTACATTGTCATTAGTAAACCTTATAATATCTCGATCTTCTTAAGAAAAAAAAAGGCTAGTGTAGCATTGTAATCGGTGACATATTCAAGAAGTGTAGCTAAGCTCCTCAGGCCCATTAGATGATTCAGGGTAACTTGCGTCAGTACTTTTCTTCTTTACAGCAAAAATTGATGAAAGTTTTGAGAGTCCATAATTGCTCAGTGTGGCAAAAGTTGAATAATATTTTCACTAGACTGTCACTCATATGGGAGATCTCCTAAACTGGATTTGTTTGCATCCAATGCAAGGATGTAACAGAGGTAGTAACTAGCTAGGACATCCATGCACAGTTGTCCTATATAAAGCATTTCATTTTAGTTGTTTTATCACGACGAACCATTGAAAGTATTACCTGCCTGGTTTTTGTCACAATTAATGACATGAACTACAAAGGAAAGCCTACAGAGAAAGAAAAAGGGGGGCTACAAATCCTAGTTGCCAAGTCATATGAATTGTTTTTAACTGAACATAAAATGTGGGACTGAAAAACAGAGAAGGGATCATGCTGCCTTCCAAACACTTTGGTTTATAATTCTTCCCATCCCCAGTCACTAGGTTTATCATAGATTATGAGAGATGTGTACCAGAAAAATCTGGAGACCCCTATAGTCAGTCTTCCAGAATAGAATATGTTGAAGTAGATGCTCTCCATTGCTTAACCTGGGGTCTCTCTACTTTCAAAGAACTCTAATTTTAAAATCTTCTCAACAAAGCAATCCTAACTTGAATTCACCCAACCAAAGAATTTACCTATTCTCCACATCTGTTGTTTCTTCTTCATGATAATATCAAACGGCTACTTCCCACCATCTCCTCTGCATGCTTCTTTCTTGGCATTTACAACTCATGTTGGTACCCCTGTTATAGTGTTTTTCTATGCCTGTTGCCCCATCTTCTTCTATGTCCCACCCTTCCTGAACCTGGAAGGAGAAGTTTCACCAGCACGTGTTCAATATGGAGATGCAGAAACAAAGGAAACTTCTGCATGGTTCTTTTGGACCTTATAGCTGATCATGAGAGCATTCTGCAAGAAGCACAGTTGTTCGGGAATGTTCTGGCCATACAACTTTGGTGGCTGGCCCATTCCTTGCATGCTGGGGGTTTCCTGAGTGTTCCCTATGGAAAATCAATTCATTTCCCATGCACCACAGTAATTTCCCTGACTGGGGAACATTCTTTTCTGGTCTGCAGAGGTAGGCTGAGATGGGCTGCAGAACAGCAGCAGCTGTGTGCTGCTATCTACTGCTGCACACATAGCCTGGACTGCCCAAGGTGTGCAGGGTGGAAGCAGCCATAAAGGTCCCTAGGCAGCTGAAGAAAAGTGGAGAGACTTACTTACCTTTGTAAATAGGACCCCATAATGCTTTGAGAGAAGAAGTAAGGAGATTAATAAGTAGCTTTAGTAAATACGTAGTAATGATCTGCAGGGGGTGGGGGGGGTGGAGGGAATTTGGTATGTGTAAAATTTAAAATTGTATCTTGTATATGGGGTTATATGTTGTAAAAAAAGAATATAACCTCAAAAAAAAAAAGCCCACAGGCTGTGCCTGAATGAAAAACAATAACACTGTTCTTGTTTTAGTGGGTTACTTTTAATATGTTTTTACTACCTGGAGACTTTCAGATACAGGGAAGTTTAAGAAGCAAATAGATAAATTTTATATACGTAGTTCTATTCTGTTTCTAAATATGATCTTCATCTGAAAAAATATTAAGTTGATTTAATCAAATTTTCATCTACCTGGATACACAGTGGAGGAGGGGTAACATGTATTATTTAATATGAATAAATATATAATATGGTGGTTATATCCAACAAAGGATGTCACCAGGGGCACCAGTAAGTCCCCTCAAATGTCAGCAGTGGTGGCTACAGGCCTGCCACTGCAAGAGATTGAGAGAGAGCTGTTTAAAGAGCACTAACAGCTGCTCAGAAAGCTCTGAAGCTAAAGTGTCATGACAGTGCTTGTGGTGGCATAACAGAAGAAGGGTGTAGTATGTGTAAAGATGCCATTCTCTCCTTCCTCATTGCAGGAATAATGAGCATACAGTGGTATACAGATACTGCATCCTCATTGCATTCAAGTCACCGTAGAGGTGCCATGTGGATCCTGCCTGCAGCATATAAAATCAGAAGAGTAGAATACCCCTTCCTCATTTGCCCTTATAACTATTTTCCATCTCTCTCTTGTTCTTTTCTTTGTGTTGAATGTTGGGTTATATTCCTTTCTTCTTGTTTTTTATAATGTTCAAAGCAGACGTAGCATTATATAAAAAATAATTTCCCCTTTCTGACCTTTTTTTTAAATTCAGTGTAGTAGCATATTATAGCAGCATTATCTATTTCGTAATTAGGATTCAAGTTGATCTTAATTGGTAATTTCCTTTTTCATTGAACAAAGGAAATTAACACCTTTGCTTACAATTGATTATTGAAGATGCACTAGGATAGCTTCCATGTATTATCAGTGATGGGATCATTGGTTTAAAGAGAAGGATGGGCTTTTAGGCATTTCTTCAAATTATATCATATTAAGCAGCAGTGTAGATTGAGTAATGAAGTAGAAGACTTTACCTACAAACGCACGCAAGCAAACCCACAGAGAGGGGGAGGGAGAGAGAGAGAGATGTGTATAAGAGGCAGTAGAAACTGGAAAATCTTGGAGTTTCCCATTTTATAAAAAGCCTTTGAAAATTACCTGTAATGGCTTGATTACAGTGACTGCATAATCTAGTGCTACTTAAATTTTCAAGTAGATTGCTGATGTTTCTGGCAGCATGTTGAAAAAAATTGGAGCCCCCTGTTGTTGTTCAGCCATTGAGTCATGTCCAGCTCTTCGTGATCCCATGGACCACAACATGCCAGGTTGTTTTGCTCTCTACTGTATCCTTTACTACTGTCCATCTTATCTTCTGCCATCTCCTTCTCCTGTTGCCTCCAATAATTTGGTTTTAGAGGGCAATTTACAAGAGAGCCCCCCCTTTTTTTTTTGAAAGACAGGGTAATACTGATTTAAATTGACCAGAAAAGATTCTTCAGCGGTTTGTTTCCGCTCTGGCTGTCACCTGCATGAGCTGGCACCATTCCAGGGCAAGCAAAACTGACACAGTGTTGTGATCTATCTGTCTGCTTGATTGCCGGTCACAGTGTGAACATCACTGCGTCTGTGGAGGTGGCTATGACATCTGGAACATTTCAGAATTAGCACTTATGGGAGATTTTGCAAAGAGATGCATACTGTGGTGAAACATAATTCATCCACAACAAAAACCTGGGCATTTCCCATTATTTTGATTGGAGGGTTAAACGTGTCCTCATCTGTTACTCATTATTGATTCCTATTTTGTTTTCACTGTGCTGATAATTGTACAAATGAATACTTGTGGGGTCATTCACTTATGCTTGTGAGTTAAAAATTTAGGCTTGGACAATCCAAATGTGTGTCTTTTCAGCATGTGATCTTTCAGAAAGAAGCATTCATAGAAGTATTCAAAGTCTCACCGGGATTACATTTCTGCTCAAGTAGTCTGTGGAATTCCGTATTAATTGCATCAATATTTTTTTAGAAGGCTGTTTCTTCCAATTCAACTTCCTTGGAGAATTATTATGTACCTTCATTTCAGCAGTACTAGGAAACAACTTTGAGCGAAGGTCGCATCAATTCAGTTAATGATACTTGTGAATATGTTGCCTCTGTCACTCATTCCTAAAGCTTGCATTTTTGACTCATTGCTCAATAATCCTGTGACCAGTATTCTCTCCCTTCTGACCAAGATTAAAGTGTCTTTGAGTCGCCTGTTTGTCCTGCATCAAGGCTAGAGGAATTCTTCATCATTACATACCTGACAAGTCCTGATACCCATTTGCACTGTTCAGGGCTTACTTCACCATAGTGCTCTTTTATTATTATTTGTTTCGAAAATGCCATTTCTGTGTTTCAGTATTTTTGTTTGGTGTGACTAGAATCATCAAGCTACGAGACCAGAGTCATAAAGTGTGAACTAGGTTTTCTTTATTATTTTTGTTTTGCGTGTTCCTGGGAATGATAACAATTCCCCATGCTATCATTTCTTGTACCCAGGAATTCAAAATCAATTAATCTATTCTTCAGAGAGGTGTCCAGGTAGCTTGACCAATGAGACATTTCATTTAAACAGTTTATAGAGATTGTTTTGGTCGCAGAGATTATATTGGCCACAGTATATACCCATAATAATCTTACTGTGATTTATTTGCATATATTACCACAATGCACGAAGTTCTAGGTTGGAATTGCCAGCTTCTGCAGCTCACAGCACCTTTAGAATTTGTAGGGTTATACCTTAGGCATGACTGTGCTTGGTTTTCTCTCTTTTCCAGGTAGTAAGTGGGGGCTCAGAAACTTTGCAGTGAGTGATGATGTTTCTTATCCAATGTATGAACATTTTCTAAGAAGTTCTGTTAATATGTAAGAAATCCAGTTCCATGCAATACAAAATGCCATCTTACAATGGCTTGCAGTTGGGCCTTTACAGGGGAGGCACCTTCCCTTTGGTGGAATGCGCTCACTTTGCTATGTGAGGTCCCTCCACTTTTATAGGCATTCCTTATGTGAAAGGTTTTCTCCTCTGGCACATTCAGTTTTTAATGTGTTTTAACTGCTGTTTCTGTTCTTTTTTAAATGTTGTGTAAACCTCTGAATTTTTTTTTAAATGGAAAACAGGAAGTTGAATTTATAAAACTGTATTAATTTCCATCATTCCACTTAACAACACAACTCTGAATGCCAGGTGAAAATGTTTAGGGGTGCAACAGAAAACATTTCATAGTATCAAAATAAAGTACTCAAAGTATATTTTTCACATTTTTGAATTTTTAATGGGTAATTGAAGTAATATAAAAAGCTAATTGCCCAAGGCATGCCACCACTTATTGGAATCAGATGATTTAGCAGGAAATAACGTTGAAACTGGGGGAAAAGAATGCAAAGGATCATATCACAAAAAGTTATTGGCTAGATGCTTCTACTGCAAGAATCAGCATCATCTACCTGTGTCATTAATTATGAAGGAAAAGCAATATAAAATTGCTTTGCATTTAATGTTTGTAAATATCAGGTAAAATCTATAAAAGAGAGAAAGATGCTAGGCATAATGGAAAACAATATACCACCTGATTCTTGATGTCCAGAATGACATAGGGTAGAATTCTGGAATAAAAACAAAGTAGTTAATGATATTTACTGCTATGGTGCATAATTTTAATTGCCAACAAGTGATATTAACCTAGGCATTTTATTGTAACAAATCAGTCATCAGTGATCTGGAATGGGGCTGAGTTGGGGTACAAAAGAGTTGAGGTTCTACTGGGAAGATCATGAAGGATTGACAGTTTTGTTAGTGGTTTGTGTGTGTTTAATGAGGACCTTAGTTTCTAGGCAGTAAGCACTTGGTCCATTTTACACTTTGACAGATCAGTTTATCTAGATACCTGGAACTCTATGCCCCTCACTTTTTCCACCCTCACAGCCAATGCTATATGAAAGTGACCTATCCCATCCATATATTGCTTACCTATTTTAATTTTAAGCATTCTGTCTTTCCTACAAAATGGAGGATTTCAAGCTGAAAAGGAATAGGTATGTACTATTTACCATGCCCTCTACTTGTCCAGGAGCCAGAAAAAGAAATACTCTTTAGCTACAGTGCAGCTTTGTGCGGTTTTTTTCTGTGCTTGGATTCAAATATGAATGAAAATGATAATAATGATAGTGATAACTAATGGCTGACACTATAAATAACATTTCTCTTTTTTAGAACATGGGGGCTATTTCCTGTCCTTCCTTTAAAAGTTTCCTTTAAAATTGACAGACCTCTGAGAATGTTTTTTTTTTTAAATTATCTCCAAGGTAGTTTCCACATCATGTCCTTTGACACACAATATGGAGGCAGTCTTGATCCAGGACACTTGATCTAAGTCAAGTCTGGAGCAGGACATGGGTACAACATGCCAGGGACTGTCTATTCCATTATGGCCCCATCACAGAATTCATCAGAGGCCAGGAAACCAAAGTTCACCAGCCTCTAAAGGCTGGTGTGATTTTTGTGGCATGCCACAAACAGCCCGTTTCATGGCCCATTTTCAGAGCCCAGTAGAATGGTGCTGCACTTCATACTCACTTGTGTTTCTCCAGCCATCCACATGCCAGAAAATTGCAGTGGCCCTCAGCCATAGAATGCTTGGGAGACCATTTTAAAGTGATCTTCTGTTGGAGGTATCCCCAGCATGTTTTTTGCACAGAATAGCTGTCCAAGATAAATGTCTTTCACATATCTTCAACCATCAAAGAGTCTGTCTTGAGTCAACAAGAAAGTCCTGCAAATGCATGGCATTCCAGCTTAGAGAAATGGGAACTATTGATTCCTTTCTTACAAACTTATTGCGGTTCTGTGTCAGCTGGCATGGTAAGAAACAAGTTCAGTGCCATCACAGCTGTAAAAACAAAAGAGCGCTGCACATCTTTTTCTAGAAATCCTATTTTGGAAGAAACTGTATTGCTGTGCCCTCTTTCTGTGAAGACCCTAAATTCTGCCAAATTGCAAGCATACACATATTGTGTTTTGTAAATCACAGTTTTCTTATGTTGTACATTAGCTTGACAATTGTTTTGGCAATATGGCAAGAAAAAAACAGCTGATCTTTGTTTGCTTATTTCAAGATCATGCAAATGTTAAGGCCCCCTTTTCTCATTTTTTTAAAGTGTTGTTAGCAAATAGAAAGCGAGGCAGTTAACAGTGGGAGTCTGCTGAATTGAGGCCTCTTTAATAGATTAGAAAGCCTTAGGAGGAAACAGTGACTCATAGACATGATGGAAGCTTCTGTGTACATTTTGATAAAAGTTTCATTTATTGGGACAAAAAATTGAAGAAGAAGATAATGCTTTGAAAATCATCAGTGAAATCTTGAGTCAAAGTTTTACATGTTTAGTAGGTCTTCTAGTTAGAAAGGAGTGAGGTTTCATTGATTTGCATAGTTCCTTGTGTGTGTGCCCAGATTTAATAAAAATAGAATTATATAAGAACATAGGAGGAACCCTGCTGGATCAGGTCAGGTTCAGCATCCTCACTCACATAGTGGCCCACCAATTGCTTCTGGGCATTCCCAAGCAGAACTCAAAGGCAAAACTTTTCTTGCTCTCAGTTCCCTGCAAATGGCCTTGAGAGGCATTATGCCTGTCTTCTCCAACCCAGAGGTACTAGCCATTGGTACACTTGGGCTCTACTCACACGTAAGTTTTAATTCAACTTCAGTCCACTTTCAGAATGGAAGAACACATCAGCAAAGTGAACAATCATTTTCTTCCCACATTATCTAACAAGAAATCAGCTTGTCTCTTTGCTGATGAGTTCTCTCATTCTGAAAGTGGCCAGAAGCTGGATTAAAACTTAGGTATGAAGGCAACCACGTACTCCATTAATTTATATAATCTTTTCTTAAAGCTATTCAGGCTGGTTTTTATCACTACTTCTTCCATAGACCAATGACTCTTAGTGGTTGCCTCCAGACTAAAGCTGTCAAATTTGCAGTTAAACAAAAAATCACAGTATAGTCACTGCTCAGGAAAAACTGATAGTCCCCATTTAAAAGTCAGCTCCATAGCTTCCTCTTTGAGGAGGCATCAGAGTGCCAAGAGTTAGATGGCATGTAGCAACATGTGGGTCAAGGCAGGCAGTCAGGTTTTGAGCTGCACTTCCTTATTTAGCAACCTCTCGTCAGTGTTTCTCATCATCCTGCCTGCATTAAGATAATACTCCGAATGGTTCAGGGTGCAGGGAGAGTTCTGTCTCCCACACTCAGGTAAATGTGCTGTATCGATCATTGTCTCTGACAGGATGATCGGGACTGCACATTCCTTCTGTAATATATAATGTGTCTGGATGTACCCTGGGTGAAAAAATGCTTCCCTTTATCCGTCCTCACTCTCCTGCCTGTCAGCCACATAAGAGTGTCTCCTGGTTCTGGTGTTGTGCAACAGAGAATTTATGTTAAGTATATTAAGCCTAGGCTCTCAGGCAGGTTGAGATCTTCTAGGGAGACTCTCCTTCTGATTCCATCACTTCAGGAGGTTCATAGGCCAAAGCCTTCTCTCTGCAGAGACTCATTAGGAATCAGCAGTGAGCAGTTTCTGACACCTAGTGAAGATACATTGACCTAATTGGTTGTTTTAATTTTAATTTTATCTTTTTTAAAGTGTTGTTTTAGTCCGCCTTGTTAACCACTCAGAAACTGCAGTGGAGGGCGCTGTATAAATAATCTAAATAAATAAGACCTTAGGGCCCAATTCTGGCTGGTGAACATGTCTGTGCTGAGAAGTCTGTCACAGCTTAATACATCATTATAATTCATGACTGTGTAAGCCTTGAGGACTCCTACGCGTTCACTACATTCACATTGCAATCTGTTGCCAGTCACCTAATCCCTTTGATTTGCACCGAGTACAGGATATTGTGCATAATTATGTTCCTGTATCTCTTGGAATTAAATTCTGCTACCATCGATCAGGGTGTCTCACTCTTTGTTCTTGTTGTTTGTTAATGGAAATGTAAATTAAATCTTTTCACCTTTTTGTTTAAGTTTTACGAAGTGCTTCAAACCATTCTGTCATATTGTAGCGTGACTTGTTTTCATAAGAGGAACACATTTTATTTTTGGTACTGGGAATATATTTTGTGTGACCTATAGGAAATTGTGTTATTTACCCTAGGAGTTAGTGTGTAAAAATAGAGTCAAGATTTTGCCGTTTCCTCTCAGTTGTAATTCTTTGTATGTTTACATTTATGTGCCATTGACACTTAAGGAAGTGGTGATACACTTCTGCCTGAGGAGATTCTTTCAAGATCAAAAGGTGTTTAACAGCAGTTGGCCAGTGATTTTCTTTGTATCTGTGAGGTAGACACCAAAAAGGTAGTAGTAAAGCCAGTTTGGTCTAATGGTTAGGGACCCAGGCTCTTATCTGGGAATGCCAGGTTTGATTCCGCCCTCCCCCATGAAGCCAGTTGTGTGACCTTTTGCTAGTCATGGCTCTCTTGTGAGTTTTCACAGCTCCACCTACCTCACAGGGTGTTTTGTTGTATCTTTGTCAGCTGCTTAAATGGGTGCAAAAAGCAGAGTGGGACACTTATTTATTTATTATTTACATTTCTATCCTGCCCCATACCCGAAGGTCTCTGGGCAGGTAACAACCTTAAAACTGATTAAAAACAGAGTATACATTAAAAGACTTTAAAAATTCAACAAATATAAAACAATACACAATATGTTTAAAATAATAGTGTCTGTACTGGGGAGAAAACATAAGCAGCTCAGACAAAGGCCAGGGCAAAGAGGTGCGTCTTCACCGCCTTCCTAAATATAGATAAGGAAGGGGCATGACGCACCTCAAGGGGGAGGATATTCCATAGTCTGGGGGCCATCACAGAAAAGGCTCTCTCCCGGGTGCCCACCAACCTCACTATTGAAGGTGGTGGGACAACCAGGAGGGCCTCACCACTTGATCTTAAGGCACGGGCAGGTCGATATGGGAGGCGTTCCTTTAGATATTTGGGGCCCAAGTCATTTAAGGCCTTATAAGTCAAAGTCAAAACCTTGAATTAGGCTCGGTAGCGAATTGGCAGCCAGTACAATTCTTTTAAGACCGGTGTGATGTGCATCCGGCTAGCTGTTCCGGTCAGCACCCTAGCAGCTGCATTTTACACTAGGAACTCTCATGTGGAGTTTCTCATGGATCAATTCTGTCCCTGTATGAAGCCACTGAGAGAGGTCATCAAGAGATTTGGACTGAGGTATCACCAGTAAACAGATGATACCAAACGCTATCTCTTATTTTTTCTGAATCAGGGGAAGCAGTTGAGGCATTTGATCTCTGCCTGGATACAGACAAGATGGGGATACTGTGTGTCACAGGGTTTTGTGTCCAGGAAGTTCGGTGTTTCTCCAACTGATTCTCCGCTTTTGGCCTTTCCTATGTAAGGTCTAGGAGACAGGTATGTGCACGAATATTCATAACATTAGTTATTCGTACAAATTTATACATTTGTACACGAATCGAATGTTACAGTATTAACATTTGTACAAATGTTTCAGACATTCATATGAATAGTTCAGACAGTGATACAAATAGTTTGGACACTAGTTAACCTGGGAGGTGGGGAAGCGGCTGCACCAGTCACATCTGCAGTGGATCCAGAGTGCATTCCACATTCTCTGTGGCAGGCCCCTGCCTTTCGATATCAAAACCTTATGTGGTTTTCAGTGCCTAGTTACAATGTGTTTCTTCACCCAGACCTTTGATTCATAGTTTCCTCTGAATGTGAGCTGCCAGGGTGGGAGGGAGTGAGGGAGAGAGGGAGAGATTGGTTATATTTTAAATATCTTTAGTGTCTGTATTTTATCATATAACTCACTCTGGGACTAATGTTATAAATACAATAAATGTATCCTTTCTCCAGTAATTTTTCCAACAGTTCCTCCAGTATACCTGAGACATGACAAAAGTGGCTTAATATCGTGGCTTAATAAATGTTGGAACAAAATGTTTCTTTTAGCAGCGTTTACTTTATGAGACATGATGTTATGCCAGTTCTCCAGTTTATTGCAGCCATGGAGGCCTTCCAAAAACCCTTTCCCCAGAATTTGAGTACTTGATTAAATGATAAATGCCAACTGGTTATTGTAATAGAAGTGTGTGGGTTTTTTTTAATTTCACAATAAGTAATAATAATAACTGTATAATAAAGCTGAATTAATCTGACCTTTAAAAAGTTATTGTGTTTGGGGACTTTGTTTGTGCACTTTCGAGATTCAGCAGTGCTGCTATAGCATAGGTTAAGTTCTTATACTGAGATGTAGACCTAACTATTCCATTGGTTCCATAAAAGCTTTTTTCCTCCCCTTTCAGTTATTGGCAGTTACCATCCATTGAAGCTGGTACTGTAGAGAGTATGGCAGCTAATATTTGGTGCAACCCAGATAACTGTTCATTTGTTTGTGTAAGAAATGTGTATCCTGCCCTTCACCAAATGGTCCAGGGCGGGTTACAATAGAACAGAACATATAAAATATTAAAACAAAATTAAAAATGTAAACCACCCTCCTTCCCTCCTCCTTCCCCCCTCCAAAGATGCTTGTACTTTGGGTGTATAGCTCAAAATGAACATGGATTTATTATGCCAGTGTTAATTATGCCAGCATATAGGGTCACTGCAGATGTACCAGGGTGAAAATATGGTGTAAAGGAAGTCTAATAGTCATAATTCAACACGACAGAAGTTCATTTATTGGATTTAACAATTATTTATTTATTGTATTTATTTAAGGAAGTAGCTGTAGCTCAGTGGTAGAGCAAACTTCCTGGAAAGCAGAGGTTTATCTGTTTGACCTTACCCTCTCCCTTGAAATGGACAATGGCAAACCACTTCTGTATCTCTGCCAAGAAAACTGCATAGAGGTGCTTATGGGGTTGCCCATTCAGTCAGCCAGGAGGCAGACATACTCAGTGATAACCACCAACAAAAAATATTTAAAACATGTATATACTTCTTCTCGGTAAACATTACTGGAAACTAACATACATTTATGTACGTTATGTACATTTATGTGTACAAAAACCTATAAGCAGAAATATCTGCTTAAGATATGATGGCTGTCATTCAAAACTATTTAGAGAAAATTCTTGGGCAATTCTTGAGAGCAAAGAGTAATTCTTCCACGAAATAATTTGAATATTTCTTTGTGTAGCTCCATTTTTACCCATGGATCCTGCCTGTGATAGGGCTGTTCCCAACTGATGTTGTCCTTGATCTATAGAAACTCTTAGCACTCAAACTCATCAGAGCAACCCCTGGAAGGAACATGTCTATTGATTCAACGCCCTGGGAACTCACTTGTGGGGTTCCCCAGGGGTCAGTCTTATCTCGCATGTTATTTAATATCTATATGAAGCCACTGGGAAAGGTCATCAGGAGATTTGGGGTGAGGTGTCATCAATATGCAGATGATACCCAGCTCTATCTCTCTGTGCCATCTGAATCAGGAGAGGTGGTTGAAGTGCTTAACAGGTGTCTGGAGGCAGTAATGGGCTGAATGAGGGCCAATAAATTGAAGCTGAATCCAGACAAGACAGAGGTGCTGTGTGTCACAGGGTCCTGGGTCTGTGTAGTTGGGAAATACCCTGTCCTGGATGGGGTCGCAATGCCCTGGAAGGGACAGGTGTGTAACTTGGGGATACTCCTGGACTCAGCATTGACACTTGAAGCTCAGGTGGAGGCAGTGGTCAGGAGTGCCTATTCCCAACTACGATTGGTGCATCAGTTTAAGCCTTTTTTGGACAGAGACGACTTGGCCACAGTTATCCATGCCCTGGTAACCTCTAGATTGGACTACTGCAATGCACTCTACGTGGGGCTGCCCTTGAAGACGGTTCGGAAACTACAGCTAGTGCAGAATGCAGCTGTGAGACTGTTTACAGGGATATCTGGCTGGATGCACATCACACCGGTCTTAAAAGAGCTGCACTGGCTGCCGATTTGTTACCGAGCCCAATTCAACGTGTTAACTTTAACATATAAGCCCCTAAATGACTTGAGTCCCAAATATCTGAAGGAATGCCTCCTCCCATATCAACCTGCACATGCTCTAATATCTGGGGAGAGAGGGCCTTCTCAGTAAAAGCCCCAGGCTGTGGAATAGCCTCCCCCTCAAGGTGTGTCAGGCCCCTTCACTGTATACGTTCAGGAAGGCGGTGAAGACACAGCTCTTTGCGCTGGCCTTTGGCTAAATTTGGCACAGTTTTCCCCTACTGCACATATTATTGTTTTATACTGTTTTATATATATGGTTTTATTTTAAATATTTTTGTCTTTTAAATATGCTGTTACCCACCCTGAGACCCTAGGGTATAGGGCGGGATATAAATGTAAATAAATAAGTAAATGTCTTCCAGAACTTTTACAGAAAGTGTATGAGATTCTGAGATCTGATAAGAATTCAAGATTGAAGGCAAAGCTAAAAGAGGATTTTAAAAATGAGGTTAAGGATATTAAAGAACCAGCAGAGCAATAGGTAAGAGATGTAAAACAAATTAAGGATAAAGCTAAAAAACTGGGAACTAAAATTGAGATTATAAATAATCACATTTATTTCAGTCTAAAGACTCAAGAGATAAAACATAAAACAGATAAAAACAATTTACAATGAGAAACAATAAAAATAAATTAAAATATATTTTCATGTATTCAGAATATAATCTTTTGCAACCGCTAGGGTCATGTATTATAAATTAAGAGATGAAAAAAGATTTGGTGTTACTAAAACAGAGAAAAAAATTGTTTGAGATTCGAGTCAATTCTAGATGAACATGAAGAAGATATTAGAGAAAAGACAACTAGTCTCTAGTAGATTTTTCTATTGAAATATTGAGCAAGAAGGACTATTTCCTTTCAATAAAGAAACTGAACTGAGAAAAATGTTATATTGATGCAATAGTCTAGAAAGAGTGGCTTTTAATTTCAAGCAACAAATCTTTCAGTAAAACTTTGTACAAAAAGCAGAATTCCTGAGCATATATGAAAGAGATGGAAGAAACTTGAATGAAAAGGGAGGAGACAGATGAAACTGTCCCCACACTGTAACAAGTAATAAAGAATTCTAAGGACTAATATACAATTCAAATTAGAACACTTCCTTTGAGGGTTGATTGATTCATTATTGTATATGACTATTGCCATGAGACTTCTACATGTGTAAAGATGAAAGAATTCAGCATTTTCTATCATAGAAGATTGGCTAGTAAAACACATTGGTAGAAAATGTTATAAATTATGTTTGATTAAAGAGAGAGTATTAGTGGTAACTTCTTTTTTTAATGGGATCCCTTATTGACTTTCTCAGTAAGAAAAAAAGAAAGATATATTGATTTTGGAATTTCATGATTACTTTGAATTACCAAAAAAAGTAAAGTAGATGTAATATTTAGGGAGAGGTATTGCACTTTTAAAGGTACTAGGATAGGTTTTCTGGTCTGAGCGAGTAAAAAAAAACAAAGTACAATCAATAAGTAAAAGAGTTTAGAATTAGTAAGATGGTCTGAGAAAAACAAAACAGTAACCAACCATGATAGGAACAGAGAAGTCAAAAAATGGTCCAGAAGTCAGAACCAGGAAAAATTACAAAAGAATAAACTCACTTCTGGAGGAAACAAGAATGAAGGACTCAAGTCAGGCTGGTGGGTTCCAGGACTTAAGAAGCTACTCAAAATAGATTATGTAGATTCTGAAAGGTGTAAGGCAAATCGAAGGTGATGTACCCAGAGCAGGGTAAATACAGATCAGGGAGTTCAAGGTGTAGTCAAAAAAAATTTGTATCTAAACTCAGCGCTAATGGCTACATCTCTGAGGAGGCAACTTGCAAGGTGGTGGAGCTTTCAGACTTCTGCCAGCTAGCATCACCACCACCAAATCCAACCTATTAGTGATCTAATCCTGAACCTAATTTCAGAGCTACAAAGGGAAGTGTGACTCTTATAGAACCTCTGTACAATCACATTTCACACCCCAAATACACTGAACTTCGGTAGAGAACTTTCGGGCCACCACCACAGATACTTAAAATGATGTGGTTTGTGCTTGTCATTTCAAAGTCTGATGTTGTCAAACACTTTTAAAACCCAGAGAAACACGGAAGAAGGGAGGAAGGAAAAAGAGAGAGAGTCCTTTGTAATACTTATGATAAGACTCTTCTAAGAATAGGATGTTTCATTGTTCATATTTGAGGTGCAGTCATTTAAAAATAAGAAGCTTCAAGAGATTGAAGAATGCTCTATAAATAGGTCACGAGATCAAAGACAGCAGCCAGTTTGTAAATTTAGTTACATGTAGATATGCTCTGTGTGATATTTTGCCCGGTATTATTATGAACTTGGTGAATGTCAGGTTTTAATTAGTAAAGACAGTTCACTGATTCTATAATACTCATGTTTGGAACTGGTTAAAACATCATATGGAAAAGACCTTGAAAAAATTAAATAAGTTGCATTGAACCTGCATACAACCTCCTCCCCCCCACACACACACTGAAAATAATCTTTTAATATTAATCACTTCTGCTAATAAAACATGAGGATATTCTCATGATTATAGCACATTCAATAAAAGCTGCGGCAGGTGCTTTAATTTTCCAGTAAAATAAGCTTGACGTGCAAATGCCATGGCTTTGGCCAAGATCCACTTTGAGATTGACCTTGAAATCAAATCAGTGCAGAAAACTGCATGCGCTGGAACAAATGGAAGCAGATGAGAGGCATTTGGCATCAGTTAAAAGGCTTGTGAAATGTGTGAGAGCTTATGTTATTGATTTTACTTCCTGTAATGCGGCTTTACACTATTTTAGAGCCTAGTTATCCTTGGACTCCAGGACCATAATTAGGAGTTTATGTTGAGCAAAATTTCACAGGAAATCTAAAATCTCCTCCAGCAGAATAAATGCAAGAATCTTTCTTCTACACCTCCATACAGTATCAACATTTTTTTTCTGTGAATACAACAACTCAGTATTGTTCATACAACTTCCTCCATGGCATCTAACTAAAGTTTCAGAGGCTGTCTGTGTCTCCAGACATTATACTAAATTTCAATAGAACTAAAATGCTAACTGGATCATACACTTCATGAGGCTGATGCCCTAGGATCAATTAATCCTACCTAGACATTAAAGTATTTTGACTGTGGCACACCATGTTTTTAGACATTGATCTCCTATTTAGATTATCCTAACTTCACCTTGTGGACTTTGAGATATAAGAACCTGTTTTTCAGGCAGACTTGCATATGCTCATTCACATGCAAAATATAGCAATCCTTAGAATTATGTGCTAGTGAATACTAAAATTAGTCATTCTGGGAGAGACCAAAATTAGACCTTAAAATTTATGAGGATTAGGTTCCTGGAAAACACTGCAGTTTTCAAAATCATTGATTTTTAGTCCTTGTATCTATGGGAAATAGGGAGAGATGCATCTTAGCACCTTTCTGCTTTGTTATGATCCAGATCAGTGGATTTGGACCAACAAGGCTTGCTGGTTAGGAACACAGCAAGCATGTCTAGATCAGTGCCATCTCATAATAATGATAGCAGAGGTGAGCCCCTTTACTAGCCCCAAAGCTCACAAATCTTTTGAAGCCAGCCTCCAAGGGCTCCAAAGGGCTAGTAACAAAGGTTCCTAGCCTTAGAACTCCTGTTGGAGCACATTTTGGCAGCAAATTCTGGTGTGCCATCAAAATGAGTCCCGTGGTAGTTTGGAACATGGAGGCATACCTTCTGCACACCACTGTGTTTCAGGTTAGGGTCCACTAATACACTGGTAGACTTTGATATTGAGGTCTGTGGTGATCTGGGTCAAGGGCAGCATGGTCTGGATCATGCTCTGCCCTGTGCAGATGGGGCGTACTAGCAGTGGGTGGGATGTCCTCTATTCTGCACTAATGTGTGGAAGGGAAATCCTCAGTGTACTTGCTGAAGCCTCAAGTAGCCTACTTAGAAATTCAAAACTTAGTGGTACTACCATGGCCGCAGTAAACAGCTATACATTACAAGCAATGAAAGGTGCCCAGACCTTTGCCTATCTCAAACATTGTCTCATTAAGTCAGTCTCCATGAAACATCTATCAATCAAAGCTCAACAGCTCTCAAAATGCACACCCAACCAGGTCCTGTTCAAAACCCACAAGTGTGAAAAGGCCAAATCTCAGAAAACCACAAGTCACAAGAATTAAAATCATATGCACAATCCAATTTGTGAATACATGAAACTTGCACTTTTTAAATCCATGAATTTTAAGAGACTTTTGTATTTCACAGGCACTATTATTAGCTATATTGAATATTCAGAACTAGGTTTTTTGTTTTGTTTTACCTTTGATATAACTTGGTCACTTAACAGGGAATTTTTATTAATTATCTCGTAGTGCAGAAAGTCACATCTTGGATAATTTGTTCACGTCCATCTAAGAGTTTGGGGAATGGTTGTTCAGTATTAACTGAAAAATGTATGTTCAAGGAAGATTAAAAGGAGCTGCCTTTCTGTTTGGCTCTAAGTGATAAAATTTCAGTGAATGTGTGCCTGAAGAAAGGCATATCTGAATGTTTTAGAATATGTTGCTGTACATCACATATGTGCCTGCCCTGTACACTTGCTGTTTTGCCATTCAAATACTGACTAAATCTGAGCATGTGAACTGTTGAAATGATGTCTTAAGAAATCAAAGGATCTGTTCCCACTTACCTTCTGGGAGTGGTTCCAGCTGCTCCAGGGGTGGCCCGTTCACATGCTGTGCTGCCACTACTGCCCCAGAGCATTAAGAGCTCCCTTCAGTGGCCTGGTGAGCTCCTGGTTGCAGTGTTCACAGGTTGTGGGTTGGTTTTTATGCCAACATCCTGGCACATGATAGATATTGCTGTGACTGTTACCATGGTGATCTGGCTTTCCTGGGTTGGACCGTCCACATTTTAAGTACTGGTGGTCTGGCTAAGGAGTACACCAGCAGCTGGAATTTGGATGGCTCCTTCTGCACTTGATTTTTGCCTTAGTAAGATGATATTGTTATTACCGGTAGCTCCCCACTGACTTAAGTGTGAACAGGACCATAAGTGCCTAAAGCAACATGATGCTCATGAATTTCCTGAACTCGGAAGAGCATTTATCCATAAATAGGCCTGATTTAGTGTCTACAAGGCATACACTTTTAAGACCTCTGTTTATGCTCAATGCAAGTGACCTTGCAGGAGGGCCGAAAAGAGACATGAAGACTGAGCTCTTGCCCCCAACCCAAAAGGAATTGATCAAGAGACTCTCCTATACTGGGAAAGAAAGAGTTATAGCAGAGTGATCCATGCAATTTTGAGTGTCTAACATTTTTGTCTTCCTGACTCCTATGTTTTATTAAACATCTGTGGGAGCCTCCCACCTTCCATGCAGATGGTGCCTGGTGAAGCACTGGCTGATGTTTGTTGAACAAGGTGCACCCAGAGCTCCTAGTTTCACATGGCAGCCAGGAGCCTCCTGGACTGTTCTCTTAGCTCCTCCCAATAGCCCTGCACTTCTGCAGGCTTGTCAACTAGAGGACACATAATTATGGTTACATAACTACAGTTTTCATCTCTCAACATTAGGCAAAGATTTGGCGCCTGTTGAGTACAGGAATACAGCCATGCAGTTTTCTTGGCAGCATATAGAAGCAGTTTGCACTGCTGCTTTTTGAGGAGATGCCTTGGAATTATGGATGTATTTGAAAAGCTGTGAAATCTTGTTATGAAGACTAACTTAGCTGTGGGCTTTTTTGCACTTAACTGCAAAAAAGATTGGTGGCCAGCATTCACACTGTGTACTTCGTGGCCCTTGAAGCAGAGTGTGTACTGGGCTGTTGCTGTGGTGATTGCAATGGTGTCCCACCCCCATGCAGCGTTCCACAAGCATCTTAGATGTTGCCAGTAAAGATGTGGAGCAGTTATTACTGCTCCACAGCCACAGAGGATCAAGAAGAAGAAGAAGAAGAAGAAGAAGAAGAAGAAGAAGAAGAAGAAGAAGAAGAAGAAGAAGAGCTGGCTTTTCTACCCCGCTTTTCTCACCCATTTAAGGGGACTCAAAGCGGCTGACAAAGCTTCTGTTCTTCTCCCCACAACAGACACCCTGTGAGGCGGGTGGGGCTGTGAGAGCTCAGAAGAGAGCTGTGACTAGCCCAAGGTCACCCAGCTGGCTTCATGGGGGAGGGCGGAATCGAACCCGGTATTCCCAGATAAGAGTCCAGCTCCCTCACCGCTAGACCACTGTGCACACCCTGGGCCACTCTGAGACAGAGGCTGCCACGGCATGTGATTAGAGCATTCCACATCGTGTGTGGCAGTCCTGAGTGCTGAAGTTTGAACAGGACTGTTGTAGTGTGATCATCAGTGGACCCATGTTAAAAAAAAATCTGTGCAAAATGAATTGAGCTTCCTGATCTTTGAATGTGCGGTTCTTAAAAACTTCAACTTTTAATACAGCGATGGTGTTAAAATTATTTATGGAAAGTACAGAAGCTGTAAAAAGATATATGTACTATATGATTGGAGCAATCTTGATCTTTGCTTGCATAGATCAATGGTGCCTTTCCTTGCTGAAGGCTAGTCAGCAACCATGAAATAATACATATGAGTTCATGTACTTTCCGACTAAGCTGAGTGATATTTATGGGCAGATGTTCAGTGAATAATGGCCTTTGCCGTGAAGCACAGCAAATTAAATGGGCCAAATGAAATATGTCAAAAGTCACCTGCAAAAAATTTCCATTTGTAAAGGGAACTCCATAGATTTGCTGTATAAGCAGTGGCACTGAATGAATGTACAGCAATGAAACTTCTTTCGTCGCAAGCAATGTATCTCAGGTGTATAGTTCTTTTGGCAAGGGTTTGACTAATCATCGGTCTGACTTAAGTCAGCTTGCATGGTTCCTTATTAGTGTTGAACAATCAATTGGTTTTCTCTTGTCTATGCGTTAATTGGTTTGATTTAGTTGTTTGGCATTTTGGGCTAGGTTATATTTCAGTGCATTGTAGTCAAGATGACTAGTCTCCTGGTGGCTACAGGACCAGAACAAAACAGGGAGTCGAAAAGAAGAATGGTGAAACTGTGTATGCTCTGAGCCATGGAACAATATAGTTTTTTTTCCCCAATGTGGTTTTAATTTTGGAACAAAATGCAAATAGCTGAAATGGTTCATCAAAATGCTTTTCTAATGTAAAAATAATCAATCTCAGAACATGTTCCGTGTTCTGACCATAGGAACAATGGTGAAACCTGAAGCCCCCCACTATTCCCTGCAGTAGCTCCTAGGACACAAGGGTGGGCTGTGGATACAGGAGGGTGGGTCCTATTCATAAAAAAGTAGGCAATTCAGTTGGTTAAAGAAAACAAAATCCCTACTAATCAACAAGAAAAAGTCACACTTCCAGACCTGTGCTTTTAATTCTGGAACAAAGCTCTTGAAATGGACTTCGAAACACAACCTTACTATAAAGGCAGTTTTGTTTTGAGCCATTATTTATTATGTTTTGAAACCTTGTCAAGTGGAAATGTTTCATGCTTTGCATTTCTGTTTTTGAGAACATCTTGCTCGTTAGCTCTTTCTTTTTGTTATGAATTAAGAGCCTAAATAGGAAAGGTTTTTGAAAAATTCAACAACATAAATGGTTTCCTGGATGCAAATACCAATTTTCTAGTCTGATGAGTTGGATGGTGGAATGTGTTCAGACATGAATGTGTTGCATAACTCTCTTGATAGACTGATATAATGACCGTATATACAGTTTTGTGTAGCATGTTGTATAACATGGTTTTGCTTTTGCACAGTTAGCAAAATGTGATTTCCTTTGACTAACACAATCCAAGAAGTTTTCATTGATGTGATTTAGCTTCTGAGTCATCATTGACTTACTTTTGTGTACTGGGCCCTGTCCACAGTGCAGCTCACATACTGACATACTGGATCTCTCTTAGGCAGTACCACAGACTTGAAGAAAATCATGGCCTCCCTCCATGGTACCATTGACCTCCTCTGGTTGACTGTCCACCCCTTGCAGTTCTGTTGAGGTACATTAGCATGGCTCTCCTGATCCCTAGTTTTCCATATGTGACAATTACTTTCTCTAGATGGTTTTACACTGTATGGTAGTTGGTGGGAACAAAACCTATGCTTGTATAAGGGAAAACTATGTTTGTACTATTCTTATTGGTTGCATATCTGTCTAGGTCCATCAATAGGTAATTTAAAGCATGGCATAATTGCAAAGTATATTGACATAATTGAACTTCAGTGTGCTTTCAAATTCACTAGGATGCTGCACTTTGCTTTGTATCAGTTTAGCCAACTAAAGTCCTATCCTCTAACCTCTGCCAATTTGAAATCACAATTGTAAGTAGTAAATGTAATAAAGAGCCAAAGATTTATGATAAAAGTATGTTTTCATTAAGAGTGTGGTGGGGTTAGAAGAAAAAAGATTAACAGATGGTTAGCCTCCATATAATTTCAAGAAAAAAAATGTGTAGATTTGGTTTCTTGAGTGCCACCTCTGGATGGGGCTGTTAATGCACTTTGCCTGTTTCTAGATCTTACTGTCTAATTCTCAATGTTGAAAAAATAAGTAATAATTTTAGGTTTTAAATCAAAATAAAGCTTCATATTTTACCTTTCTGTGAAAGTGACATCAATGACATCACTTGTTGCCTTATGTACAGCCTGTTTAATGATTTATGAGCATATAAAAATGAAAGTTATTAGCCTGGCACAGGTTTCTTGGCCTAATGGAATGTAAAGATGCTAAGGAATTGTTTGGTTCTGTTTCTGGCTTGGATATCATAATTCTCTGTCTTGAAACTATTCTATTGCCATAAAGTTAAAATTTTCTTATCGTCCTAATACTGAGAATGTTGCAATATGGGGAATATTGCTTTTGGGTCATCGGGCCTTTCTGCATTTACCTTGTCTCATCTGAATCAGTGTGTCTAGATCAGCAATGCAAACTGTTTCAGACCATGATAAAGCATGGTGTGGAAGAGTGCTATTCTCACTCTGGCACTGGTCCAGACCCCCCCCCCCAACTCCAAAACCCAGAAAATTTTCAGGTCCAGCCTCTGAGGGTCCTGAAGGGCTAGGAGTGAAGGTTCCTAGTCTCTGAGACCCTGGGGAACCCATTTCACTGAAAAGAGAGGCATGCCTCCATGATCCAGATTGGACTGTGCTGTTATGCCAGCAGTCCTCGGTGTCAAGGACTATTGACAATCCAGATCAGGACTCCTCTGATCTGGATTATGCTCCATCCTATGGAGACAGAGCATACCAGAGGCTTTCCATATTTATTTTGCAGTAACTTGTGGATGGGAGGCCCTTATGGCACTTGCTGGCAAGCAACATGGGCAAGTACCGGCCCTTTAAAAATAATACAGTTTGTTTGTCCTGTTGAATGGGACAGAATAGCTTCATTCAACATTTTTGCAAATCTCTTGTCACCGGTAGAATAAATCTCAATTTTCACGTTTGGTTAAAAGGTGGAATTTTGTGCATACCCACCATAGTAGAATACAATTAGGGTGCTGGGAAGCTTTTTAGATTCCTGTTACCATCCCCTTTTTACTCTCAGATGAAGGATCTGTATGTTGAGATTGATAAGGAAAGCATGAAACATTGAGTTTAATATTTATTAGTTAGGCATTCAACATGTTTATATTTCACTTCTTTTTTGTGTGATTGCACATGTGCCTGATGTCATTTGCATTGGACCACAAAGAATAAAGCACTTACCTTTGATCAGATTTTCTGTTGTTGTTCTGTCTGTGCTGTTTTTCCCCATGCAAAATGCATTGCTTAGTATGCGCTTGCTATAAATATACATTGGCTATTTTGATGTAGTTTGTGTTTTTGGCTAACGTTTAAGCTTTCCTTATACTGTTTGTCTACTCCAATAATTTTTAAATTGCTTTTGTTTCTTGAATATTTAAACTATTTGGTGGCTTGTTGTTCACATGGCAGTGTTTTTATGTTTCCAATAGCTGGATTAGGATGGTTGACTTTCTGTAAAGGTCATATTTACATGATGCATATCCTGCCTGGAATAGAAGGACCTTTGATATTCTGTAAGTTGTGCACCTATTTTCAAAAAGTTCAGGTCAGTTTCAGTTGTAAGTGAACATACTGCAATCAGCTGCTAACACAGCATCTTCCTTTTGGAGAATGTTAAAGTAACTAAGGAAGATTTGCAGCTGAAAAGTGCTTGCATAGACTTATGGTAGTTTGAAACCAAAGGGCCATGTCTAGGGGGAAGTGACACTTTACTTGGTATATTTGCATTGTGCTCTAGGTAGATTTTTTTAGTGTCGTACCTCTAGATTTGAACATTTTGTATCTCGCTCTGTACACAAGGCCAATTTTGCAACTGCAATCAGTAATAATTGGAAATGAATCACAGCAAGTCTATGGTTTATGTACTTAACATTTCTTTTATGAGGCTGAAAATAAAGCCAGAGAAACTGAGGTTTAGCCCAACATTTATGTCCTAAACTGTGCTCAGTAAAAATGAGAAAATTTCAACTCTTGTTTGAATCTTGTGTGTAGAAAACAGGTGATATGAGGCACAGGATTGTTTGCCTTAATTGAAACAGCAGGATGTTAATTAAACAAAATAGTAGAAACATCAGGTTCTAATCTCCTCACAACTGTTCCAGAAAACAAGACAGGAAGAGGAAATGCACGATGACCCCAACTTTATTTTTTGCTGTATCCTGGCCCACTGTGAAATTTGAATCCATTCTTAAGTAGGATCTGAATGATGCTTTTATGGTGCCATGAATGTGCCACACAATGATATCCACATGAATCTTCACTCACGCTGCTACCACACTGCCATAAGCACTCTTTACGACCCCTGAGTGAAAGAACAGTAGGTTATTTCCTGTGCTTAATACCCCCTCCCCTTGCTATTGACAGGACAGCTGGGGGATAAAAGTTCCCCACTTGCAGTGGTAGCACCAGTAGCTGTGTATTATCAGTATGCTACTGCTTTAAGAGAACATTCCTCTTAACATGCAGAGATCTTGTAGGTCTCCCACTCCTGTACAGATTTTGCTTAAAATCAGACATATGTCTTTATTTAAATATAAGGTAGTTCCAGTTAGTGAGAATTTATTTGTTTGTTTGTTTGTTTGTTTGTTTGTTTCAATTGTTATCCCATCCTATACCCAAAGGTCTGGGGGGTGGGGGGTTTAAAACTTTAAAAACCAGTGAACATATAGAATGAGCATTAAAACCATAACAGTGCCTGAATGTAGGGAGGAAAACCATTTCCTAGTTTAGCCAAAGTTTTGTTTATGAATTGCTCCTTTTGAGAGCACACACCTGCAAGAAGCAAAAATGTCTCAGCATTTTTAGTATGTCCTCTGACTTTCTCATGCAACTACATATCTGACCAGTAACTCCTCTGTGGTCATTCATTTAGCAGCATGGATCGCTAACAAGAACTTTATTTCTTATGTTGTTGATTAGGCTTTAGATGTGCATTGGTTGGGTGCTGGCTTTCCCCCCAGTTTTAGCTCTAGGGTATCACCATAATAAAGCCAACCAGCTTTTACATTGATTGAAATAAAAGTAAAACATTGTCTCCATATCTTTCATAAGGAAAAGCTATCAAGGCTATCTGAGGAATACTTTATAACCTGTTAATCATCTTCATCTGCTCTAGAAAAGATGAAATCAACAGTGAAGGGTTAAATACACAGTACAACGTATTTTGGATCCACGTGCAGGACACACCATTCATGCTTACCAAAGAAAGCTTTCCGTTTCTGCCAAATGATCGTTTAATGTGTTTCTTCTCAAGCCTTGAAAGGCAAATTTTAATAAGTTTATGTGCTATTTTGACTAGCATTGACTCCCATTTGCCATTTCTTGGGCAGTATTTACTATTAGCTTTGCCCATTCTGATGTCTTAGTGCCCTGCCTTCCACCCCAGCAGCAGTGGTGAGCATCAGCCAACATTGCTTTGAAGTGCTGTTGACGTAACTCTACATGTTTTGGTTAATATACTTACTCACATGACTGAACACCAGCAACGTCCTTTAGAATATAAATGATTTATCAGCCCAGCAGACTGCAGGGAACTTTAGACAGGCAGCTATCCCAGGTTTTATTTAAACATACTCCATGTTATATTAGTTCCTACCTTAGATTATTCCCTAGGCTACATCCATGTGTGCCGCTGATGGAACAGCTAATCACCAAAAGCAGGACATTTCTCTGTGAGCTGTTATGAAGTAACCTGGATGGCCCATGAGCCTATTAGCAACTAACACTCCTGTTCCTGTCCTGGAAGTATGGGCAGAATTCTAGCCACAGGAGTAGAAAGGTGGCCAAAAGCAACATATTCATCTGGGTGTCTTTGAGCCAGTACTGCATGCCAGATTCAAGAAGGGTTAAGGTTAGGGCCCAGGGGATGGAATTCTCACTCCTTGCCTGATACCTCCCTTCTGGGCCTGAGGAGATGTCTGGCTATAACTGGAGTACCACTGTTAGCCCACCTTAAGCCCTGGCACCCTTTTAATTTTGGTTTGATCCAGCCCTAGATGGTTGTCACTGGTTATTCAATTTTCTAGTAAATTCATCATGATAAAGGAGGTAGAAGGTAAAGAGGTCACCAGGTGCTGCTGAATTGGTGGCTGCAGTTTTCCTAGCAACAGTTCAGAAGTTGTTTACTGTTACACCTTGTCCTAGGCAAGGATATGATAGCAGTCTCCAAATAAGCTTCTGCTTTGTTACCTAGACCTCATTGATCTTTTATTTGCTTGGAATTTTACAATGTTGGCAGTGCTTTGGCTGGCTGATTGTTTGATTATTTTACTGTTTTAGGATAGCAAAGTGGAATATAAATTGTCTTATAAATAACATATGTATGTCAAGAAGCTACAACATAACATTCTGATTGCTTTTCTCCATTATATTGATCTTTGCTAGAGATTGCCAGGTAATTGAGGATTTCAATTTGCTTCTGTGTTGGTTATCCAGGCAGAATCCACCCCCTTGTGGTAGACCTGCTCTTGTATTGTTAGCTTTCAAATTTGATTTTCGAATTTTAAAAATAGTATGGGGAGAGGTTAATTCATCTCATAACTGAAAAGCAAGGCTGGGTCCTTATCTTTTGAAGTGCAAAGATCTAACTACAGAAAATAAACTGTCACACCTTAAAAGTTCAAAAACAATCTTCATACAACATGGTTGCCATAGTGCTAACTGCCCACAACATTACCTCCCCATCTTCTTTAACACCATCCATTATGGTTGTCAGGTTTACCAAAGTATGCTTACAGGAGATGATTCTCTTGTACATAAGTACCTTCATACATCCTCATCTTTGTGTTTATAGTTATGTGGGATGTCAAAAAATAAGCATGCATTTCTGCTGATGGGGACTCACGCACCTAGGCTGTGTCCCCATGGACTCCATTTATTGCAGTGTTGAATCGAGTCATCCCCAATACGCATTGTAGTTTGAATTAACACGTCCCCATGAGATTGAGGAGAGCGTGGTTCAAGCCAAATCCGCCTGTCCCCATGAAAACCACGGTGAACCCCTGCATCGGGAACCTGCCCCCTTTTTTCTCCACCCCCTATTTCCTGAAAGGAAGCCAGCTGACATCACCATGCCCTGTCCCGCCTGCTGCAGCAATGACAAGGGAAACCCCTCCCAGTTGCACCTCCAAAAACACCACACACCATAGATAATATAAAAAAATGATAAAAGGGGGGCACAATAGGAAGGGAAAGTGGCTTATTGCTTGAAGCTTCAGTTCAGTGCTTGAATCAGTTTAGCGGACGTGCGCACCTCTGCATGACAGCAGGCACACCGCCACCTAACAGCAAGCTTCTTGTCATTTTCTCATCCTAGTGCAGGGAAGCCACGGGTGCTTCACCCATTAAGGTGAAGCAGCGCTCATGCGCTAAATCAAGCCCTTTATCCATGCATGCCTTGCAGATCGGGCTATCAGGGAAGGGGAGTGTCATGCTTGTAGCCGATGAGACACTCACAGGGCAAATGAGAGCCATTTGACACCCTCATCCCTTCTCTTTCAGCCAAATTTCTTTGAAGAAATCCCCCTAGCAGTTGTGACCACAGTGCACATGGCAGCAACAGAGAGCACAGGCAAAACCCCACCCGCTAATGCTGAGATCACCAATCTCTGCCCCCAGTAGCCTGGGAGCATCCTCTTGCCTTCAGGATAATGGGTGATTGCCTCCTAATTCGCAGCGAGATTGGAAACGGGTTTTTTTTTGCCACAGTTTTGTGTGATTTGTTCCACATGTAGCCCAGATTAGAGGCTTTGCAGGTTCACTCCAGAGTATATTCAGCATGGGGACAAGCCCCCCAGTGTCTGTGATCAAATTAATCCTGCAGGGTAGATATATGGTATATACTATATGGTTTGCTAAGATACTTAGTGAAAGGGGAAGGGGTAATATATCTCTTTTCATATATGGAAAATGGTCTTTTTGTTCACATCTCCTCAGTATTTTATTTTTTAAATTGAATTTTGGAAGCAGGGCTGCCTGGGGCAGAACAGAGTAATTTATATGCTTCAACCTACAATTGTTTCGACAATTTAACTTTTTTTAAAATATAAAGGAAATACATAAACATGTTTTTCAAGATGTTTATCCTGGGGGTGAACCTTCCACAGCTTCCCAGAACAATTTGTGCCCATAGCTGCTTGTAACTGATAGCAATTTAATATAGTATAGAGAAGAAATATATTCCCTGCATTTATTTGGCTGTGATCACATGCAGTTAAAAACAAGCACCTCTGAGTCGGTTTAGAGATAGTGTAGAAATGGTTTACATTTGTGATTGTTCACAGGACAGTCTGCTTTTCCTCTTCTCCTGAACATCCTAGGCCATAAAAGGTATGTTAGAAATGTGATGAGAACCTGAGAGCCACATCCTACCATCTCTAAGCCACTTTTGAGATGTTTGCTGGTTTTGGGCTTATTTTTAACAACTTTGAATTAAGTGAATCTTTTCTGGTGGATGATTGTGAAAATAAGGATTTTCTACTTATCTTTCTAGCGCTTAGCAAGGTAGCACTAACTAGAATAATCTGACCAGGACATTCCCATAGTAGGAGTATTGGGATGAGAAACCTTAGGGTCATGTGAGTCTAAAGCCACTGAAGAAGCTGCCAGTGAAAAGTGGTCGTCCTCTGACTGTCCCTTAAGAAACAGAAATGAGACCATTTCAAAGTGCATATACAAACATGTAAGACAAAACAAAACGAGTGAGCAGGCACACGGATGCAGGAAAGATGCGTATACGCAAGTGTGAATTGTGTACAAACCCCCATACACATGCCAATGTCCAGGTAATTCAAACGAATGGATCCAAAATTCAAAATTCGTTCGAATCTTTAAATTCAAATTTATGGACATTCTATTCAAATTCGAATGTCAAAATTTGGGCAAATTCGATCAAATTTCAAATACCTTCAAATATTAGTGCACACCTTTAATTACCAGGCATCACTCTTCAGTATATCACTAACTTACTCATGAACTTAAGAGTTGTCATGTTACACTTAAGGCTTTTCTCCACTCAGCTTTAATCTGCATTAGGAGCCCTTGTAATTGACATCTTGGTCTCATCAGTCTGTAAGTTAGTGCAGTTATGTGAGGCCTTGTCCATCACTGAGATGGTCTGTCTATGCTGGGCAGAGTATAATCCCAGTAAGGGAGGCCCTGGGTTACTGGTGTACTTCAACATCAAAGACTGCTAGTGGCCCCAGATCCAAAACACAATGGTGTGCAGAAGGCATGTTTCCATGTTCACCAAAATGAGTCCCTGGGTGTTTTTCCACTGTCACTAAAAGTACCCATTAAGTACCCATTAATGGGTATGTAATGGCATTTTTGTACCCATTAATGGGTACTTAATGGGTACTTCTAGTGACAGTGGAAAAACACCACCTCAGTGGTTCCTAGCCTTTTGAGGCATGCAGGGTCTGTGCTGGGGCTGGTCTGAACTGATGGCTCTGTTCCAGAGCAAGCATTTTTGTAGTCCAAACAAATGGGCCTGGCTGATCAGACCCACTGATTTGGACTATGGAGAGGTGAGGGCAAAATGGCCCTTCAGCATGCAAGCCATTTAGGCGTAATGTTTAAACCTCGAAATGTAACATTTTCAAAGTAACTTACACACTACTTTTCAGTTGAGATCAGAGGGCAAAAATGAAGGCATAGGAAATGGCTTTAGCAAAAAGATAAAAGCTGAAATTAATTAGTTACTGACTTCTTCAGTCCTAATTTTTTTAAAAAAAAAGGAAAGGAAAGGAAAACACATCGGTCTGATTTGTTAATTTTTTATTTTTATAGTCAGTTGTTTTGTTTTCAAATGTATGCTAATCTCGCAGTCTGAAGTTGGTATTTTATTTCACATTTCAGTTTTCCTTCAGAGAGCTTAAGATGGCATGCATAATTCTCATTTTCTTTCTGTTTATTTTATGCTTATTTTATACCATGAGGGTTGTAAAGCAGAAGGGCAATTGTTGGTGAAAGACCATCCAGTGAGCTTCGTGGTCACATAAGGATTCAAACCTTGTCTTCCAGATCTGAGTTTTGCTCTCCATCTGTTGCCACTGTTAGATACCATTGAGTCAGGGATGAATCTTGGTGTTCCCATGGACCCATCCATTCTGTTTTCTTCGCAGGTACAGAAGTGGTTTGCCATTGTCTTCTTTTAGGAAGGTAACTGGGAATTAAACCTCAAATGCACTGCTTTCTAGTTAGTTGAGCTAGACCCCACTCTGTCACCTACGGTACTTTAATAATATGGGGTTAAATGTGAGAATAAATAAATCAACTACTGAAGGTCCACATTCTGTTGGCTAGCCAATATCACATCCTGGCTGTTACTCCCTAAGCGACTATCCAAATGTTTTGTTTTTCTTTTATAAGCTACTGGTGTCATGGGAAACACTTTTGAGAGAAGAGACAACTCATATGCACCACTCTGAAAGCCTGTTGAGTTCATGTTCAAGTGATCTTTGCAGAAAGTTTTCTGAGTCAACAGCAGGGAAAAATAGCCTTTCTCCTTGGATGCAGAATTCTTTACATGCAGACATCTGTGGAGGTTTCAAGAGCAGGACTACCAGGATTAATTCTCTACTTTCCCCAAAAAATTCCTATGAGAAAAATGACGGCAAGTTGTCTATGGTAAGGTCAGCTACATTTACAAAGAGTGGCTGACAGAGGCTGCACTGGCTACAGTTTTCAGGTCACAAGATTTAAACCCAGAGGTGCCTTTGAGAGGAAAAACAAAACAATAGAACCGGATGACAGAACAATGTATTGTTTTTCTTGCATTTTCTTGTAAATTAGCTCTTCTGCATTGTTAAACTCTTCTGAATAGTATACCATGAAAAATTAAAGAGGGCATCTCCATCGGAATGTTATAGAGAAGTAACTATTCCCATTTGTGCAGAATGCCTTCAGATCTCCAGTTGCAGTCTTGCATTATATAATGGCAGCTCAATTGAGGCACTGCATCTTATTGCTTTTCCAAAACAGCTTTCTGCCTTCATCAGTTTTCAGCGCTGTTCCATCTTTAAAACCAAAATAACTCACTCATGAATCTCACACTGACTTCTTTTCTATTGTGTGCTGTTCTCTTTTCCTCATTTTTGCTCTAATCTGTGAATATCCAATAGCAAAACCTTCTAAGGTTGGAGAAGAGTTTATAAGTGGCATCTCTGATGGCTTTATCCTAAGAACAACTTACATGATGGATTTATTCTCCCATAGGACGTAGCATTTTAGAGTGTACTTGGAATAATTTGAAAACACTCCTTTTTGTGTTACAGCACACTTTTTTCAGGGTATCATTACATGGAAGTTCAAATCATTTCTGCTGTGCCTAAATTGTATGAGTTCTGACTGTTTACCAGGCTTGTTCTCAGAGCGGATCAATTTCTGTTGAGATGAGGGTTTCAGACACAAACTACAAATGATCTGTTCATTTATTTATATACCACTTCCCATTAAAATGTAATCTTGAAGCTGTGTACAAAGAATAAAAACAGCTAAACTCATAGTGGTTATATGAAAACATAATTAAAATCAAAGATGGGAGAAACAAACAATTCACTAAGAAAGGCCCAGATAAAAAAAAATAGGTCTTCAGTTGGCACCTAAAGACCGCCATATAATTCAAACAGCCAAGCACAATCAAGGACTTCCCAGTCCCAGGAGAACCAGGGTTTCTGCTGAATGCTTTGCACACCCGTCTAAGCAACAAGCAGGAAGAAGAGGCCATGGGGGCTTATTTACAGCAGCTGCCACAGGAGATTGTCTTGAGGCTCTGTGAAATGGTCTTCGATCTCAAAGTAAAAAAAAAAAGTTAATATCCCACCCTTTTCCAAATTGTCCCAGGCAAATAGTGGATCTGTTTTGTGAGGAGGCAGTTTATGAACAAGAATCTGTCTGAGCCAGGAAGCACATCTGTTCTCAGAGAACACTTTGCTCCCAGATGAATAACTTCTGCCTATGTTTCAATATATGTGTTTTTCTATCAAGAGAATATAAGCACTTCCATGGGGTAAGTGACTGGCAGAAGGAAAGATGTGCAGAATTTTTATTGAGCTAAATGAAGAAAATAAAATCCTGTTTCTAAGGTTTTGTCTAAAAAAACCAACCATGACCAGACATATAGGTGTCCTGTGACTATCAGAGGGGAGACTATACCAGAAGGGGGCTACCACTGCAGAGTTGTGGTTCTGTGTGCTACTTGCATAAGCAGCTCCTGCTGGGGTACATTGGATAGGTGCTGTTTCCATCCCTAGCTCAGATGATTGGCATGTCATGGATTAAGAACTGACTACTAGTCTTAAGCCATGTCTACAGAATGCAGTAATGCTGCTTCCACAGCATTCTAATGGTGGGACCATCCACAGAGAGCTTTTATTGCCAGGCTAAGAGATTCTGGTGCTGGGGTGCTTGGGCATGGAATCTCTACTAGGTTTTTGGCAGGTCTGAAGCCAGTAATTCTGACTGGTTCAGTGATAGTTGGAAGCTATCAGTGGTGTGTAAACATCAGCTGAGCCCAAAGTGGTGGAAGCCACCCTGTCTCCACACTCCATTTTTGATTCTCACTATTGCTATGACCAAACCATAGCAACCCTTGCAGCAGCAGCATTTTGTTACATCATAGAGCTTTTATCTGGAGCAATCCTAGCTATTCCCTTTTTCTTCCAGGTAAGAGAATGAAAAGGCAACAGAGATGATGTGCTACCACATAACAGATTTCACTCTGAAGATCTTCAGATATGGACAGATTTGTGTAGGGAGAGGTGTTCTTTCAGCCATTTTACTCTCCAGCCTACTAGTGGTTGTGGTAATAATAATAATGGTGGTGGTGGTGATGCGGGCCTTCCTCAACAGCTAAATGTTTCATGGAGTCAATAGACCTTTCCGTACTTACCTTCACTGCACTAGTGGAATGGGGGGCTTTTCAGTGGTGCCCCAGAAAGTACTGCTGGAAGTCAGTGTGTGCTGAAAAGGGCCCAGGTGGAAACTGCAAAGACCAGGAAAACAGTTCTTGGTCTTTGAAGGCTACAACTAGCCCACCCAGGCATGGTCCAAACTCAGTGGCCTGTACTATGAAGAACAACCTACTTAGTGTGGAAATGACTACGAGAATAGCAAGCACTTTCCATTCTATCTTTGTCATATATAAAGATCTGCAGTTTCTTTAAGTAGCTTTGAAATGTTTGGGAGTGACAAGGTGCTCTGTTGAAGGATTAGCTCACAAGGAAAAGTGGGTGTCATTGATGGGGTCCTGAATATGCTGCTTTGCCATAAGATTTGTGGAAACATTATCCGAGAACGTCCATTATCTTTATACTGTATATTAGGCCTTGGTGTCATGTGATAGCTAGAAATAATTATCACCAATATAAAAAGTTTATCTGTCAATGGTCTTGTTTTACCTTCATGAAAGAAGAAAGTCTAGGATGAAAGGGAGGTTCATGGTATGATCTAGAGGGACAGCAGGTGTAGTGAGGAAAAGCAGGAGAAATAGAGGTGCAATGGAAGCATTCACAAACCACTTTGGCCGTGTCCCCATGCAAGCTGTTTGGCACACTTTGAGTGCTGTTTGGACATGCATGGGCTGGGCACAGGCACTGGAACGTATCTCGGGCATCCCTGTGACATTCCCTGCAGCACGGGACAGGTATGTGTTGGGTGCAGATGGTGGCGTCCGCATATGAACCATGCCAAACCCTGGTATGGGGAGCAGTGCTCCCTCCTCTCCGCCCCCTCTCTCCTCATTGGAAGCTGGATTGACATCAGCCCACCCCTGTGCCGCATCCCCCCTCCCCACCTTAGCAGCACTGACAGCCAGGACTGGAGTGGGAGGCACAGAAACAAGCAAAAATAAAGCTTCATTCATAAAAAGAACTTAAAAAAAATTAAAATGCCAAAAGCCGCAACGAGTTTTAGCAGCAGTAGGCGCTTGAGCAGTTTTGCATACTTCCACTCCACCCGGGACCACGAGAACACCCGTAAACTGAAAATCAAACCTTTATTTACGATTGCCTTGCAGATCAGGGAAACAGGGGTTGCAAATGGAACAGAAATCAAGCCATTATGCAACCTGCCTTGGCATTCTTGAAACGAGGTTGGAATTGCCTCTTTGGAAATGGCAGAAAATTTAAAAAACCAAGCCATACTCCAGCCTGCCTTTACGATTGGCATTTTAAAAAGTCAGCAGCGGTGATCTTCAATGGACAGGGCAAGGACAGCAAGCGTACTCCACCTCCCAATGATGTGAGCGCGAATCTCCTCCCCATTAGCCCGCAAGTGTCCCCATGTGCATTCCTGGCTCACTGAGCAATGTGTGCCGGTCACCCAAAGCATGCTGAGACTTGTTTTTTCAGGTATCAAATTTGGCATGCTTCTGGTATGGTTTTGGGGGGATTTGGTACGCTTTTCGCAAACCAAATCCAAAACCCATGGAGACAAATCTTACCAATCCTGCGCTAGGAACCACACCAAACTTGCATGGGGACACGGCCTCAGTGAATCTTCTCACTCTGGATGGTTCTAAATTTGGAGTCTTGACTGTTTCCCCATATCCAATTCGGGTTCATTATGAAAACAACTGGCCAATTTGTGTCTGTATACATCCTGAGGAAAATACTGTTTCTGTCTCTGAGAAACAAAAACTAAGAATGTGTTTGTTAATGGTTTTGGCAGCTTCCTTTACCTATGTTTGATACTGATAAAAAAAAAAGCCCAGCTCCATCAGTTGCTGTGCTACTCGCAGCCTCCTTACTGATTTGCTAGAGTGAGCAAGGAAGGTTACAAGAAGGTAGCAACCAGCCGATGTCTTCATTCTTTTGCTTAGGTGACAGTAATTACTAGATAGTACTCTTGCTTTCAGATCATCAGTTCTTTCCTTCAAAACATGGTGCCTACTCAGCCTGAAGATAAGAGAACACCTCAAAGTGCATTTCAGGACTTGGTGCGTTAATAATAAGTGTGTGTTTTGCTTTGAAATTTGTAAAATGGGATCTAAAGCGTGCTGGTAGAATTAGTAATAAAACCAAGATCTTCTGTGATCTTGGAACGGCAATTTGTGCCAGGTAAATGAAGTTACAGGCTCTACATCTTCAGTAGGCCTGTGTAATATGCTATCTTAACATAATAAAGGACTTGTATTTATATACAGTAGAGAAGGAGGAATGAAAAGGCACTTCTTGCTTAAAACTAAGTACACATTCTTTTGCCATTTACATGTCTCTTGAAGGATCTCCTTGCTTTTGGAGCAGCCAGTAGTTTAAACTTACTTTGGCCAGTCTTTTTATTTATCCAGTGAGCAGTTTATCTGAGCATTTTGGGACGTTTGTACTCCTGCCTTCTGATCATCCTGCTTGTATCATATATCTATGCAAATGTTGGGGATGACAGTATTTTACGTGGCTATTCAGCATTAAGGAAATAAATACATTTTGGGCCACTTTTAGTTGCCGCAGTTTTAATTATCACCATTGCCACAGCTTTTATGGGATCACTGTTGTGAAGAAAAGATGACCACAGGAGTTGGTGAAATGTTAGTGAAACGTGGCAGCTGACTGTAGATAAGAGGTTATAGTTGCATAGAATTGGGAGGGTTGGGTACCTGCAGAACAAAAAGATTAATCAATTGGAAGGAAAAGTTTCCTGTGTATGATTGCAGTTACATTTGCATAGAGAGGGTTATCAACTGTGCTTTTAAATGCATGTCAGCCTGCAGACAGGCAGACGTCTGTCTCTCATGTTTTTGCACAGAAACTGTGGGAGTTGTATAGATTTTGAATAGTCTCTGCTTAAAGAGCATTTGTAGTCCAGTGTTGTTTGTGTTCGCAGTTAAGGGAATTAAGCAGCATGATACAGAACTGCTAATGGGAAACATTCAGAACAAAACATTGAAGAAAAGTGACTTCTTAAAAAAAAAAACCAAAAACCTTTGGCCACCGGCAGATTAATTCAATTTCATGCTTCTGTTAATTAATAAGATACTGTAGTATAGCATGAGTGTGTGTGTGGCCATCTTAATTAAGCTGACTCTCTGATGGGTTTTCAGACTTCCATAATTACTCTTTTGCTTCACTGATTCTCGATGCTTGGTTTTTTGGTGTACATGAGTTATGTTTAGATAAATGCTGGGAGAATGCTGGCCTCGTTATCCCCAACATGTCTAACAGTATCTCAGGGTAGGCAGTCTGTCCCAGACCATCTGCATCACCAGAGCAATGGACACAGCAACTCCCAGTGCATGCTGAGCCATTGCTATGGCAATCGCAACCAGGAGCACTGTGTGCAACCTGTGAACACTGTGTCTGGGAACTTACCCGGAGCATACTAGATGCTCATAGTCAAGCTGTAGAGCAATTTTTACTGCACCACAGCTACCGAAGATTGGAATGACCTCATAAACTTCGGGACAGAAGCGGTACCACAACATGCATATCCCAGAGTATGTGAAGCTGTCTTGATTGGGTAAATGCAAAAGGGCCCTGTGACTGTAGGACATCTCAGGGAAAAGTGACAGCAGAAATGCAGCCATGCTCAAACAGCTTTTTTCTTTCCAAGAGAAAAGAGAAAGAGGATCTATATATCTTTTCCCCACAAGGGGATAAAGCATCTCAATAAGGGGAGTGGAATTCTGAGAGAGGGTTTTATCCCCTTTCCTAACTATTATCCCTCTGCTCCTGACTGCATTCTTCTGCAGCTACATTTTGCAATTAAGAAAAGAGTGAAGGAGAAAAAAAATGACCTGGAGTCCCAAGTAGTGTTGTACCTTGGCCCTGAGATGTCATTTTTATGAAAAAGTGCTTTTCTGGAGGAAATCATGGTGTGCCTTGAGTTTTAAAATTGCAGCATGTTAATGATTGATGTGGATTTCAGAATGAGTTGGAAGCAGAGGTGAAGCTCCTTTTTGCCTGTTATCATCTTGCTGCTAAGCAATTATTTTCGCCCTACTGGAATGATGTACTCCCACTGGATTAAGACTGTTGAATAAAGCTGGGCAAGAAATGTATATTGTGCGCAGTGATTCCACACAAAATAATTTTAAGGTGAAATGAGAAAAGTGCAATTTATTTCACTTTATGCTACTTTTTCCCTTTAAGTGCAAGCTTTATATTATACTTTTAACTATAGTAAACAAGTTTGGGTTTTTTTAATGCTCTGTTCTTTCTTTAGTGGGAGCCTGTAGCAATACACAAGAGAAACAGATGAGTACAAAATCAAAATCTAAACCAGTAACTGTATCTAATAAAGCACAGACACTATTAAAACCACCAAAGCAGGGCTGAGACAATTTCTTTCTCAGCACAAGTTAATTTCCTACTCAGATGAACTCCCCAAGGCCATCATGTTTTAAGTCAACTCCTGTCACAGCTCCTTTCAAGGGTTGGGGGACACTAGTTAGAGCTTAAACTTTTCCCCACTAGTTTTTAGAAGGTCCAAATGGCAAATTTCCAGGACTGTTCTAGTACGTCTGCATTTCTTGGCAGTATTTTGCACGGGCATTTGTCAGCATTACACCCCATGCAAGCTCTATAACCAGCATGGAGTGCAATGTGACACTCACCATATCTTTGTGATGTGGTTATCCTGAGTTTTTGATCTATGTATATCTGTTGGAATTTCACCACTCCAGTTTGTGAAATGCCTTGGTGTGGTATGAATATATTTAGCACTGCAGAAATTAAAAAACCCTTTCAGAAATACTGGAGTTATGCATTCTGTGTACACTAGTGTGCTCAGGTGGTGAAAAAACCTTGTCTGGTTGAGAGTATCTTACCAGTCATCAGTATGCTCTACATTGCAGTTTGGGAAATACTTTGTGTGGGTGAAGACGTCTGAACTGGCATCTGCATGGTAGACATTTTAGGTATGTCCCCCATGGTAGATGCTCTCTAGGGATCTGTGCTGTAATCTTTGAATGAAAGTTTCTTTTCCTCCATTGGTTTTGTGAGGAATATTTTCAAGTACAGTGTGTCTGCAAAATCAAACTGATAAGAGGTCTTCAGAGTAACTGGTCTAAACCAGTCAGCTATGGACTTAGTTTTTACTGCGCA
>MTQE01002208.1:29564748-29590130 GCA_014337955.1 Aspidoscelis marmoratus | reverse complement strand
CAGCATACAAAATTAAAAGGAATCTTTTTCTCTCTGACCCATCTGCTTATAAAAAACTAATATGAATAGCATTTGCTGATAGAGCGGCAACTTGTTTTCATAGTGGTCTGGAATTTTCCTAACAGTTTTCACTGGGAGTCCTTTCCTATTCAAGATAATGCAGTTTTTAACAGGGCCAGTCAATGGAGTTTTTTGCCTTGGTTTCCCTAACTTCCTGATTTACATGGAACCCTATTGCTCCTCTAATGCAGATTCTCAGAAAGTGATGCTTTGCCAGAACAGAATCCTCATGTTAAGAGAATGGACTATAAATTTCTCAGTTGCTAGTCTAGCACCATTAGGTAGAATGCATAATTTTAGCTCAATTGAGGGATAATTTTCATGGTAGTAGGAGCTGTTCAGCCATGAAAGAGTCTGCCTTGAAGGTATTGCTATTTTGTTTGTTGCTTGTTTGTTTTAGCTATTTAAATTTAGGCTGAATAGTCACAGACAATGGTGTTGCATTGTCCTACACAGAGCAGAGAACTCTGTTCAGATATTTTGGACTACAACTCCCATCCATCTCAGCTAGTTCAGCTGTAGCCCAAAATCTAGAAGGCCTTGGCAGTCTCTATGATCTTCAAGGTTCTTTTCAGTTCTACAAACATATCAGTTTATCAGCCACCTTTTCTTGAGAGAGAGGCTCACCAGTTTCTTTATTTCACCCTCTGCCTTCCTTTCCCCATGTGTCATCTGAAGGGGAAATCACCCCCTATAGCATCAATTTGCTGACCCTGACTCTCTAGAGCCTCATTTTGCACGTTCATGAATGAAATGATTTTGTGGTTGCTGCCTGGTTTCTTTTCTTAATTGCCTTTCTAATTTACACTTTGGTAATGCACCTGGTGCATGTTAATCTTTCCTTTGCACTCAACACACTCTCTCAACTTGTAGACCTCCTGCTCTGCACCATCTGCTGAGCTCAGTTTTCCCTTCCTTGTTTGTTTTTTTCATGTAGTTGCATTCCTCATTTTACATTGTATTAACTACCTAAAGTTGTTGCTGAATACTCCTACTGGAATAGCTGACCTGTTTTTTTCTCCCCAAAGTTGTTTTCATGTAGCTAAAACTGAATACAGGCATATTATGAGTATCAGGCATCTTCATGTTACATGTTCAGGAAAGTAGGGAAGACACACTTTTTTGCCATGGCCTTTGGATAAATAAGGAAACAGCTTTTCCTCCCCACTTCCAGGCACTGTTATTGTTTTAGTATGTTTATTTTTACATTTGGTCTTTAATATTTGTTTTAACCCACTCTGAAACCTCCAGATATAGGGTAGGATAAACATGTAAATAAATAAATTAGTAAATAGGAGTGGATGCAGGATTTTTCAGTATCTTTTTCCTCTTACCTCTGTTCTTTGAAAAGTAAGGAGGCAATTAATGGCAGTTTCTCCATTCATAGGTAGACTATGGAGGGTTTTCCACTGACCTCCCTTAATCCGGATCTAAGATGATCCAGATCTAAGGAATGGGTTCTTCAACTAATCCGGATCTAGTAGATCCGGATTAAGGGAGGTACTCGATACATCCCCACAGGCAGTGCAGCACCCAACAGCAATGGGTGCTAGCCTGCCCCCAGTGGAAATGCCAGAGCACCCATGTGGCGAATCTGGATTGACCCATGTGGGGCCTGCCCGTCGCCCCAGGTTTTTGTGGGACAGGGGGTGCAATCTCCGTAGATGTTCTGGAGATTCTTTAAAGATTCTCCAGAGCGGCTCCGGAGAATCTCCAGAGCTTTGTCATAAACTGTGGAGATTCTCCGGAGCAATCTGCCAAAAACTTTGAAGATTCTCCGGAGCCTTTGACGAAGGTCCGTAGGATTGCCATTGCTCTCATGTGGGGTCCTCTTCAGAGCCAGCTTTGGAGCCAGCTTCGGATTGTGCACAGGCTTTGGTGCTTTGGGTTTCGGGGCACCCCACCCCCCATGTGTGCGCCACTCCGGAGACCTCCCTTAGACTCCATTGCCCAATCGCAGTGGAAACGTGCTCCATACCTCTAGCAGGAATCATCCCAAAAAGTAGGTACTTTTGGATACACTTTCCCTGACCAATATTTCTATCTGTTCTCTGCTTTGGTCACTAGAGGCACACAAGTGTAAGGCTCCTGCATCTTTAATAACAGTGCTGAAGGAAGTAATTCTGGCAAAGACAAACTGTTTCAGCCCAGTTCAAACACAGTCTATGTCCTCGTCCCTATGCAAGCCATTTGGCTCAGAATGGGCACAAATGGGACTGGGAGCAGGTCCAAGATCGAATCTTGCCTGTCCCCATGCCATTCCCGGTGACATGGGCTGGGTGCAGATGCAGCCATCCCCATGCAAACTGCACCAAACCCTGACACGGGGGAGCAGTGCCACCTCCTCTCCACCCCCCCTCTCTTCATTGGAAGCTGGATTGATGTCAGCCCACCCCTGTGCTGCCAGCTGCAATTGCCCCTGTGCCACCCCACATCCCCCCTCCATTAGTAGAACAGAAAGCCAAGACTGGGCCAGGAGGCACAGGAAAAATTAAGTTTAATAAATTTTTAAATAATTTTTAAAAACTCAAGGCCGCTATTAGGTCTAGCGGCAGTTGCACGGTTGAGTAGTTTTGCACACCTCCGCTCCACCAGGAATCGTGAGGACACCCAGCAAGCTTTAAAGGGAGCCATTATCCTATCTGCCTTGGCAATTGGGAAACGGGGGTGGAATATTTGCCGTGGAAAGGGGGGGAAATTAAGCCATTATCCTGCCTGCCTTGGCAATCGGGATTTTTTCACTCCCCAAAAATTTCAGCGGTTGTGATCTCCAATGCACAGGGCAGGAATGGCAAGCACACTCCACCTCCCAATGACGTGAGTGCCAATCTCCTCCCTGAACAGTCCAGGACCATCCCCATATGCAGGCTCAGCTCACTAGCCAATGTGTGCTGTACCCGAAAACCGTGCCCAGGCTTGGTTTTTTTGGGTACCAAATTTGGTTCCGGTCTGGAACTGTTTGGGGCGATTTGGTATGCGGAAATCGGACCAAATAAAAATGCATGTGGACACCCCTTGCTGAACCTGATTTTGGTACCAGACCAAACGTGCATGGGGACGCACCCTATGAGTATTGGGGAAAATCCCACTGTAGGCTCTACTTGCTTCACTTCAGAATGGTCTTGTGTAAGTCTTCAAACTAGCAGTTTCTAGGAATCAAGTAGATGTATGCTAGGACCAAACTGGTGTGGGAATGTAAAGTAATCATGTCTCTTATTTTTAATCTAAGAGTATCAATCAGTCACACAATGGGTACTTAATGGGTACTTCTAGTGACAGTGGAAAAACACTCTTAGAGAACAGTACTGTCTATCACCTTGATTGTTTTTACCATCAACTCTAAAATCATTAAGTATGCAACATTTTCATCCAGCTCCGTTCTGCTCCTGCATGGTGCCTCCCCTGCCCCCATTCAGAACGTGGACCTCTCAGGTACCATAAAAGCCCCCTGGGCTTCTGCTCTGGATGGAATTATCAAGGTGCAAAATATAACTTTATCATTCTTGAAACTGTGTCTTGATTAAACTATGCTGATGCTATGTTATTTTAATTACTGTATCATATTCTATATTATGTTTTACTTTTTATTTTGTATGATTTATCATCCTTTAAGAGTCACTGAGGCCATTTGCAGATATAATACCATTGTCTTTGGCTGCATCTAGACATTGCTTACTTATCCCTCTATATTTGGATATTCTGGAGTATCCATGCTTTCTTCTTGTATGTTCAAATATAGCAGAATATAAATAAGCAACATCTGGATGCAGCCTTTGTCTTGTTTAAGCCATTTTTCCCCATGCCAACCATCAACTGATTTCATTTAGTGTTGGAAGCAACATGATAAATGCCTTCCTCTTCCTCATTTTTTTCTTTAGTGATGGTTGCCATAGTGATGCAGCTACTTCTGTCTGGAGGACTGATTGTGACTGAAACAGGGGCACCTGGAGAACTGAGGAGGGTTGAGGAGGATTGTGCCAGTTATCTAAGAGTGGCTTCACAATTCACCTCGGGGGGACACAAGCACATAATGATGTCAGATTGCAGATTTCCGGCACCTGTTTTGAAGGCTAAATGTTTCCCCCTCCTTATTAACAGTTACAGCAACTGTAATTAAGGCAATTCTGATTTATGCCCTGCAGAGATGGAAATGCACCTGCTGAGGGAACTTCTATTAGAACATGCTGAGTTCTTATGATTTCTTTAAAAATCTGCAAATCTGGCATGGTATACACCCTCTCATACGTGATAATGCTGCCTAACACTTCAGCATACTTTTCTTTTCCATATGCCTGAGGCAGAAGAACAAGGACTTGATTTAAATTGCTCTGTTGACAAAACTGTGGTGACTGAGACAACCTTAACATGTCTCAGCGGTGTTTGACAAAAAGGAGTCTGTATTTTTCTTGCTTAAAGAAAGATGTGCGGCCTTATTTGTTTTCCCTTATTGTGGAAGAAGCTGGGCTGTTGAGACACTGGGTGACTGAGAGGAAAACCACCCCATTCCCCATTCCCTCTGTTATGGTGCCATTCCCTCTGCTTATATAGGCTCCAGGGGAGCTAGCTTTTTGTTAGCCAGAACACAGCCAAGAACCAGAGACTGAAACACTGATTCTGTCTCTGCTGGCTCTAGATGTGGAATGGGTTTTGTCAGTTTAGAAGAAGCTATTTTGGTAGATATAGGGCAGGAATATAAAGATAAAGCAGATTCTCTGCTGTGGGAACTTGGCAGCTTCATGGCCTTGGCAAACCATGCAGCTAGTCTTATGCCAACTTGAACTATAATTGGTCAATTTTGGGATGGGCCTTGTAGCAGACTTCATATTTCATAGCTTCCTGTGTATTCTGGTCAGTTGGCAAGGGGAAACCATTTGACACCTGGTTTTTGGGAAGAGGAGAGCCAAACATTATTTTAAGTCACAAAAATAGGCAATAACTTTAAAATCAATGTTCTACATCTTCCCAAGTTGTACATCTGTTTTCTTGTATAAATGTGGAGATTTACTATGGGCAGAATGTTGAAGGACATGATACATAAGTACTATAGGCAAACAAGGAAGTCACTTGGTCCAGCATTATTATTATCTTTTAAGGGGTTCATAGTACAGTATATCTCACATCCTCTAGATCACTTTCATTGTTATGACCTGTGTCAAAGGTGGCATCATATTGCTGACAGCAAGTTCCTGTGATATTGCACTGATGAAGTTGTAGTACTGTTCAGGGTTCATGTTTTCTGATTTTTTTCTTGCAACTGATAAAATTGGTTAATTATGGCAACTGATTGCAATATCGGAAAGAGAGGTCTATTATATTCTTTATTTATAGGAGTCTTAATCTATTGCACAGAAATAGTGAGGTCTTTTTAGATTTACCATATTTAAATACTAGTGAGATTGTTAACCAGATTTCTTGTTTTGTTTTTCTTTTATTTTTGTTAAGTTTTTGTTCTTTGTGACCGTCCTTCCCTGGCTCTGGTCTAGAAAATTAATTACATTTAAGGCTCATTGCATCTGAGGCTTTGAGAAACAAATGCAGTTGCAAATTAATTTAATTCCCACTTCTACCTATTCTGTTTTCTTCAAGTTACAATTTGAGGTTTTAGCTTATGGCACTTTAAATACAGAGGAGAGGGTATGTAGGAAGGAGCTCATATTCTGGTTCATAAATAAATAAATATGAAAGGATGGAAGAAACCAGGTTGATTCACTTACATTTAATCAAGGTTTAATGATGTATTTACGTTTTGATCATGTGTGAGCAGCTATAGTTTCACTTCAGAATTTCTTTATATTTCTTTATTTTTGTCATTTATATCCCGCCCAAAACCCGAAGGTCTCAGGGTGGGTAACAGCTTTTAAAATCCAGTATATCAAAAACAACAACAAAACAACAACAAATGATTTGTGGAACCAATATTGTGGTATTGGTAGGGCAGCTGACACTTCTATTTTGAAAGACTATCAGAGGACAGACTTCTAGTGAAAGAAGATAGTATTGACCAAGATCAGCTCAAAGATAAAGAGCAATAAGAAAGAAGATCAGAGACTTTAAATTTGTTCATGGATATCAGCAAGTATAACAGCAGATTTCTATCTTTCTGGTAATGCACAAGTGGCCCTTCTAAAAGACACGTGTTCTTTTTGTATATTTTTTTCATTCCTATCTTTTTTAAAAAACTGATTGTGTTAAGGGACTCAGTATTTTTTGTTTTAAAATCCATTAAGTTCAAAACTGCACAGTGATAAAAAAAACATGTTGAACATACTGAGGACAGAGGTTATAAACTAGAGCAGAGATCCTTTTCCAGCCCTAGGGCCACAATCTTCCATAGGTACATGCCAAGTATGTCCAGAACTAAATGAAAAAAGTAGAAAGGGCTGAAACCAGATCCACAAATTAGTTCTTTTTTGTTCTCCCTGCTGTTCCATTTTTTTCTCTTTCATTCTTTCTGTCATGTGTGCATTGCACATTACTCACGGACCTTCTTGACATGGTCCCAAGCTTTATGACATCTCAACAGCCACTGAAAATCATGGTTTGAAAGGCACTATCTCAAAAGAGAGAAGAGTGTCACAATGAGTCTTGAAAGCAGGAGTGTTAATTAGGAGGCTGAATAAACAGGGAGAACGACCAGTGGCCTTAAGAACACCATAGTACTCTTTGACACAGATGCCCTCAAAAGTGAGCTGGTCTCTGTCCTCCCCAAGATCTGGCAATGCTCCATCAGCCCATTCTAAAATCAGGATTGCCCTTTTAAGAATTGTGGTCTTCCAAGCTGAATACTTTAAGGAAGCTTAAAGTTTCCCCATATGTTATTACCCGCCTGGAGACCTTCGGGTATAGGGTGAGATAAAAATGTCAGTCAGTCAGTCAATCAATCAACATCATTCATTCATTCATTCATTAACTTCATTAATTTTTCATTAATTAATTTCACTGGGTGCACAGACACTGGGTGATTAAGGACACATTAGATAGCTTCTTACTTCTTCTGTAAAGTATTTTGGAATCCATCTGCTCAGAATTTGGTAACCCTAAACCAGCGGTTACTCTTGTCCCGGTAACTGATATAACAAATGGCACTCCTATAAGAAAAAAGCTCCAAGCACCTCCTCCTTGGCAACAAAGGATAGGCTGATAAACACCTTCACTTCAGGGCCAATTACATTTTGCCAAAACATATAAAAAATAGATTTGTGATTTGCAGCTTTGCAAAAGATCAGGCAGTTTACAGAGTTTCAACTCAGTGAAACTAGTTTAGCATGTGCATAGCTAAAAATCCCTGAGACATGCCTCCAACATTCCATTTATTTTCTTCAGGAAACTTAACATGTAGACAGTGTGTGTTTCAAAGCCATTTACAGGCACGTCAATGGAAGCCAACCTGGTTTCTACGGATACAGAATCAGAGCTTGAGCTTCTGTCCATTCCACAAGCAGTAAGGTAGATTTTCCTAGGCATAAGTAGGAAGGATGGAAAACTTCCCAAGAGAAAAAAACATATCAGGTTGAAAATATGTTTAAAAACAACTTCCTCAGCTAAAAGGGAATAAGTGAAAGGACCATCCATGGAACCAGGGACATGCCACAGTCTTGCTGCAGGAAAGCCAGTGGATAAAAATGATCTGAGACTACATCAGACAGGAAAAGTTTATTCTGGGAGGGATCAGGTTAAGTGTAGTGGAAGTCATCTAAATACAGATTTAGATGTGAACTGAATTGATGCCTTTATGTTGAAGGCACCTAGATTGTGGAAGGGCCACTTCATTGAGATAAAGCAGTCTCCCAATTAACTGAATACCAGTTTGCCTGGACACTTCACTGATTGGTTTTACTTACTGCTTTTCCAGATAGAGAAGATGTATAGCTTTGTGGTTTTATTGATTTTTATTGTATTTCCTGATTTTAATTTTTAAATGGTTTGAGGATTTCTTGAAAAATGGAAAGTAATACAGTAAGAGCCAATTTATCTGCCAACTGATAAAATGAAACATTTGGTTGCTTCTTCTGCTTTTTCCTTCATCAATTGCAATTCTTTCTGTCCTATGATACAGCAGTTGACTTAACGGTAAAGCAGCTGACCATTGCTTAGGTTCTTTTTTGTTGGTGTTGATGATGTTCTTTCAGAGGCAACCAGAAAGTGTGGCATCCTTTCATAAATCTCTTGTACAGCACAAAAGGAAGTGGCTGTATTTCAGTGGTAATGCATGCAGCTTGGAATGTGGAAGGTTGCTGGTTTGATCCCCAGCAACCCAGAAGTAGGCAGTGGCAAACCACTTCTATATCTGTTGAGAAGAAGAGTTGGCTTTTCTACCCTGCTTTTCTTACCCATTTAAGGGGACTCAAATTGGTTGACAAAATTTTCTATCCTATTCTTCCCACAGCAGAACATCCTGTGAGGTGGGTGGGGCTGAGAGAGCTCAGAAGAGAGCTGTGACTAGCCCAAGGTCCCCCAGCTGGATTCATGAAGGAGTGTGGAATCAAACCCAATATTCCCAGATAAGATTCCAGCTCCCCAACCACTAGACCAAATGGAGGTTCCCATGCAGACCACCAGGAGTTAGCCATGACTTGGTGGTACATAACAACAACAGCAACAACACAAAATTTTTTTCTATGAATGAAGAAGGACCCTGTCACAATGTCACACTTCCTGTTTGACTCAAGAGTCTTTTGCATGAAGAAAATGGAGCCTCCTCTGTCCTAAAGTTTCAAAAATAAAAGTTGAAGCAGCCCATAGTAAAAGCAAGGGTTGTGAGGGGAGCAGGCCCCAAGACAAACAGTGGGAGGGAAGCGCAAGTAACCAAATATTCTGAAAAAAATGGCAACTCTTCAGGCCATATTCAGACATAACTAAAAGGATGCCTCAGAGGCACCTCAGAGGGACAGTGTGTGGTCCTCCTGTTCCTAACCTTTCTCTAATCCATCTTTTCTAGCACAGAATGTCCAAGAGAGGGGGGAGGGGCACACTCGTGTGTGAACAATCGCATCTCAAAGCCTTCCTAGAAGTATCTCAGAGATGCTTTTTTGCTCTGCCTGATTATGACCTCATTCTCTGTGTATGTACTGTTTGTAAATCTTTAACCTGTTTGCTATCTGCAGATTTGAAAAGTCCAGGTTTTAAATCATTGAAAAGGAAAGTGCAATTTCATTTCAGTTAGGTATTCTCAGTATGAAGTGAGGCCACCTATTGCAGTCAAAACCAATTTGATTGTTAAAACCAGTTCAGATGATTGCACTTTTGCAGTTTATTGCAGTATTTATTGCAGTGGAGTTCTTACAAATAAAAATATGAATTTAGAAAACATTCTGTTGTATTTCATGGATTATATGGTGAAAGAATTAAACAAGATATTCCTCAAACTGTCAGACCACGCGCTTGGTTAGTAACTTAACTCCTGTTTTGTTTCCCTGTTTCAGAGGGCTTGGCAGTTGGTGTCGGATTTGGTGCTGCTGGAAAGTCAACAACTGCAACTTTTGAAAGTGCCAGGTAAACTTGCTACTCATAAAGGGTCTTATCGGTTTGGCATTCTTGAATATTTCTTTAGCAAGTAAATGCAGGAGGCAGTGGAGTTCTGCTTCTGTCTTGCAGTATGCAAAAGTTGGAAAGACACCACTGAAACCCTTTCTCTTTTGCTGCCTCCAAGAGAGACCAGGAATATCAGAGTTATCCAAGTTCTCCAAATTAGCAATTGGCAACTCCATCTACTGAAGTCACAATTGATTTGATCCTTAAAACAAGTTCAGCATCTAGCATTCTCCTGGGATAACTTCTGATACCTTGCACAATCATTGCTCAGGCTCAGTGATTGCTCATTGAGACCTGCATAAGAGAAAATGGAGGTTAAATCCATTGAAACTGCTGATTGGTGGCCCCGCTGCTGTTAATTTTTCCCCCAAATGCTGCAAAGTGAGAGGAGGCAGCATCTTCAATTGGTGTTCCAGATGCAGTGGCTGTATTATCGTGAGATTTGATCTGTCTGATTCTGATGGACTCTTCCTTCAAAAGCACTGGACAGAAATTGAACTTGAAATGAACAGAAAAAAGATAAAAGCACAACTTATTTGCATAGGCTAGGTTGAACTATGGGGTTATATCTTTAGCAATGATTGTTTCTGCTCTTGAAAAGGACAAGCTGCACACATCTGTACTGTTTAAAAGAGGCGTGTGTCTCAAAAATCTGTAGGATTTGCGTATTGTTTTGGAAACTCCTGTGACCCTCAATGCATGTCTTCATGTAGGTTAGGGGAGGAAGAAGGCCAGAAATCAGAGTTTGATATGGAAAAAAGCAAATCACATGCGTAGTGAAGGATACAGTGGCATGCAATAGACTCTTTGAAAGCACCCAGTGTAGCTTAGATTTTTTTTTGTCAATTTGAATCATAGAACAAGGCATTTAAAATAAATAGTAGGATACTTTCATCAAATTAAACAGAGGAGAGAAAATAAACTTTGTATTGAGAAAAAAAAGCCAGGCCTGCTTAGATTCTCAAGAATGTTGCAGACAGGTGAACTGCAGAAGGAAGTTCCTTAGAAGGGGAAAAGATGAGAGCACTTATTGTGCTGGAGGTATATTGACAAGAATAATAGCAAAGGGATGTCTTTGGTAGAAACACTGTAGAATAAATGGAAGAAGTTCTAGAGGGAGACAAAGTTTATTTAGAAGGGAAGAGTATTTGCTGGATCCATAACTCTTGGCAAGTTCTTGCCACCCTGGAGAGAAAGAGGGACACATCCAAGAACGCAGCCAGGATGGCAGTGCTGCTTCTAGTTGGTTGTCATCTCTCCTTGCTCTAAGTGATTTTCACAGATGGAGGGATATAAATAATTGCATCTGCCCAAAAAGTTTTTGGGGATGGCCAGAAGTGCTGAGGCCTTTCTTATCAGATTTAGGGGGCTTCAGTCCAGCCAAGTTAGGCAAGGAATTAGCATCCTGACTGTCCAATAAGCAATAAGTTGCCTTCATCTCTCTGCCCTGGAGCCACAATTCTAGCCATCAGTTTGCTTCGGAAAAAACATGGCCAGCAGACTCAGCAGTCTGTTTCCCAAATTTTTGTCTTCAGTTTTGTGTAGCAGACAGGCCTCTCTGTACCCTGGATTAGAGGCTAAGAAGAGGCAAGTGTGCAATGCATGCACACACAGAACCCTGGAATTCTTAATTCTACTGTTCACCATGGCAAAATATACAGGAACACATGCCAATGAAACTCTATGATGGAAATGGAGGAAAATAGAAGAGTGGGAGGTTCAGCGGGCAAACAAGATAACAAAGCTTGATGCGGGCTACAGTAGAAGTCAACAGGGAGTTGCCTCTTGAGCTAGTAAAGCAGTGAATCCCATACATTCTTAAAACACCAGTGCATTCAATCCAGCAATGGTTAGTAGCTCAGAGACTGCACATCATGTAAGAAAGTCTCCATTGGGTTTCACTTTCCAAGAAATGAAAATACTACAGGTTTCTAACTCATAGCCTCAGCTGCACACATGCTAGAGCTTTCCTAGTCAGCAGGGACAGCTGTGTCTTTGCTGATTTCCAAGCCTGGGATTCTCCGCAGGGCTGCAAGCTGGTCTTCTCTGCCCTGCAGTGCCAGGAAACTGGGCAGTTGTTCATGAGCATGTACAGGGCCCGTTTGTGCCAACCCAGGATTGGATGGAGTTAATCAGGAAAAATTGACTAGATTGGAAGTCTCACCCTGGGCGTGCTGTTTTGGGGTAAAGAAACCACATCTGTCAGACTGGTATGCTTCTGAAAGGAAAGAACGGAGCAACCTTGAAAAGGATAAGAAATCCTAATAAAGGAGTGTGAATTCAACCTTCTCACCTGAGGAACAGGAAGCATCCTAAAATTGTGGTTGAAAGGAAGAGCCTTTTCATAGATTCTGAAACAGATGTGAGAAAACTGGCATGTGGGTAGAAATAGCTTCAGCAATGCTTCTGGTCTTAAGGAAGAGAATAAGAAAGGTTGGTGACTTAATTTGTGCTCCTGTTCCTAGCATTTAATCTCAACTCTGCACCCCTTATGGATGCCCCTGCTAGAGGGATGTGGGGTTGTACATTTTGTTCTAATATTCCAATGGAAATGGTCTAGGCAATAATATGTTAATAGTTCTTATCTAAATAGATTTTATGTACTATTTGGATTCTGAATTCAAGATCTTACTATGTACTGCAATACCTTGATTAAGTAGAGGGAAGATGAATAAAATTTTAAATCAGAACTAATATTTCTATAGAAAGAAAGGAGGTGACAATGCCAAATATACCATGTGGAAAGATTTTGTTTGCTTAATTCACTTCAAACACAATAGATTTTATATAGCTTCTTTGTTAATCTGTGTTTTCACAAAAGGTGCGGGTTACTTTGTTCCAAAATAAGAGCTGTCTATAAGAAAAAGATATATTAGAAATGGTGTATGAAATAACTGTGGCACATCATTGATGTGGTATTGGATATTGGAGTGGGGAGGAAAATAGAGGTGGGACCTAATGAAGCATTAGATCTAGTGCCTGGAGGTAAGAGTAAATTAGGCCACTAAGTCATTTTATAACTGATTCCTGCTATGTTCAAAGGAGTGAATGATTATTCATTCCTGCAAAACCCATGTTTTATATAACCTAATTTTTGGAAATAAAATCCAGAGAGTAATTCATTCTATAAATCTATATTGAAGTCAGAAATTTTAATATCCCTTTTTTGCTTGAGTTCTTGTTTCTCTTTCATACTTCTTTTATTTCTTTTTAGTTGAAATTCAGCTGCATCTTTCATCCCTTGAATATTCATATCTATGGCTCAGATTTATTAAGTGCAGTGCATCTTCCTCTAACACAGATTCTTACAGTGCAGATTTGCCATTACATTATTTACAAATTGTGACCAGGGATCTCCTAATGCATTTCTGAAATTCATTTATGCCGCGTTCCCATAGGAGCTAAAATCCGGAATTGATTCGGACTCGGGAACAATTGTTCCCATTAAATTTACCAGAAGTCCGGATTCGGGAAGCCCTGTTCCCATGCCAGTTCTTTTCCCCCAGATTTGCTACAGAAACCCTGCAGAAATCTGCAGGGAAAAAAAAACTGCTGGTCAGTTGGGGACTTTCTAATCCAGTCCGGATTTTAGAGAAGGCGAGCTGTACAACTCCAGCCCAAGAGCCTCTCTGGATGGGGTGGCCGCTGCCTGCCTGCCTGCCTGCCCTCCCTCTCCTTGGCTTCCTGTCTTACAAAGAAAAGCCATGGGGAAGGTTTCCTTATCTTGCCCCCCCCCCAGGAAACAGGAAAGCCGGTGAGTGAGTGAGCGAGCAGGGGGGGTGCGGGGAGGGGAGGCCGCCCCCACCCCTCGGATGCAGCGGCATTGGGCAGCAGCCACGGGCCCTGGGGAGGGATTCCTTATCCTCCCTCCCCCCAGGAAAGAGGAGAGCAAGTGAGGAGTGGGTACAGGGAGGGGAGTCCGCCTGTCTGATGTGGCGGCGGTGGGCAGCAGGCAGGGGGAGAAGGAAAAGGAAGGAAGGCAGCCGAGGACGCTGGTTGCAGGATCGGAGAGGAGGAGGCCGGCAGCAGGTTCTGTTTGGGAACAGCCCAATGTACGCTCGGTGCTGTTCCTGGCCTCCAACCCTAACCCGGAGTAATCTAGATTTGAAGTAGGTGGGAATGCGGCCTTAATGTTTTTTGCTACCAACAAGGTCAAAGGTCAAAAATGAAGTCTGGTTCAACAACCACTTTCCCCTCTCATCTTTTGGCAGGGAGGAAGTTGCTTGATATGACTTTAAAAAAAAATTTTTTTATGACTTCTGAGTGTTGTCTTTGTGTGTTATGACTCATTTTGACTGAGTTTTGACTGTGCTTTGGATGATTTTGCATACTTTTGTGTGTGGAGTTGGTGGGTCATTGGTACATATTGCTTGGTGCTTTAATGAGTTTTGAGTGGTTTGGTGTGTCTTTGTGGGTGCTTTGTTCCCCAGCACTTGCCTCCATCTAGGCCCAACACAAATTGATACCCTCTTCCAAAGTTCCTGTCAAGAGCTCTAATGCTCCTTGTTCTATGTGCTGCCTTTGACTACAAAGCCAAAATGGAGTGAGATCCTCCTTTTCTATAGTAAAGAGGCTTCCTTGGCCACTCCTCAGGAACCCTCATTTCTTGAGGTCCCAGAGCTCTCCAGCCAGTCTGCTGTTCCCACTGGTATAATATAAATTTATTAATTTAGTTGTGTGGTCATTGGACAGGACAAATGACCATTTAAGCATTGGACTTGTATCCTTCATCAAAATCCATCTTGGCTGCTCAAGGATATGGTGGAACAGTCCCCCCCACACACACCTTTTGATCTACTGACTCAGTGCAGGACTCTTAGATATATTATCTGCTTTCCACTGAAAACATCACTTTGTTTAGCTGTCTGTGCCACAAGAGCATCTTAATCCCATCAGTTTGTCACTTGAACTAATTGTGGATGATACTGCTCATGGAAACATTGCTGGATAGTGTCTAGAGTTTTTCTCATAACATTATACCCTGTGTGAGATTATATCAGAGATAGTTAAGAGTGCCTCCCCCCAACCAGGTTTTGGTAATGATCTCCTGCCCAGGGTGTATGTAGAATGGATAAACATCTAGAGTGTGTGGTCTCAAAGTATGTGCGGGGTGGTGGAGGGTTTCACCATTGAGATCTATGTGCTCAGCATTGCTGAATATGGGGGGGGGGAACCATGTTGCGGGGTTGCACCACCTGTAGGGTCAATGTGCTCAGTGTTGAAATCTGTGTAAAATTGTTGTCTGGATGGGGTATGTGTGGCATCTTGCCAGTCATCTGTGTGTTCTATATTGCAATCTGTAGAATATTTTATCTGGGTGGTGGAGCTTTCAGGTAGAGCGTTTGCATGCTTTGCCATTGTCCCATGGTAGATGTTCCCTGTGGAGGTGCTTGTTCAGCCTCTTCAGTGCAGGTTTCTTTCCTCTGCTGATTTGCATTGAAAACTCTTTCCCGTCCAAATTAATGTAATTTTGAACAAGGCTGGTCCATCACAGTGTGAAATGTTGCCACAGTTCCCCTAACGCCTGGATTTACATTGAGGTCTATCACTTCTGTAGTGCTTCTTAAATGGACAACTCTTAAGTGCTGTTTGCCAGAATGGCAGATGTGTTACGCTGTATGGCTTTCAGAGCTTACTGCTCTTCCGATATGGCAAATGAAATAACCACAGTTCATATTTCCTTCTGGGTGCTTGCATTTCTCCATACTTCAGCACTTGAACCACACTGGTCCTTCCAGGTTCAAGACTGCAGTCCTGAGCGGTGTCTAAAAATTCTCTTCCAGTGAATCTGAAATTTGTGCTCTTTCATCTTCTGTTTGAAGGAGGAGATTCTGTTAAGAACTGTCAAACTAAAAGAAACAAAACATATGCACTGGTTAAGCTGTCTGTAGTCACAGTGGTTTCTTCACATTTAAAGGCAAAAGGAAGGGAGAAAACTTCAAAATCAACATAGATGCCCTAGAGACATAAAAAGCAACAAAAAGGAGGTGCACCTGGAATACTGTATGAGCTGGTATAGCTCAGTTATAATAATTAAAAGCTATCAGGGGGGTTCTGGCATGAATTTGTATGCATAGAGCTTTGGAAAGGGCATCCTATTTTCCCTATTAGTAGCTTTCCTTTAGTTTGTCAGCCTTGGCTCTTTGCTATTCCTGTTTTTATATTCACAGTTTTTCCCACCCTTTTTTCCTCCTACAGATAGTTCCCTTTCAGATGGAATGACAGGCTGGTTTCTCCCCAACAGAACTTAGCATTAGCAAACACTGATCTTTCCGGTTTAAATTAATCAGTTTAAGGAAAGTAGACTTCAAAGGAATTACTGTATCTGAGCTAGTTTTTCACTTACACTCTTGGCTGCCATCAAAGCTGTAAGATTGTTCCGGTAGTAATAGAGAGTAAAAATTTAACATGGCTTAATTGCCTGTCCATAACTGATATTGCTGCTCAAAGAGAGCATTTCCTTTTTGGCTCCCACATGCTTAGTGGGTTTGCTTGTGAATATGAGAGAGAAAGGCTAGTGGTTGTAAAATTGCTAGCTACCAAGTTGATTAATTTGGTTTTTGTTTTAAAATTACGTTGTCTTTAATCACTTTTTAAAAGGTAATACTGACCATCATGATTGCAAATATAAATTTAAAAATCAAAGCCATATGAACCCAGAAGGTGGTCTAAAGGTAGTCTTCATGTTCTGTGCACAAAACATGAACACAAAGTCTTAAGGAATTTCATATTCTCAAAAATGCAAACATAAACTGAGATAGATCACAAATTTAACTCCATCTTAGACCTATACATTTTGATTCAAGGATATTCTGAGAATCTGCAGGTTTGTAGAAAGTTTAATGTATTCAGGACTTTGGTAGTCTTAACAGGCGGGCAGAAAGCCATGTCTGCAAGGATCTTTGCCTTGTACCGTATTTCTGTTCTGCTCACTTGAGAGCTGTTTTCATATTCATGAGGACTGTGCAAACTCATAACTGTGTTTTTTTTTCTGAACTTAGTTCAAGGTAGATATCATACATAACCTACCCAAGCTGTGGTGAGTGTACTGCTACAGTGAGCACATTGCAAAAATTATTGATGCTTATGCCTACTCTTGAACATATATTGGAACTCTGGTGGGTCTCCTTCAGATGGTAGCCTTGGGACCCATTTAGGCCCTCTTCAGATGGTAGTCTTAAGAGTCAATTGCAAATAATTCAGATAAAACCTTCTTCTTACGGCAAGCAACGACTTCAAAATATGCTTCCTTATAGCTCTCTAGTTCAAACAAAATGGTACATTCTATAAAAGAACTGCAATTGGATTTGAGTCTGAAAGACTTACAGGGCTGGTTTTTTTCATAACACAAGTTTAATATATTATCTCTATATACATCAGTAGCTGTCTGATTAAAAAAAAAACTAGTCCAAATTTGAATAACAAATGATTTGGCATATGCAAAACCATAAGCTCTAAACTGGATTAGTGATGAATATTTGCAAACTAGTGCATGTGAAGTATGAGCTCTAGACAGGCTCTGCAGAGTCTAGGCCTCTCCAGCCTTGATAGATGGTGTTTAAGAGGCAAACTGATTGAAGTATATAAAATCATGCATGGTGTAGAAAGAGCAGATAGAGCAAAAAAACATCTTTTTTCTATTGCACAACACTAGAATTGGGACATTGTATGTAGCAGATAAGTAGGAAAGTTGGGACCAACAAGGGGAGGCATTTTTTTTTTTTAACCCAGAAAGTCATTGCTGTATGGAATTTACTACCAGAAGAAGTGGTGACAGCAACCAGCTCCTTGGGAGCATCTCTCAGGGATTATAATTAAGTCTCTACTAACCTAGGCTTAATGTACATTTTTGTTCAGCTGAGGCCCCCAAATAAGAAGATAAATGTGATCTGTTATGTGTCAGTGCCCTTTAAAATAAAAAAGCTTTTGTGTAGAGAGAATCCTTGGATGAGAACCCAGGGCAGGTAGGCACTGCTTCTTTATTTAAACTAATGTATTAATCAATTGGGCAGATGCCTGCATTAAAAAGTAGGTGCATATTCTGCATAAGATAAGAGCAGCAATAGAAGTAAAATTGCCAGTTGGTTATCATCTACAGCAAGCTTATACTATAGGCTCTTTTCTTGCTGCTTCTTTGATGTAGCACAATGACACTTTGTCTGCAGCTGATGAGAAAAGATTTAATAGCGCAGCTCATCATGAAGGTAATTTATCCATTCTTGTCCAAGGAAGTCTAAAGGATTTGTTATAGCACAGTTACTAGCACAGTCCATAGAAAAATTAGTGGTAGGTTTGTTGATAACTCAAACAAGGAGATTTATGGAAAAAGAAAAAAGGAAAATAGGTAGGTACAATACCTTCCTTTTCCTTCAGCAACTGAAGTCATAACCAGTTCTTTTGTAGCTGTGTTTCTGGTGCTCCTGTAAAGCAGGGCTCAGGGGCTGGACTCTGCTTTTTGAGGTACAGATTCCCCATCACTTCCTAGCTACAGTGTTGGCTTTGGAAGACCTCACTACTTCTTAACTGCTTCTATGCTGACAAACATTGGAGATCAAGTAAAACATGGGGTCTTTTTATGGTTTGGATGGTCATTGAGTAAGGACAGTTTAATTTTTCAAGGCACATTACAGCTTCACTGGCAGCATTTATTTAGCAAAAGTCACTTTTATGGGTGTTTTTCCACTGTCACTAGAAGTACCCATTAAGTACCCATTAATGGGTACAAAAATGCCATTAATGGGTACTTAATGGGTATTTCTAGTGACACTGGAAAAACACCCTATGTTTTCCATCCCTCCTTCACCTGCCTTTGAATTTGATGACTGGAAACTTGCATACACGGGATAAGACATCACAGGTCTGTCTAAGTGCTTTGAATGAAAGACAATTGCAAGTGTCTTTCCTTTAAGAATTCAATAGGTTGTTGATGACTGCATGTATATAGGAAGAGAGTTTTGTTCTAAGAGGAAAATGTGGAGTCAGGAAACAAGGTATATGTAGAGACAAGCCGAGTTCTAATAAGTTCCTCCCCCTGTACATTAAGAATAGCATTATGATTATAGTGTGATGGACATGGTCTCCAGATGTTAGCACTACAGTTGGTGTGGGTGAGACCAGACACATGTGAAACAGTATATGTCCCAGAATCCTTCACTTGGAGTATTGTGCCAAGGCAGAGCTTTCCCAAGGCTTGTATTGAATCTTTCAACTGCATATGAAATTATGATTGTCACATTATTATTGGTATTCAGGCTGGAAATACAAAGTTATAATAATGAAATATGAGATTCTATATTAAACCATATTTTTAAAAATATGGTCTAAGTACCATATAGACCATATACCTTTGCTCCTGGCTAGGTACTACAAGGTATTACTAGGATAGGTCATTTTCCTTTCTTTTCTGTCCTTTCACTTTTTATTACCAATGTTTGCCTCAGATTGCCTTCACTGATATTTTTCTGTGTGCTGAGCTACTGCTCCTCATTTGGTCAGTCTTGTGCCTATGACATTTTTGGGATCCCCTTCTTGTATTTTTGATCATTCAACAGCACACTGCACAGTGCTGCCCCAAATTGCCATTTTTTCTCTTTTGCTGCTGATTTCTTAATAAAAACTTTTTGTTTTATTAAAGAGATTGTCTCTGGAATCTATCTTGTTTGCTGCTTACTTGATTTTAATGGAACGCCTGCCAATTTATCGTTTTTAAAGTCAAGAAGCACTGATGTTTCCTTTTGGGTTTGTGGTTTGACTAAGCTAATTTCCCCACATAAGACATGTGTCAGCCTTCAACAAGGATTCTGGTTTCTTTATTGCACTGACAGCAGAAAATAAAAATGTGGGAAAGGGGGCTTTTTGTGTGAAGCTCCCAGCAGAATAATTCTCCTGCAGTTTCATTCTGCTCAAGACATATACTCTGTAAGGGTGTTTTCCAAAGTGTGGTACACACTGGTGGGGTGTGGGCATATTTTATTTTAAGTACAGTTATTTAAATAAAATAAGTGTGTTGATTTAAGCACTGGCATCTTTTGCCTTGCACTGCTGTCTGCTGTTGGAATTAAATATTAAAAGTAGAGAGTCAGAAATATAATGGCAACCCATGCCTCCATTTGCCAAAAATGAAATACATGGATGGATCTGTGTAGGCACCAGGAGGGTTGACCCTGTCTTGATGGTACTAACACCAACAATAAAAAGTAAATAATGGTGAAGGTCGTTAATGGAGTGAACAAATCATTAAGATGGTTTGGGAATCACTGATCTGCAGTAAGTTTGCTTGTTAATTTTTAAAAAGTATCGATGTTCCCATATATTCTCAAATACTTTGCATATAAGGAAAATATTAAGGAAACTCGGTTTACTGGAATAGATTTAAAAGACTGATCAATGACAACCCAGTACTGTGTGCCAGCAGTGGAGTGAACCCTTTCCCACCCCCAAAGATTCTGTCTGCAGACGATCACTAGAAGTGAGGTCCATGAATATTTGTTTATGCATGTATGTATAATGTGTTTGCACGAAACAGAGACACAATATGTTCACATCTAATGGTGAGCACAAAATCAGAAAACAGTGTCTTATTCAAAAGGAGTGAATCCAAAATAATAGTCGGTGTACCATTGGACTTCACTTGGGTTCTCACAAGTCCTGGTGGGATGTTGTATTGTGTTGAGTAGCTTTGTTGACCTAGGCTTCATCCAGGCCTCGGTTGCTGATTCTGCTGTATTTGGATATTCTGGAATAAAGCATGAATAGTGTGGAATACATATGCTTTATTACGGAATGTTCAAGCTTCGTGGAATAAATGAGTGAATTCAGAGTGTCTTTTTCAGTGATAACTAAATAAAAAACTACACTTTTGTGAGTTGCAAAGCCAGGAAGGCCTATACAGGAAGGAGCAATTTCAGAATTACTGGTTAAAGAAAATTGGCTAGTGGGACAGTCCTCAAAACTTCTCCTTCCCAAACTAGCACAATAGGAGAAACATCTGAGCTAAATTGTGAGACTTAATTCACACACTACACAATTCTGATGTACAAAAGGCAGTCATGGCACATGTGAGTATAGGAATTCTGCACAGAGAAACAGTGGTCAAATATACACTTGAATTATTGACTCATATTATTAGAAAATATGGTGAGACCTGTGTCACGTTCCCCAGCGTTCCAGTAAGTGCCTGCCCTCACTAGGAGTAGCTTGGCCCTGTTAGGATGCTGAGTTCGTGCAATGGCCAAGTGAATGCTACAGTGTGGACACAAAACACTGGTAGCAAGCGTTTCAACAGTAAACTAAAACAAGTTTATTATTATACACAAGCAATACTAGAAAGAAAATAAGGTTCAGGTATTTGTTGGTTTAAGTCTACGAGTCTCTTAAGGTTACCAGCTTCCCAGCCTGTCAGCTCCCCTTCTTAAAGGAAAATAGTTCCCTTTTAAAAGACAAGCCTCTCCACGTTCCTCACCCTGCTCAGCTCTGCTTCAGCCCAAGCCTAGCCAGTGTATGCAGCTCTGGATGATCACAAGGCCCAGTCCGTCCTTGCTTGACCGATCACCCTCTGGTCAGTTGCCTGCAAAGTCTTCCTCCAAGATCTTCCAGTCAGAAGACCCCTGGTCAACTTTTGGTCCAGCTCCTTCAGGATTCAGCTCTTCTGCTCCTTTCAGCTCTTGTCCCAGCATGAAGACATAGTCTGCTGTAATCTGTGTTCCTTTATATCTTTTTCCCTTGGCCCTGATTGGCTGTCACCTCCTGGGGAAATTGCTGCAATAAAATGCTGCTGGAAACTCCTGATAGAAACTCCTGTCCCTCACCCCTGATTGGTGGGAACTCCTGTTCTAGCCCCTCCAGCACTCAGATCCCCGGATAGCTTTTCCCTCCAACTACCAGCTGCAGCCAATCATTGCACCCGGACCCGCACGGGATTTCCCGCCCTTTTTGCAGCCCCAAACCCAGGTCTTGCAACAAGCTGTTTGCACAAAGGCTGGCTATTGCAGCTTGCAAGAAAGCCTGCAAGGCCAGAAAGCAAAACAGTTTGCAGCCTGTACCCAGAAACCATCACAACCTGTGAAATAGAAGGGAGAAGAAGTAGTCAACAAAGTAGTAAATGGATATGACTAGATGGTATCAAGTAAACAAACAAGCAAGCAATATTGGAAGTTCTAAAATGTACTAAATGCAACAGCACTAAAATGTTGTTAAGCTTGGTTAAATATACTGAAAGTTTCTGTAGCTCAGTGGTAAAGCATCAGAGGTTCTGGTTCTATTTCTGGCATCTTACTCGAAAAAGACAAAGGAAAACTGTTTCTTTAGTATTACCAAGAAAACTGCATCAGTGTATCCAGGTAGGCATCAAAAACTGTAAGCTTGACTTAAAGAGTATAGTATGTTCTTTCTTTAAAAACTCGAGGTGATCTATAAAGAAAATAAAAATTTAAAATTAGAACAAGATAAAAAAGTTTTAAAAAACCAAAAGATGTTTCAAACAGATATCCAAAGGTGGACAGAAGCGCCTGTTGGCTTCTCCTGCCCACCAACGGTAGTGGCTAGAATAGGAGGACAATCAGTTGCCTTTCCCATCTTTACCATTACTGTCATGACTGTTGGAGTACTGGGGGGCAGGTGAGGGACCAGAGAGGGGCTTTTATGTGTATTGTCCCTGGGCCTACTCTGTCCTTGCTACATCCCTGTAGGGATCCCCGATACATTTGCCCTCAGGTTTTCTTGTGTTAGTAAAAGTACTAAATTTTTACCTTTATGAAGCTTCTTGCTTATCCCTGAGACAATGGGAATCTTCTTTTCTTTCCTTCAGCTCTTTCTGCATTTGAATATCAGAGGAGTGCTTTCTTTTCTGTAACAGCATTCATAGTTATTTTTTAAAGTACAGTGCTTCATCTTAATTATGCATGCATTGGTTCTGAAATGAGCTGTGATAGGGGAGAATGTAAGAGCTCTGTATTTTAATAAAAACACATCGAGTAGAATGTGCCTAATAAATATGCTCCCTGTAAACCTAACTTTTCTTTTAAACATCTTGGAGTCTGGTTTTGGACAGCATTTTATAAAATGCTTTCATATGGAAGCCCTCCTTTGTATTTCCTCCTTTATACAGCTATATTCATTACTGGGTACATTTAAATGGGATTTTTTAAAAAAACACTTTTTTAAATATGTGAGTACACTAACCATCTTGCAGTTTTAGGCCACATCTGAACAAGTAAGTGGGTCGTTTTGTTCCTTTTTTCATGACAGTGAACATAAATGATGCCAAAGGAAGAAAGGCCTAAATTCTTTGAAAGAGCTGAAATAATGGGCTCTTTTGGAAATTCTTTCTGCTTATACTTTTGCTAGTGTCTCAAAGTACCATTCAGCCACTCTGAGTACTCTCAGGCTGTCGAAGGAACAGGAAATCCATTTCCATAGGATGGCCTTTGCTACAGGGAAAAGAACAGCATTGGCCAGCCCCTTGACTGAGTGTAAACGACTCTTCTCCCCAAGTCTCCCCAAGTCATTGAGCACTTGTGAGGAATCAAAGCCACACGTGTCACCTATCATGGAAATACAGGGACAAAATGGAAAATGTGACTCCCCATTCTGCCTCTGCCCTGTCAAGCACCTTTCATCTATTCCACGTGGAACAAATGTGGACAGCTTAAGACTTTTGGATATGATGTGGTTTTCAAAAGAAACTGTTATTTAAGCAGAGATGCTTTTTCAGGTTTTCCATATAAAATATTGTTTGATTCCCCATGCGCTTCTGGAAAGGTGGATTATAAAAATAGAAGGTAAATTAATAAACAAGAGATCTGAAGAAAAATGCATATTGCAGGATTAGCATCATTAAAGGAGAATATTATTTTATCTATGAGTAATGCTGCTGGAGGGTAAAATTAATCATGCAGGTCAATCTTGCCTCAACAATGTTGTCTCAGTGTCTTCTGCTGAATATGAGGAATGGTGTTTTTAATGGAAGGGAATATCTAATGGGGCTTTAGCAAGCAGTCTGGACAGATTTCTCTGCTTTAGGCACAGGGTGGCTTGCGTTTAAAACAGTTTATCATCAAAAGATATATGCAGAGATACTCCGGCTGAAAAAGTGTTTAATCCTGTATCTTTCTACTAAGTGATAATTTGTTCTCTGAAGTCAGGGATGAAAAACCTAGGCCTTATACATGTTATTGAATTCCAGGTTCTATCAGACCTAGTCAGTACGATTATGTATAATATAATCTCACGACAGCAGATAAGATACTTCTTTGGTAGTTTGTCTTCAGAGTCACTGTCCAAGCCAGCAGTCACCCCTTTTTCCTCTTCTGGCATTTCTGTGCCTTCTACTACTGTGTTGCAATATCCTTTTATGATGCAGTCATGGGTTTTTTTTGTTAGCTTGTCTCTTTGTTTGTTGAGGGGGACAAAGAGTCTGGGGAGGGTACTGCTGGTACATTGTCCTGAGGAGAAAAATAGATCAATAGATTGTATATATTAGGGTAAACTGCAGCAATTTGGCATATTCCTGTCTTCCTTGCTGGGGGAGGTTTATTTCTTGAAGCCTATTTCTTCATTTATGATATTTCTCCACCAGCCTTTGTTAAAATTTCAGAACAGTGCACGGCCATAAGAACAAGAAATAAAACCACTACGGACAGATGGTGATTCCATCAATTACCAGTAAATGCCTGAGAGAACAGATACATTTTGAGCACTAAATGTTCGACAGAGTCAGCTCCTGTTTTACTGTATTTTAAGAGGGAGCCAATTTCATGAGCTCACACTGCAGATGATGGTGATGGTGGTGGTAGGAAATCCTTTCCCCAGTTGTCAGCAAGAAATGTCTAAATTCATATGTGTAGCAGTACGTGGCAGCCAATGCAATGCTCTGAACAGATGGCAAGCAGGTAAATTTAGCTGCCACCAGTGCCATCCCCTGGCATCTTATCCATGTGCATTTACCTCCTCTACACAGACATTTCTTGCATAAAGGGGCAAAGCGTATTTAAAATTATGAGTAGTTCATCTATCAAACCTTCATAGACAGAGCTCCCTAGGCTTGGAACCCTGTATAGATTCATGATTTGAAGTAGTTTGTGCATTCTAGATATCTGTGCTTAAACGCTTCCCTACATCAAGTACATCCTTGACATGGTAGAGACTGCCTCTTTCTACAAACTTTGCCCAGTGTGCAAGAGATTGGGAGACTTAAATTGATGTTTATTTTTAGAAATTGCACCACCATTATCTCAGTTTATAGAGAGGGATTGCATACAGCATTACTGTGTGTGAAATAATCCGCGGTTGACCCTCACTGCAGTTTCTGCTTACGGGACATTTACCAAAGAACCCAACCATCTCCCCTTCAAGCATCCTTAAAAAGAAAGATAAAGCAAAGGCAACTCTGACCAAAAGTGTCTAATGTAACTTCTTGTCACTCAGAAGGTGCTTTAAGAAGTGAAGTGAGGTCAGTAAGTGTCCTGCTTTCTAGAGGATATTCTAAGTACCAAGATTCTTCTATGCACCTGCAGTAGCTAAGAACCTCAGAGGGAAGCCTGTGTTGCCTTATCACATTCCGTTGGTTTTAAGAAGTTGAAAATCTTTCTCAGTTTTACCACCTATTTCTAATTATGAGAGCAGAATGCATCTGTAATACTGAAAGCTCAGTAATGCATTTGGAGTCAATATATCTAAATACCCTTTGGATGGTTTAGGAACCTGATGCCACGCTCAGTGTGTTCTCCATGTAATGGTGCCACGTTGAAATTACTCTAACTAAAAATTATTTCAAATTTGGTGATAAGTTTTAC
>MTQE01002208.1:29545724-29560627 GCA_014337955.1 Aspidoscelis marmoratus | reverse complement strand
TGACAGCAACCAGCCCAGATAGCTTTAAGAAAGGGTTAGATAAATTCACACAGGGCAGGTGTATCAGTGGCTACCGCCTTCAGGTTGGAGATACGGGAAGGATGCCTATTTGTAAGGATTCAAAAGCAGGTGAAGGTTTTGACTATTTCTTCCGCTTGAGATGCCCAGAAGCAACTGCTTAGCCAGTGTGAGACAGGATACTGCACTGCACTGGATGGGCTGTGGTCTGTCTGATCCAGCAGGGCTGGGAAGGGAAGGGGGAAGGGAAGGAGAGGAGAGGAGAAAGGAAAGGAAAGGGGGAAGAGGGAAGGAAAGGTGAAAGGGAAGGGAAGGGGAAGGGGAAGGGGGAAGGGAAAAGAAGGAGAAAGGGTGAAGGAAAGCGGAGAGGAGAGGAGAGGAGAGGAGAAAGAAAAGGGAAGGGGAGAGGAGAGGAGAGGGGGAAAGAAAGGAAAGGAAAGGCCGGCGGTGCAAGGCTAACAAGGCAGGCGGCTGAGGGAGAGTCCCTTGGCAGCCATGTTAGCCTTGCAGCCAGCAAAGGAGCCCAGCTCGCCCCAAGACAGGCAGCGGCCTGCCTTGTTAGGGCGGCATGGTGCCCAGCGCCGCAACAAGGCAGGCAGCTGAGGGAGAGTCCCCTTGGCAGCCACATTATCCTCATGGCTGGCTGCGCTGCCACAACAAAGCAGGCCTCTACCTGTCTTGGAGCGAGCTGGGCTCCTTCGCCAAGGGCCACATGCAGAAACAGGCAGTGAAAAGTGGCTGCCACAGCAGCACTAGCGGCAGAAACAGGTGGTGAAAGGCTGCTAGTTAGCGGCCACATGCTGCCCACCACAGCCTAGAGCCCTCCCAATGCCTGGGCTTGGGGCAAGCTGGACCCTATCCCTGGCGGAGAGGGGGACGTGGCATCACGGCTTAGGGATAGGGTCCGGCTTGCTTACCTTCTCATCCTCAGCTCGTCCTTGGTCAGCTCAACAAGTAATGGCGCGCTAAGCCGCACCTTTACTTGTTGAGAGGGAGGGGGAGAAGGAGGAGTTCGTGATTTTTAGCTCACCCCATTGGCTTGACTGCCAGTCTGGTGGCAACCTAAAAATTCATGCCTCATTCAATCAAGTTACAGCATAGTTCCAGCTATTTTTTTAATTGGCTGAAACTAAACTGTATCTTTTTCTTTTGTTTCCAGGCGGCTGGATGACTGCCGGGATCTGCGGTCCCAGCCCCCGTCAATCTCTGAGGGTAAACTACATGGCTCAAATGTGTCAACCACGTCTGCCAGTCACACGCTCCGTGCTAACCTTTTCCACCTGCAAGATGTGTGGATGGAACAGGCAGGGCTGTCCCAAGCCTGCCACTGGTATAGTTGCAGGCTCTACCATTATATGCAGGGGAGAAACTCTGACACATGAGGAGCCGCTTCTGGTATAGAAGCAGCTCTGCGTAATGCATATGCTGCGTTTGGGAGCATACCCAGAGTTCTCTCAAAAAAGTAAGCCTGAATTCATCCTAAGTTAAAGCATGTTTCCAATAAAAACTAGGATTATCAGTAGCAGCTGTCTGCTAAATGGGGGAAAGAGCCTTCAGAGCAGCTCCATTTCAGTGTCCTTTGCAAGGCAGAAATGATAGTGCTGCCCTCTAGTGGATTGCTTGAAGAAAACTGAAAAAATCTGGTATTAGAAATGTGTGCAGAATGATCACTTTCTGCTTGGCATTGGTCAAGAAGACCTTGAACAGCAGCTACATGAGTACTCCTGATTCATCCTTCCCATTAATTTACAAAGAGTGCTTCTACTCTATTTCACTTTCTGAAATTGCTTCTAAATGTAAGGCAGGGAAAGTACAGTGAGCCATTTTCTTTGTTAGAAGTGGTATGAGGGAGAACATGAAATGCAAGGACACGAAAGTTGTATAACCAGATCTGTAAGAGGTTTGGAGGAGCAAGCGAGTTGAGAGGTTTGCCTCAGGAAGCTAATTTTAGAGGTGTCACAACTATACTTTTCTCAAGAAGAAAAAGAAGAAGAAGAAGAAGAAGAAGAAGAAGAAGAAATCCACAAACTTACCAATGAAATCTGGGATAACTGTGGGCTGCAATATGGAATGCAAGCCCCATAGATGTCTTACCTTGGGATGTGAGTGATGTCTGGCCTGGGGTTAGTCATGGCCCACCAACCAGCTCTAACCAAAGCATGGGCTTAAAAAAAGGTGACTACATTAGCAGATCAGAGTGTTTTTGCTTTGCTTAACTTCTGGCTCCTCTCTTTCTGGACTGGCAAAAATGATCTTTAGGCATTTTATTCCCTGTTTGCCAAGTATTTCTTTGACCCAACATTGGGTCTGCGTTTCCTTCTCTCAGCTTCTACACAATTGACTGACTCCTGTTCAGTGCATCTGGCTTGAGGCTGCCCCATAGGGGCTGGTCGTGTGTGGTCACTACCGCTATTGCTTTTCTTTCAAATACTGATGTTTTTCAGTGTTGTTGTTATTTGTTTATGGGCTTTGCATAGAAGGGTTGTCTGTCTATCATTTGTTTGTTTGTTTGTATATTATTTGTATTTCTATCCCACCCTATACCCAAAGGTCTCGGGGCAGGTAACAACATTTAAAGTAAGACATATATTAAAACAACAACAGTTATATGTACTTTGTAATAAATAAATAAAAACAAATATGTAGGCAGCTTTATAACCCACGGAGTCAAGATGAAGAACTGAGGAGAATTTCCTTGTTTTTAGTCTCGTTTGATTGCTGTGAGTATGAAAGCCCTGCCTCCCACACCCTTGGAGTTGTCTCTTGGTTAATCTTTGCTGTCTAACTGAGGAAGAGAAATGTTCTATATTTCTTTGCCTACCTTACCAAGTTATTAGAGAGTATCCTTAGTTCTAATTCAGTTATATTTACTCCTTGCTTTATCCAGTCCTCAGGCATTTGTGCAATTGTCTTAGATCTGGAACAATAGGCTGCAAAGTCCACTTCAAGGTATTATCAGTTTCTCACTTTACTGTAGAGATCTATGGGGCCCCATCCACCATGCTGCACAGAGCATAACCCCAATCAGGAATGCCCTGATCAGGATTACTGGTATACCTCAACAGTGAGGTGTATCAGTCAAATAGCATGGCCTAGTCCTGTGGCATGTCTCTGTCTTCTGGACTCCTGGAGAACCCGTTTTGTCAGAAGACCAAAATGTGCTGCTGAAATGGGTTGCCTAGTGGTTCCAAGGCTAGGAATGTTCCAGACCACACCTATAATTCAAACCAGTGAGCCTAGCTGGTACACACCCACTGATTAGGACCATGGAGAGGTGAGTTCAGGAAAGCCCCTCTAGAGTTGACAAATGGAGAAAATAAAGCAGCACAACAAAAGTCATAACAGAAACTCAAAGCTATGCTTTTCCCCCAGTCTAACGGATCTGGTATCCTGGTTCATTGAAGACCTGTTTTGGAGGCATTAACAGGAAAAATGAAAGCCAAGTGATGGGTCTGCCTTTGTCATTCAGTCCTTTGTAGCATGCGTTTCTAAAGTAATAGACTAAGAGGGAAAGGGTAAGGGTGGTTAAAGGGTGAAGACTTAGAATGTTTAAATCAAAGGGAATGTAGATGGCTTTAAATGAAAGGGAATGTAAAACATAAGAGGAGCCCTGCTGGATCAAGCCACAGCCCATCTAGTCCAGGACTGTCTTCCACAAGGTGGGCCACCAGTTGCTTCTGGACATCTCAAGCAGAAGACAAAGACAGTACCTTCAAAGAAAGTACTCTCTGCAAATAACCTTGAGAAGCATCATTACCCGAGTTCTGTTTGGGCATGAAATTGAAAGAAATAAGAACCAAAGACACATTTCTAAGACAACGCTCCAGATAGCCTTCACAATAAGCTTCTCAAATAGAAGTAAAAATATAGCACAAAGAAATTAAATATAGTCTGTATGTTAGTGGAAGTTTCATGACAGTCTGACTTGCAACTATCTTCATTCAAGACGATGTGTGGGCTGAGGATGTAAGTGTTGTAGTAAGCGTGAGAGAGGGACAGAGGAAGAGTTATGTTTACACACGGAGGTTTTTGTTTTTTCCCCCTAAAGTCTTACATTTTCTAACAGCTTTGCTAGCAGGGCTATGTTGGCCTTACATGTGATGTCAGTATACAGGCACAGTGCTAGGTAGAAGGCTGGGAAATTATGTGCCAGGCCAATGCAGCCTTAAAAACTGGAAGGACCTTTGAAGCAACAGAAAAAGTACATATAATAAATAGAGTAAAAATAAACTGAAAGTAATAATTAAAGGAAGTTGTAAGATGAAAAAATGCTATTTTAGGTAAAATTATTCCTGTGGCTTTATATTGTAAAAATTTTAGTAATAGCATTAAGATGTGTAGAATTGGGATTATGAAAGAATGTTATTAATGGAATAAAAGCAAATAAGGAAACAATTATGTAGGCAAGATTTATTTTAGCCTAGAAAAATTTTATAGTTTAGAAAACATTAAAAGTTGAATATTAAAGGCAATAACTTTAGCAAGAAGATAATTGAAGAAATTTGCAAGATGAAAAGATTGGTTAGAATAGCAAAACTGGGGTTAGATTTTAATAGATGTAGAAAAGTTGTGATGACATGGGTGCATTAACAGAAGTAAGGGTTACAATAGAAGTATTTTGTTAAGAATTGTTTATTATAGTTTAATAAATGTTAATATAATAGTAATAGGGGAATGGGAGTGTAGAAATAGAATTAGACAGAAGAAAGTTAAGATGATGAACGATTGGCATCCCTTTTAATAACTATTTTTGAAGAATGGTGATCAGTTAAGATTGGTTCTGTGATGATTATGGGGTCAGCTGATAAGCAGAAAGACATTTAGAGAGCAGATGAAGAAGAAGAGAAGATGTTGAAAGAACAGAGGAAGTCGTTCAGAAAAAAAAACAAGATGGAGAGATATTGTTTGATGTTAATGGCTAATTATATATTTTAGGTTGTTAAAGAAAAACCCTTTTAATAAAAACTATATTTTAAAAAAGTATCTACAGGAAGATGGTATAATTATGGACGGTTTTGACTGATAATTAAGTGAACAGCTGATAAGAAAAAGAACTTTATGGGAGCAAAAGAAGAAGAGGCATGAGGGAAAGATGCTGGAAAACAGAGGAAGTCATTAATAACAACTGAAAGGGCGTATGGTGTTAATGTATAGAAAGATGAGGTTTTAAGTTGTTTTAAAAAATCAGTTTAAAAAAAGATCATTCTCATGCAGGAATTGAAATGGTAATTATGATGAATATCCAAGGAAGAGAAATCCTGCTAGTTGTTACTGTCTCAATTTTACCATGTATTAAGCTATATTTTAGGAACCTGCCATAGACTGCTATTCTGCTCCCAAGTTATTAATTCTAACATCTGTTCAGCCTCCATCTTGTGCCTTTGTCCCGTAATACAAACCAAGGCAGATGAGGCTTCAGGTCCAGTCAGGGCCTGGACGGGTTACTATTTTGGAGTACTATATATTCCACTTTGAGTTCAGTCACAGAGAAGAAGTGAGGTATGATTATAATAAATAGAGTTTCTCAGTGATACCTTTAAATCCATCTATCCCTATGGTTTGGTTTTGAAATTTCTTTGCTGCTTTGTTCTTTTCTGAGCTCCCTGGCTTATCTGTGGTTTTGTCCTCTTGATTTCTGCCACACATTCCTGATGGGTACAAATTTGCTAATTCTAGCTAATTAACACATGCTTTTCGACACTGAAAGAACCTGCAGGTGGCTTATGTTGGCAATAGCTTTTCTGCATTTGGTTCCATTAATGCAAGTCAATGCCAGGATAATTTCACAAAGTGGTCTTGATGCACTTAGAGGATCTTTGCTATCAAAGCACAAAAAGGATAAAGATCTACCAGGTATTTAATGACACACTTCAGTATTCAGAACACATGGGAGAAGAGCAAATGCAGCAGACCTAAAGAATAGCAGCTGCTTTCAAGAAGATAAAATGCACAAAAGCATTTGCCAAACCACTCTTCAGGAAAAAAAAAACCACATAAAAAGATCCCTTCTGGATGAAAATGAGGGTCACAGTAACTGCCTAGATGCTTTCAGAAAATCTACAATCTGAAGAGCTCTCCTGCCTTGAAAAACACTGTTTCGATTCACCTCCATCATTTTGCTTGTATTCTTTCAAAACCTCCTTCCCTCCTTGGACAGGGGTGGAACAGAGAAAGCAAGAACTCTCTCTATATGAAGAAGCTTATATGTACAGAGTGCATTAGTAAACTGACACCAAGCTCAGCAGCCAGCCAAAAGGGATACTTCTAAGCTAGCTGACAAGCTACAATGGTTGTGGGAGCCCTGGAAAAAGCCAGGCTTCCTCAACAGTAACTACACTCATGAGTCTGAATCCAATGTCTTTTAAATGTAAGAGTAGAGCATGTTGTTCTTCTTATGTTTTGTTGCTGCCACCAAGTGTACCAATTCTCTTACTGCACTGCATGTCATGTTGAATTTCTCCTTCATAGCTCCTGTGCTTGACTTGATCATTTTAAATAATAGTAATAATAATAAAACCCTGGTGCTGTCATTTAATTAGAATTCCTTGCTTAAAAATAGTTTTCAAATAGGATTTTAATTTGTTCTCTTGCTTCTCAGTTTCCTGTTATAAGCAAAGGTGATCAAATAACATGGGGAGTTTCAGCATTGCCAAGGAACATGCTGGAAATAATCCAGAGTTAAATGAATTGATTTATCTGGCATCTGCTGTTCATCAAAAATTGATCTGCTTTTCACCAAGAAACTATCTGAGGGCCAGAAAACAGAGAGTAGTAGAAAATGGCCAGTTCTCACAAGGGGCGAGATGTAACAATTGGGGTCCAATTGATGGTAACTTTGATGGCCAGACCAGAGACTTAAATGCTTCATGTTTGTTTGTTTGTCTAAAATATATCTGACTGGGATCAAACATGCAGAGAAGAGCCTTTCTTCAGATATTATACCACACACAAGGCTGCTCTTTGTTCCCACAGGTTCCTTTATTTATTACATCTATTGCCTCCTTGGAGTCCCTGTGCTGGATCTTTGATCAAAGTGATGTTATAACACAGGTGTAGTAATCCAAATTGTGTAATTAAATCTCACCTATCATGTGTCAGATATCTGCTCCAGTGCCTCCACAGGATGCTTTGTACATTGGGATTAAATCTACGGTCTTACAGAGACCTACCTGGGAATAGATTTCATCAGAGTAATACAGTTGTGCTGGCAAACATACAGGTATGTTGAAAGGGCCACAAGAGCAGGCCAGAGTTCAGTGCTAGAGCATGCACTTTCCCTTAGATAAGGGCACCCCATGAGCTTCTCATTGTGGTAGGGCCTTTTCTAAGGCAAGAGTCAACCTATTGATCGCAGCACTGCTGGGTGGTAAAGGAAAATACATTCTTTATAAGGAAGGCCTGTGTCCTTGCAACTCTGGTGACATAGAAACTCTTACCCATGTCTGATTATATTGCAGTTTGTATAGTGACAAGTGGAGCAGGTTTATTACCAATTCAGACATTTCCCTGTGCATAGCAACCAGTTCTGTTTGTCATGTCTTCTGGTAGATCCTACCGTGATCAATTTTGTGGATACATGTTGTGCTATTTAGTGTGACATATGCTCTCAGGCCTTTTTTTAAAAAAATTCTTAATGCATTATTACTTTAATGTTATTGGTTATTAATTTTAGCTTCTCCCCCCTCCCACATTTCACCATTGTTTTATTTTTATGTCGGTGATGAGACAAAATACGGAAACTGATCCATTACTTAGAAGGTTTTGTGTTTAATACCCAATTGATCGGGGCAGGAGAGGCTCTGCCTGGAATCCTGGGTAGCTGTTGCAGAAAAGCTGTGAAGGGTGACCTTGAGGCACTTGAGATAACTTCTTTGCCCTGGCGCCCTCATCTTAAAAAATACCTAATGGTCTGGGAATGATTTTTTTCAAATAAATGAAAGGGTGGTGGGCTGTATTGCAGTACAACAGGCAATGGCAAAACAGTTAGACATACTGCCTAGATGTGGCAGTGCTGCTGTTTGGCTAAACTGTTACCTGTTCTGCCTCAGACTGGACTGTGACGCTAGCTGGCAGGCATTCCTTGGCTGAAAGCAGCCCAGTCCCTCGACATAAATACTTGGAAGCAGAAGCGCTTCTGACTCCTTATGGTCCCTGTGTGATGGACACGTAGGCACTAGAAATTTCATTGCCAAGGCCATGCCGCTTCTGTGCACATTTCTCACACTCTGTTGGATTGTGAATAGAGGGTGGGAAGGCACTAAGGTATTGTCATCACCCAGTCCGAATATATTCTGCTCCCGCTCTGGGTATTCCTGAAGCACAGTCATTGTCTTTCATATACAAAGTTGGATTATGCAAGCACGGCCAAAGGAAGCAGAAGGCATGCATAAACTGGATACCACTAAATGGTCCACTTGAACTAGCAACCTGTGGAATGTAGGCAAAGCACTCCGCAGATGTGAACAGAGGAATGAGTCGGTCACTGGCTGCCTTCCAAAAAGGAAGGTAAAGAGAAGGGCAAACCATGTCTGTAAATGAGCTGTTCTACCCCTCTCGAAATGCCTCTGCCTCATGGGACTGATTAAAAGGAACCAGATGATGGTGGAACGCTTTACATCAAACCCAGCTTGAATTCCTGAGTGCTACAGCAGCCCTCATGGAGGAAGTGGAATGACTACTTTGATAGGGAGCCCCCCCCCACAAGCGCACACGCGCGCGCGCGCGCACACACTCACCACCCCACAGATTGGCAGTTAAAATTTGAGAAGCACAATGAGCGCTGGCCCGAGCGAGAGGGCTATATAATGCTAGCACGGGGCTGTAAAACACAGGTGCAGCAGAAGCTGGCTTTGCGGCTGGAAGTCTGCAAAGAGGGCGCCTTTGTTGGGGAAAACGGTGCCTCATGGAAAATAAAAGCCCAAGGCACGCGGATTTTTAACTATTTCTCCAGCCGTCGTTCTACTCAAAGAATAGCAGCTCAGTTTCCAAAAGATAGCAGCAATTGGGGGGGGGGAGGAAACCCCTCCCCCCCCCGAGCCATATTCCCCCACTTCAAAATGGCTATTCAGTCAGCCTATGATGAGATCCATATTGAAGAAGTCGTGGGTCAGGTGTTTGTTTTAGGGTCCCAGTCTCTGCAAATATCCTGGCTTCCCTCTGTGTTGTAGAGGAACAGTCCCACTCCTCATTGTTATTGGTGAATGTTCCAAGCATAGTGATCTAGTTAATATTACTCCCCATTCCAGCCCAGCTCATGCTTAGTTTGATTCCAGGCATAATCTTCAAAACTGAGCTGAATTCCTTTTCCCTCAATACCCTACTCTCCAGTTTTGACCCCTGAAGTGATCCAGTATGTACAAAGAGAGCACGTGAGACAGAGGCTACTTTGTAACAGCTTAGCTATGCAGTTAAGGGAGGGGAGGAGGAGAGGGGGTCCAGAATGTGGGGCCCTTATGCCATCTGGGAGCAGGAAACCTTGCCAAAAACATGCATATAGGTATGGTCTCCCCCCCCCCCAATTAGTCCAAGTGAGCTGTGAGAACTTCAGGCATTAGCATCACATTTCTGGATTCTTATCATGTCCAGACTAAGAACATATCCTTTATCCCCAAGATGAGAGCCAAATGCTGAGATAGATCTGCTGTAAAACCTTTAGTGCTAATGACAAGCAAGCAACATGTCAGAAGAGAAAGCCAGGTGAGGCATTTGCTTGTCACACAACTACAGTGCTCAAGAATCTGATGGTCTCTTTGGCTGTAGGGTCACACCTAAGGTCTAATCCAGCTTCAGTCCACCTTCAGAGCAAGAGAACACATCAGCAAAGCGATCAGTAATTTTCTTACCATATTATCTATTCCAAAGGTGAGTTTTCTAAGTTATTTAATACTGAAAGAAAGCAGCTTGTCACTTTGCTAATGTACTTTCTCACTCTGAAAGTGCACTGAAGCTGGATTAAACCTTAGGTATGACCACTACCTCATCTTTGTGTTCTGATGTTTATCTTCTTGGTTTTGCAACCATTCACTCACTATCAGATTGCTTACACAGTGGGCTATTACTAAATAGTTTTATTTGGTTCTTCCAAACTATCTAGCTGCACTGTTACAAATGGAAAAATCTCAGCAATGGATCTAGTACTACTCAGCCTGAAGGTCCTGTTAGCATGGGGTCTGTGTGTCAGTCTTAAGTCCTACTCTCTCGTAGAGCAAACCTAAGCTATAGTTTCTGTTGTTGGGTACCACTGAATTGTGGCAGATTCCTGGTTGACTGCAAGGGCATTTCTATGCAGTTTTCTTGGCAGAGATACAGAAGTTATTTGCTATTGCCTATTTCTAGGGAGAGGCTGGGGATCAAACTGGCAACCCTCTGCTTTCCCAGGCGAGTTGCATTATCATAAAACTACAGCCCCTGAAAGCAACAACTTCAAAGTGCATCAAGCTGGACATCTAAGTGGTTTTGCTCACATTTTGTCCTTGTCTGGGAGAACAGAATAGCAAGTTCCATGTAAAAGCAATCTCCTCTGGGTGAGCCGGGGCTAGTTCAGCTCAGGAGAATGGAAAGCCTGGCAGATATTTCTTTGTGCTCAAAGTTGGAGAATCAGCACAAGGAACCATTTATTCTGCCTCCGCCCCTTCTCCCCTCTATGTTAGCAATACGCAGGCATCTTGGCATGATACTACATTTTTGCACAACATCCACTTTGTTTAGGAGTTAAAAACTGGAACTTTGTGAACAGTGCAGTTGTTCTCTTTAAGGATGGAGCAGGAGTACAAGAATATAGTTGTTCTCCCTCCACCACCCCAAGGAGGCTTTGTCAAAGCTTAGAGGAGAATCTCTTGTTATGTATGTATGCATGTTCGTGTGTGTGTTCATGAGACAGAGAGAGTGGGTGTGATTGAGAGAGGTTTGTAAATGTTGGGGGAGTTGTTTAGAGTACACAGTCTAGAGTTATAAAGATGTAAGTAAAAGTCCTCCAGTCAAAATGTTGAATTAGAATTAAGTGTGACGTGTGTAAAAGCAAGTTTAACTAGTAAATAAATAATAGTGTGTCTTATTAAGAGAAACTACAACAGAAGAGACTTCAAGATGAAAATTCTCCCTTTAACTTAAGCTGCCTTTATATGAAGTAACAAAAATAGCCCTCTGAGAAGGCTTAGAGGTGGTCGGCTGGTGCGATGGTTCACAGGCCAATCTGTCCTCCCCCCTCCCCCAAACATTTTAGGCTAGAAAAGATGGATTAGATGTGCAATGGGGTGCTGGACTAGATGGGCTGTGGACTGATCCAGCAGGGCTTCTCTCATGTTCTTATTCACTTTTATCTCTTGTTGTCAAGAATGCAAACCTCCTAAGCCAACTTAGATCTTTGCCTCTCACTAAAAAATGCAATGTTTCTGTAGCAAAAGTTTCTTAGTAAGTATCTGCAATTATTTTGATAACACTGATAGGTTATTCGTATTGAAGTGTTGTACTGCTGTATTGATTCACTGTCTTAGGGAACAATGCCTCTAAGAATAATAGCTGGAGGGAAAGACAAAAAGCACTCTAAGCTTGAGGTTAACTACTGTGAAATAGGCAGGTATGCCAATATAGTTTTCTTGCTAAGCATACAGAGGTGGTTTGTCTTTGGCTTCTTTGGGTTAGATGTTAAAGACTGAATCTGGAGCCACCTGCATGCATAATATGACAGATGAAGAAGGTGAGATCATATCAAAATGTGACAAGAGGTGAAGAAGCCTGAGAGAAGAGGTGAAGCTGTTCCATAAACTGGAGGCCACTACAAAGAAGACCCTCCTTCTAGCTGTTTTCACTAGTGCTTCAACTCAAGATGAAAAGGTGACAAAGAGGACCATCTCTGTCCATCTTAATCAATCAGGATTCTCTAAGCCAAATTCGGTGGCGATGGGCAAGCCTTCCTTTGTGATCCAAGGCATTCTGGTAGAACTGGAACACTAATAGATTTTTACATATAAGATTTGTAGCCACACAGCATGTCATTGAGCAGCAGCAGCAGAGGATAGGACAAAATTAGGCATTTGGAGCTGCTGACATTACAGTAGAGGAGGAACAATTTTCTGATAGGGGAGCTCCAGAAGGTGAAAGAGGAATAACCATCAGAAATCATTTCCATTGGCTTGATGGGAGGGGATAGTGAGATCTGGGATTGTTTTGGAGTCAACACAGCTAGTCAGGTGAAGTTTCAGGAAAGGGGAGGAAGGAGTTAATGGTCAACAGAGAAAGAAAATAGCAATGTTTGGTGTGTGGAAGATGAGAGTATCAGCTTTAAACACAGCTGCTGAGAAAACAGGAAGTGCCCCATTGATGTATCCAGAGGGGTAACACCCAAAGTACACATGATTGGAACTCAGATTGGAAGAAGGGGCAATGGGCCAGTGGAAGTGAAGTGATATATTTTAACAGTGAAGAAGAGTAAAAATGCAGAAATGATTACAGAGACTTATTCTTTAAACTAATGTATGTGTGCCAATATCAGAAATTAAACACATAGCATTTGAGATCTGAGAGCCACGTGCAGACTTTGTTAGCTGTGGCCCTAAAGCCTACTGTACACGAAGGCACAGCAAAGGATATTTCCATTAAAGATGTTTGCTGCATCCCACATCACATTTTTATACCAAGTTCTATATGCGTCCTGAGATTCTAGTGGAAAGCAAAGCAAATCCTGTAACCCTTGTATTTGCCCATGTCCCTAGGGATGCTCAATGAACTTTGTGATGAATGTAGCATTATTTTTGAATGTTGAACTTAGGTGACAAAGTAAGTAAAAATAATTAGGAGTAAGTCAGCTGTTAATAGTTTTCATGGTGGATAATAGACTCCTACAAGACTAAAATTATTATCTGACCTGACAGGCTTGGGCTGCACTTTCATGCTTCTTACATTTCATCATAAAATGTCAGGCTATGAATATTAAAAGTGCATTAAACGTTGGTGCATTTTGCATATGTATTCTGTGATACCAGTTATGTTTTAAATACACGTGGAAGACCTTTGGTGCTTGGGGAACTTGAACCCAGTAAAACAAGATGACAAACTGGGGAATTTATTTTCTTTTGTCCACGCTCAAAGCAATGTGAGATAAGGGAAAATTGGTAATGAGAAGCTTAGTAGAAAAAACCCTTCCTTCCTTCCTTCTCCTATACATCAAATTTCCCCTTAGCTATTGATGAATAGTATTTACCTCTAGGAGCATAACTTTGCTGCCATAAGTCTTTTAGATGTGTATTTGTTACCAAGTGGATAATGTATAGGTAGGTTGTATACTTCCTAGGGGGACAGAGAGTGATAACACAGGGAATAGTTAGATTGGTCCTGCCATGACCATTCTTGATTTCACTGCAGCAATTTCACCCAGTGAATTTAAGGTGCATGAAAACTAGAGAGACCTGAAGAAGAGAGCAGTGTATGAAACATTTGGTTTGAAAGTAGAAGTCAAAAATAGAATGGGCCTATTCTATGACCCTGTGTGTCTGGAATGTTCCCTAAGAGAGGCTTTTCCTTGGCCATCTCTCTAACCTATTTCAATCCTAAGTATTTTTTCAGACTTTTCTGAAAGTTGTGCTATGATCAATTTATTGTTTGCGTAGCTTTTGTATGTTTGTTTACTATTAAATATTTTTGTCAGGATGTAAACAATTGCATATTTATGGTAAGTTGCTCAGAGTTTTGTAGGTAGTTATTTAATAAATTAAATGATTGAAATGAAACAGAATGAGAACCTAGTTATCCATATTCAGTTGAGCAGGTCTTTCAACAGAATTATGCAAGTATGGAACTCAGAACATTCTGACTGTGGTCACATTGTATATTTTAGAAGGACTGAGGCTGCCTCAGACCCCCTTACCCTCACAGTGTCCCCTGCACTGAGCCTTCTGATCGCCTTTCTCTCCTGCAATCTCCCTCACCTAACTCCCAATGCACACACCAAACCCCACTGCTCCCCATGCCCTTCCATCACACCGTCTCCTCACCATGCTAAGCTACTCTCAACCCTTTCCTATTCAATGCTCCCGCATCGCTGAACCGCTGGTAACGGGTCTACTGATGACCCAATCAAGGACTCCCTGGTATGGATCACTGTCTGATTCAGACAGATCATACCAGTGAGGGGCAGGATCTCATAGAACTGCAGTAATGGGCTGATCAGTGAGGCCCAGAAACCAACTACAGAAGCTTCTGATAGGTATTAAAGGTAAGTGCAGAAAAGGCCTAACTTGATTCATTGATTCACTGACCAGTGCTTTGGTTTCCTTTAACACTGATTCACAGTTATTTCTGGAATGATCTTTCTTAGGCTGTGTCCCCATGCAAGTTTGGTACAGTTCTGAACGCGGGATCCCATGTGTTTTGGATTTGGCCCGCTAAAAATGTGCGAAATCCCCCCAAACCGTGCCTGAAGGGTGCCAAATTTGATACATGAAAAAACAAGTCTCAGCACAGTTTGGGGGAGCAGCAGGCATTGCTTAGCGAACTGGGACTGTGCATGGACGATTGCAAGCAAACAGGAAGGAGGTTGGTGCTCACATCATTGGGAGGTGTGGTGTGCTTGCTGTTCCTGTCCTGTGCATTGAAGATTGCAGCTGCTGACTTTTTAAAATGCCGATTACAAAGGCAGGCTGGATAATGGCTTGATTTTTAAATTTTTTTGCATTTCCACGGAAATAATTCCAACCCCGTTTCACGAACGCCAAGGCAGTCTGCATAATGGCTTGATTTTTGTTCCATTTCCAACCCCCGTTTCCCTGATTGTCAAGGTGATCATAAATAAAGGCTTGATTTTCTGCCTTTTAAACTTGATGGGCATTCTCGCGGTTCCCGGTGGAGCGGAGGTGTGCAAAACTGCTCAAGCGCCTAACTGCTGCTAAACC
>MTQE01002208.1:29514468-29545634 GCA_014337955.1 Aspidoscelis marmoratus | reverse complement strand
GCGGAGGTGTGCAAAACTGCTCAAGCGCCTAACTGCTGCTAAACCTCATAATGGCTTTTGGTCTTTTAAAATTATTTATAAATCTATTATTATGCAGTAAGCTTTATTTTAACTTTTTTCCGTGCTTTCCAGCCCAGTCCTGCCTTTCAGGGAGGGGGGGATGCGGCACAGGGGTGGGCTCACGTCAGTCAGGCTTCCAATGAGAAGAGAGGGGGCAGAGAGGAGGGGGATGAGTTGTAAAGGTCATGGGCTCACTGTTTGCTTAAGGCATACAAAGACCTGTCCAGACTTGCCTAGCTTTGTTAATCTAAAACAACTGGTCAATTTGATAGAATGATAGTATTCTTAATTGGTCACATTGGCTTGTAAAGCACCTGGGAAAAAGATTCCATTTGGATAGGTTAAGCCTTATTTCACTATGTAATAATTCTGTATAAATGTCTTGGTGTTGGGATAGTTCATTGCCTTTGATGCCAAACCTTACCTTGCTACCTTGCCTTGTACCATATCTTACCTTTACGTGTTCCTGTGTGGTTTTTCCCCCTGCCTGTTTTTCAGGAAGCAGGAACATTAGATAGTTTGTAAGTTGTATGCTTTACCTTTATTTTCATACAGACACACATCTATCTATATTATACACTTGTGTGTTTAGCTAGTGCTGACTTGCAACCACAAGAATAAACCTCCTCCTTTGGATGACTCAGCAGCCTCCTTTACTTCTGTGACTCCAAGTGCTTTGCTTCCAAAGCGCACTCATTCCACTTTCAAAGTATCACGAAAGTGGAACCAAAGCGGAACAAAAGCGGAAATCCTGACACTTCCCCATACCAGGGTCCAGCACGGTTTTTATGGGGACGCCTCCATCCGCGGCCAACACGTACCTGTCCCGTGTTGCCGGGAATGACATGGGGATGCCCGAGATTCATTCTCGGTCCTGCACCCGGCCCATTTGAGCCCAAACAGCACCCAAACAGCACCAGATGGCTTGCACGGGGACACAGTCTTCCTAACTGTTGCTACTTGCATAAGAGAGAACTCTAATATTACCATGGCAGCTGGATTTGCATATCAAGATTTTTCCCCCGTTTTCTCTAGTCAGAGAGATCGTTCAGTCTATAAATTCCAACTCTGCATAAACACCTCTAACAATTCAGATTGTTACATTTATATCTACACTTTGTGTAAGGAGTGTGGTTATTTTGGCAACAACAGTTTAGCCTCATAAGTCCTTCCTTTTCGTTGTTTAGAAAAGACCTTTGGTCTGTTCTATGTCGATCATTTTAAAAAAGCAAATAAGAAAACATAACAAGCCATTATCCATATTTATCTTATCAGGATAATGCTGAGCAAGGCTCACTTTGAACAAGAGATGTAGTCTTTTGCAGCCAGTATGGCCTGTTCTCTCCCCTTTCACCTCCTCAGCAACAAGGTTTTAAAAATAAACCTTCAGAGGACAAGAAGGAATTTGAATGAGCGCATTGTTACTGTACAAGATCCCATAATAGGTTCTTTTATAGTTACATCTGTTAGTAAATTGTCCAGGTCTTTAAAGTTTGCACAACTGTGGCTACCCTAAGTAATTCTTCTGTTCTGTCACTGCCAAACAGTTCTTGTATATCGTTGGAGTTGGAGACCTATCCTTTGATTGTTCCTTTTTCCCCATACACATCTTTAGCTTTGTTGCTTGTCCAGAAACCACATATAGTTCATTTATGAGAAAGCAAAGATGTTAGATGTGAACAGGTTAGATGTAAATAGGACAATTTTTATTGAGGAAGACGACCCTGAGATGTAAAGGTCTGGTTACGTTGACAGTACCTGACCAGCCTCCTACCCCACCAAGTTCATTATCCAGCTCTACACATTCCAGTGTACTGTATTTTTTCTTCTCTTAAACTTTCATCACCTCCAGGTAGAAAGTGTGCTCCAAAGAAGATCCCACAATTTGCCCCCTTCTGCCATCACAAAAGGCAATCATGGTCTTTTACTTCCACCTCCCAGCTTCTATTTTTTTATAATTTTTCTTGCAAATAGCTGAAAACTAGCCGAATTTCCATACACCTCCCTTAGCGGCGGCTGTTGTTCTGTGCTTGGGTAGCTTCCAAGAATCTGTAAGAGCAATGATCATGAATGGAGCTGACTGGCAGAGACAAGCAATTGTTTTTAGAGAAGACTTGGTATCACTGCCTTATTGAAGTGTATTGACCTGATTGAAGTATATACAATTATGCACAGTGTGGGAAAGGTGCACAAAGGCCTATTCGCACGAGGGCCTCTTGAACGCAAGTAGAACACCCTGGGATGGAGCATTTGCTCTGCTGGGCCGGTGGTTCCGTTCAGGAACCGCCCCAGTCCGTTCCAGGGCGCCCACTCACGTTCTGGGTGAAATCGCGCGCGACACCCAGCCCAGGGCGTTTCTGCCCGTCCCACCTTCCCTCCTGGACAGCTGCGACCCCTGCCCCCTGGCTGCCACTATTTGTAGGCGGGGCCCAAGCTGTCAGGGCTTCAGACCAGAGGTGCTAACAGCATGGGGCTGGTGAACTGCACGAAGCAGCACATCCCCCCAGCCAGACGCGCAACCACCACGACAAGGTACGTGGTCATACAGCTGGGGGAAGGGCACCACCCTCTGGGCCGCCCCAGCTGCCAGCACACCGGGATGGATCTTCAGCCTTTGCAGGCTCGAGGTGACTCAATTGGGTCAGGTAGAGCCTGCAGGAACGCCCACCCCTGGCACCCGCCACCTCGGGCATTCTGCACAGGCGCATTGGAGCCGGTGGCACGTGCAGACGGACAATGCCACCGGCCGGGCCTGCCACTTCAAATGTGGTGGCGATGAGGTAAGTCACATGCCCACATGGCCCCACGTGCACCTCTGCTAGGCCCCACCCCAGGGTGGTGGTTGCCTGGGATGGGGTCAGCTGGAGCCTGCAGGAACCCAGGGAAGGAACGGAATTCAACCCAATGGCGGCAGGCCTGGGAGGAGCGTCCCACCTCCGCTCCAGCCTTTTCGGGCTAGGCCACATGGGGATGGGTTCCCCTTTCGCACCTAGGCAGGAAGGAACGCATCCCCACGTGTTCCTTACTTGCCTGGATGCAAGAGGGGAACCCCTCCCTGTGTGTTCTAGGCTTTGTTCACTACAGCCATTTGGCTGTAGAGAGAAAAGGCCTCAACTCTAGAACCAAAGGATGCTTTATGAAGCTGATGGGCTGGAGAGTTAGGACCATGAAGGCAAAGTATTTTTTTATTCAGAGAGTCAAGATGTGGAATTTACTAACAGAAGAGGTGGTGACAGCAACCAGTCTGGATAGCTTTAAGAAAAGATTAAACAAATTCACGGAGAACATGTGTATCAATGGCTACTAGAATGGATGCCTACGTACCTCATCCAGCTTGGGGAGACAGGCAGGATGCCTCTATCTGCATGGAGCTGAGAGCTGGTTAAAATATTGCCTTTTTCTTCTGCTTGAGTATGCCCAGAAGCAATTGATGGGCTACTGTGTGAGACGGGATTCTGGACTAAATGGGCTGTGGCCCAATCCAGCAGGACTCCTCTTATGTTCTTACGTTCCTATAATGGCAGCATTATGGGATATCACCTCTGCATTCCAGGACTATAATGAGAATGCAATAATTATGTGTGGCATTCTCAATATAGCCCAGGGAACATTACAAAATTTGGTAGTGGCAGTTGTGTTGGGATATGCCTGACAATCTTTTTCATAAATTTTAAAATATATCATTTGTATCAGGCTGTTTCCAGACACACGGTAAAACCCACAGTTTTCCCAACACTACAGTATATTGGGAATACCAGACATACCCCTTGCATTCCCAATAGGATGTCCCTTTAAGATAACGAAAACCCATAAAATCACAATGATTGGAAATCCCACAGTGATGTCAGCTGCCCCATAACAACACTGCTGAACATCTAGCAAGTGTCAGCTTGACTGTGACTGCCAAAAGCCAGCCAAGATGGGAAAACAACAAAAGGATGTGGATGATCATTCGGCTTTTAGTAGTCCTTCTACAGCTGATCCTGGAAGATACTTATCAGACATGAAGATAAGCCTGGGATTGGTCCTTGCATGTGGCAGGGGCTGGCAAGAGGCACTCGTGTGATCTAGTTTGGACCCCACATTGCTGCTTGCCATCTGGAGGCATTAATTCATTCAATGATGACAAAGCAAATTTCAGTATTGACTGCTAAAGATATTCACATAGCAAACTTCAAAGTTCCGAAGCAAGCAACGTTCTTTTGCAGTCTCGTTCTCAGTGGGATAAATTTCCACCTCATTTCTCTTTTTATGTCATCTGTTTCAGAGCCATACATTGGGCCACATAAATGCCTGTGGGTCAACATTTTTTAGATCAACTTGGTGCCAGAAATATGGTTAAACACATTTAATGCGGTGTTGCGAATAAAGTAACACAGGGCATGATTCACAAGGTAGAATATAAATGCTTGAATAACTAAAATGAATAAATACACTTGTTAGCGAAAATTAACAAAGAACAATTTTTTAAAAAAATCTTCCCTTCCTTACTTGAAGAGAATTTCCTACAGGTGGCTAAGTGGGCATTTATTTACCAGGTTATATTAATTTGCTCATTTCTGGGCACTCAGCCATGGGAGAGCAATCCTTTTCTAGTGCTGACTGTATAGATTTCCTAAAGTGAATGTTACAGGAGGGAGCTTGAGGTAAGGAAAAGCCGATCAGATTCTGTTAGTTCAGCTGACTACATCAATGGACCCTTCAGTTTCCTTTGTTTTTAAAAGATATTCAGTCATATGGCCAACAGCTTAACAGAAATCAAAAGTTATTTCAGATGGTTCAGAAACCTTTTTTTAAAAAATGATTCTAAGGCTAATACTTGGTAAAAAAATAATTTGACAGAAGTTCAGTATCCTAAATTACACCTTTTTAAAGAGAGAGAGAGAGAGAATGTGTTACTTAGGCTTGTCTCTGGATTTCCCAACTTGGACCCCAAGAGAACGTTAAGCATAATTTTAGAGAACTGAAGAATAGCAAGAGAAAGTGAAATACTAGAGAACAGTTGACTTGATAATTGTTGAGGAGGAATTAGGATGCCTCCAGACAGCAAGAGGAAATTGTGGGATCTTCTTTAGATTCTCATAGTGCTTCTCATCACCACTGCCAAACAACCGGGAGCAACCCCAGCTGCTTATCTCATCTGCTGGCTCTTTGCATTAACAGGCAGTTCAAAAATACTCTGATATTAGCAAGCACCTGCCCCACTTCCCTTTATTTTTCCCCCTAGGCTTGCTATCGTCCAGGTATTTTTGAAAAGCAATGATAAGAGAAAGAGCCAGCAAATGAGATAAGATTCAGGGTTGGAATCAATATGATGAGAAATTTGACATTGCTGGAGGATTTTCCATAATAGCAGTTTTATGGATTTACAGACAACTAACCCACTGATATGGATGGCATTCCCAGCATAGTCTTGGGAAAATCACATGTTTTTATCCACTTCTGGAGATATCCTAGGAAAAGTAAGAGGTGGTGCAGCTAGTTGGCCATGTGAGATCAGACTGCTGGACAAGATGGGGCATAGTACGATTCAGTGAAGCTCTTCTTATGTTCTTATTAATATGAAGGGATTCTAGTTTGCTTGAAATAATTGCTAGATTTCAGAATAGCGTTATTCTGGAAGGGTTAAAAGAAGGTGAATACGTTCTCTTGAGTTTTCCATTGTACTGTGTGTTGCAAAGTCCATAGATAGCCTACTAAGAGTTAAACTGAGATCAGGTTTGCCCATGAATTTTACCTAGTGGCTGTGGTTTACGTTTGGACTGAATCACTGTTGAAGAATATTGCTGCTCTTTGTCAAAATAGAAATATCAGTTCACAGGTAGAATTTATCATTTATCTTGGAAAGATCACATAATTCCCAGAAAAGTAGATATTTAAATGGTGTCAGTAGACCATGGGTGGGTTTTGTCTTCCACTCATTTGATTTTTGCCACCCGTCAATGTAATTCTTTAGATGAAATGTGTGTGTATAATTGAAAGGCAGATAAATACAGCTATAAATGTAAAATAACAGGCCTTTCTCCAGATCTTTCTATTTGGGCAGAGACCTAACTTTGCTTCCAGACCACCCAGTTTTAATGCACAAAACATTTTTTCTCTTTTGAAATAAAATATTTTAATAACCTTTACAAGTCTTTAAACCTCTCTCCAACTCTGGGCCTTTTGAAGATCAGTGCTATAGCATCGTTAAATTGTACTTTGCATGCAGCCTTGCCAGTGTTAACATGCAATTTGTATTTCTTTTCTTTTTTTCAAGTAAGCTTTTGGGTGGGCATTTCAGTAGAGACTCTGCTGATTTAACATGAAGCTAGTGGATATCAAAGGAAAGTTCCTCATAAAGAAGTGCTAAAAATAGTTCAAGCTAAACATCTGACCCTATTTTGTCTGTATGGCCTGGCTACATGGATTTTTTTAAAAAAAATCATAGTAGGATGGGTGGAGGGATTTACAACCAAAGCTGAATAATTTGCCTTTTGGTCAGTACAGGAAATAGCTCTAATAATATATTTCCCAGTTCTATGGCATAATAAATCAAAGACAGTTTGAGAGCTACCACTTAAGGTAGTTTTTGCACTTAAGTTTAGATCTGGGTCTGGCGCAGCATGCTGGGAGTGGAATGTTGCAAGCTGTACTTCAAGAACATCTGTAGGGCGGCCAGTTGAGCTGTTCTGGTTTAGATCATGGGTGGCCATCATGTGCCATGAATGCCAGAAATGGAATAGACAATGGGCTTTTGTAGCACTACATCGCCTCTATTCTGAGCTCCTGCTTCCTTTCTGATTTAATACCCAAGAGGTACAATTACACCTGGCCATGGAGGGCTGAATACATTATGGCTACATAATGTTGCTGTCATATAGGTCTCGGGCAGAGGTCCTAGGTTCAGGCTTCATAAGCATGTAGTGGCAAATCCTGCTGCCTAAGTCCCATTCCAAATTCAACGTTTTTCATCTTAGGATTCATCTCAGGGAGATTTTTCAGTGGCCTTTGAATGTCATAAAGAAAAATGGGAAGACTGGGTTGCGTGTTTCTTCACTATGAAAATAGGAATACCATGGGCAATTTGCATGGCATTGGCTGTAAAAACAGAAAGGGTGAAATGAGCTTCAGGCCTTGCCATTAGGAGACTATAGTGAAAGAGGAGTTTGAGGTAGGCATTGCACAAACAAAAGTCTGCTTCCAAGGCCTTTGCCAGTGTGGCAGCTCAGCTCTGAAAAAAGGGTGAGGTGCATGTTAGCAGCATGCACAAAGTTTGAAGAAGAGAGAGCCAGATTACATCTCTTCATTTCTTTATTTTTGGACTCAGAACAAGCATATAAGCGTTGATTTTTTTAAAAAAACCAACCAACCATGATACAGAGAACATGCAATAAATCCAGTTGTAAAAATCTTTAAGAAGCAGAGCAACAATAATCAGTCTTTCAGTTTTGAAATATTTACACCTGATGTTTTGTGAAGTCTAGGAGCTAAAAAGCAGACATTGGACACTCATTAAGTTAGATCAGAGCTATAGGCTGAATTTGCACTTCAAAGACCATTCCTGGCCAGTCAATTAACAGGAATGGTTTGAGCCATTTGCATTCTGTGTGATGGAACAGTGTTGCTTCTCTCCAGCAGTGCTAGAAATGCAAATGGCAAACATTCCTGCTATGTTCCTAGTGTTACGCCCTGCCATGGTGACAATGGGTGTGTGGGATGCCAAGTGGGGCAATGAGAGATTGCATCTTGTGCACTAGGATGGTGTAAGCCACAACACCTCAAAATGCTACATTCACAGTCCCAGTGTTGTGGGATTGCTTGTGGACAACTTTTAACCTGTCCACAGCAAGTAAGTATTGGGAATGGTGCATGATGCCCCCACGACAGTTGTAGCAGATCAAAGTGCAGAAGACATGTTCCTGTGATCCATTTGGGAACATTCCCTGAGGTAAGTGTGAAAAGAAGGTGAGCAGTTGTTTCAGCCTCTCTGCAAACACAAGAAGACAATCCTAGCTGATGAAGACATTTATACTTCTGTTCAGAAACTGCTAGCAGTCTGTTCTCAATTTGTATCTTGTTAGCCCTTGGTCGGTCTCCAGTTATAGAACAGCTAATTCCAATTCATGTCCCTTGATAACAAAAAAACCCTTTGGGTATGCTCCAAAGTATTGCTCCTTCTTTAGCAGCCGCTTACGACACGTCGTTCCATGTTTGTAAAGATCACCTTATTCAGCATCTCCTGCACTTGGCCATGAAAGCATAGTCACTCAATAAAGTTGATTGATTTGGCAATGCCTGTAATTCCTGAGGTGTTAGACATCTATTTTTAGATTCCCTTGTTCTAATGCCAATTCAAGATATGCACCTGAGGCATGTGCTGTTCCTTCCCCCTAATGTTTTGTCTCGGGTAATAGCTCACTATATATCATCACACTCTCACAACCACTTCCCACATCTCCTTTCTTCTGTGCCTCTTCCTTGCTCTCCTTTTGTAGACTAAAGCAACCTGTTGTCGATCCAGAAAGTATTTTTATGCCTGGACTGATCATATCGTAATATTACAAATACGCCAGTCGCTTGCACAGTAAATAATTAGCCCCTTGGTTGTATTCTGTGTTTTTGTGGACAACTTTTCATGGTTATGTTCTGGTACTGCATTCTGCCAGCCATCTAGAAGCAAACCTGTTACATCCTCTGTCTGCAAAATTTAAGGCTACAATGGAATGTCAATACAAATGCTTTCTGTGAAAGATATTAACACCTAAGTTTTAATCTAGCCTCAGTCCACTTTCAGAGTGAGAGAATACATCTGCGAAGTAACCAGCTTTTTTTTCTGCAGGGTCTAACTCAGAACATCCACTTTTGAGTTAGCTAATATGAAAAGATAATGACGAGTCACTTTGCTGATGTGTTTGCAAACACAGAAGGTAAACTGAGGCTGGATTAAAACCTAGGTGTGAATAAATTCAAACTGTGATGCATTATTATTTTCTAGCAAAACGCAAACAACCTCCTACTTAGAGTATAAGATGTTTTGGTTTCACAATTAATAATTAAAGATAGTTTCTGCTTCATGAGGATGGGATAGCAATATTGGATAGACCAAATAGTTACAAGGCAGAAGGATTCATTTCATTTAAATCTGTGCAGATATAGAAGTTATAGACATTTGTTCCCTTCATACTCGTGCTCATAGCTTGTTTGGCTTTATACCATCCGATGGTACAAGATATTAAGGAATGGCTCATTTGGTTAGTAGCATTGCTCCAGATAAAACTGCGTGAGCTGCAACCCCTAAGTCAGTGATGGCGAACCTTCTGAGCTCGGTGTGTCAAAATTCACAAGAAAACCTAGCTTAACTCGGGTGCTGTGTCACATCTAGAAATATCCATAATTTTGTGATATTTGTAGCTCTAGTAAAAAAGTTATATTTTTGACATATATGTATTTTATTAAAAGCAAAAACAAATAATTCTTTACATTTGCTAAATCTTCGATTGAAACTTGGTATTTCGTACAGTTCAAGAACAAGCAAGCACTACATGCCCAGGTACCAGGGTGACCAGGTGTGTCACCCAAAAGGGCTTGGCATGTCACCTGTGACACGCGTCTCATAGGTTGGCCATCACTGCCCTAAGTTAACTTCATCTCTTCCTTTTCTCTCTTTCAGTGAAGAAGGGGAAGGAGGTATGCTAAGTTTAATATAGGCATAAAGGTTTTATGAGCACATAGCTACAAGATTACATACTATCGGTGAACTAAAACACACACAACCTGCAGAGTCAGCCAATAAGCTTAGGAGACCATTTCTCTCTTAATAAGTAAATCTATCTTCACGTTTTAATAAGAAAAGTCCTGTAATGCAAGTTTCCTCCACCCCCTTTGTTTTCCTCCTGTTGAACTAATAACAGGTCAGGGTCTTTTCTGTGAGGAAAATTTCCTCTTAGGTGCTTTTTTCTTTAGCTTTTAGTCACCCCTTAAATACAGATGTGAAATATTTTCATCATGACATCTAGAATAACTTTAACTTTTCTTTGGTTTGGGGCTATTTACTTAGCAGTATTGCATGGGCACCCCAAAATGGAGTCCATCTTTGAAGAATGTTATACAGGCCAAGTGGGTTCCACAGAAATAATGTTTTCATTTTCATATCTCATCTTGTTAAAATGTCAATGACTATCTGAAAGGTGAAAACCCAAAAGGTTCCAGCTCCAAAGCCACGTCAATGCAAAGAAGGAACTTGAGAGGCATGTGATCAAAGGAACCCAGTATTTGTGCTTCTCCGCCATCCCCTGGACAAAGATCTCCCACCCAGGGGATGGTGTAGAACTCTGGAAGCTGGTACATTGGGTATTGTATTTGGGGTGTTCTCCTTCAACTCATTTTTCAAAGGGGTGAAATAGCTGCATCAATTGCCTTGCTTCACTGTGATTCTTTATTTCATTTGATTGTTCAATATGAATCAAATACAAGTAAAAAAACATTTGTGTACATCTCTAAAATGGACTGGGGAAAGGGAATAGCTATAGCCAATCTTTTAAAGTCTGCGGCTTTACTAAGACGCTGTGGAAAGGGAAGATAAATTGAGAGGGAGGAGGGAAACAAATTCAGATGTTAAATATATATTACAGTATGCGCACGTCAACTTCCTGGAAAGGAAAGAGGTCCGTGAGAGGAGAAACTAAACATCACCTATCTCTTGCAATATCCTTTCACTTGGCTTTAACCTGATGGAATTGCTCCTGTTGGTTTACAGTTTTGCTTGTTCCTAGACCTGCATCTTTGATTATGTAAAGGATAAAACTGACTCAAGGTGTTTCCTTGCTTCAGGTGCCTTAACATTTCCTGCAACAATTGCAAAGAGTACTGGTTTGCCTTTCTTGATACACACATTGGCACTGCTCCATTGTTTGCTTACAAATAATACTGTTTCCTGCCCAGGGTCTTCTATTACTTATGCAGTTGAGCCAGTAAGTTTGGGTTTTTAAATATATATATAATCTTGTTTTATTGGCCAGGATCATTGAGAACAGACTAAGAAAATGTTGTACTAGCAAGCTCAGTTTGTGCCATATCACTTAAACTAAGTTTTAAAAATAATAAGAAGAAAATAAGCAAAAGAAAAACAAAGGATTTACTTTTCTAAACAATTCTTTTTTCATACTCAAACAAAGGAGCGCTGAACTTTTACCCTCTCTGTATGATTCATAAATTTAAGCAGCTGGTATAAGATAAGGATTAAATCTGAAGTCATGGGCATAAAAACCTGTAGCACAATGGAAGCATTTTGTGTGATATACCAGAGTGAGAGAGGAGGTTTTATTTTGCTTTTTAAAAGGTCACCCTCAAACAGTCTAGAACAAGTAACTTATCATAAGAGATTATGTGGGTGTATATTAATAAGTACTTTGTTGCTCCCTCTTTCTTGTGTTAAACCCTTTGAAACTGCACTGGACTCTGAAACTGAGCCTGTTCAGTATTCTTGCAGTGCATGGAATGCTGAGCTAGACATAGATGATCCCTTGTACCAGAGAAATGCACCTCTGAATAGGGTTCATTTTTTATATATATATGGGTGTAATCCTTAATGAGAAAGGCTTTCCAGACAATTGAAAACTGAATTATTGTTAACATGAGATCAACTTGTCTTGGCTAGAATAACATATATGAATTGGTAGGATACTAGAGATTTTTTTTTCTACATCTCTTGTGTGTCCTGTGGTATATAGTGGAGGAGGCATCTATCCCCATCTTTTGGTGTGTGGGCTCAGTTCTGTAAGTGGTCAGGGAGAGTGCATAAGCTTTTCTTATCGTATTTTTATATTTTAAAACCAGCAGGAGCACAATTTTACACGATCGGTAAATTGTGGCTTTCTCCAAGCTTTCAGTAATACGATCCTGCAGACTTTCAGCAATGTGATTTGGCCTCCAAGGCACCATTGGCTTCTGTTAGCAGACTGGGTCACTCCACTGCCCTCCTAATAACACTGTGGAAACCTGGGCCTCCCATGTGCAGTGCCGTTGACTTACACTGGTTGCCCGGGGCTTTGCTCTGTGGTGCCATGGACTGGCAATCTGGGCCTTCCTATAACCCCCAGGTTTTTTTTATTGGTGGTAATTTCATGTAGAACATAGTTTTGCAGCACACAGTGCAGTGGTTTGTGGGAACCAAACCGTATCATTAAACAAGGAATGACTGTATTGGCACAAGGTTCTGATAAGACACTTGAAGTTAATGGACTGAAAGCTGAATAGTTATTTCTCACAAATCCATCATGGCTAATAAGAACTAGCAGAGGAGGAATAGCTGCATGGGTCTAGGAAGTGATAAATGCCTCATTGTGTCAGGAGGAGGTTGATCCAGTAGCTGAGATACATTTCCTTATGTGGGCCTCCCTGGATCCAGAGGTACTAAACAACTATTTTCTGTCTGCATCCCCTTTCTAGACAAAGTGCTAGAAAGAGTGGTTACTAGACTGCTGCAGGAATGTTTGGAAGAAACAGATTATTTAGACTCATTTCAGTCTGATTTCAGGCAGGGATTTGGCACATTGATTGCCTTGATCACCCTGATGTCCTTTACTGGGAGAGGGATGGGGGCAACACAAACCTGGTGATTCTGCTCAATCTCTCAGCAGCATTCAATACCGTGAGCCATAGAGCCACTTTGGAGACTGGGACTCGGAGGCAGTGTTTTACAGTGGTTCTCTTCCTATCTCTGAGGTAGACTCCAGAATATAGTGTTGTGTTCAATGCCCTGGAAACTCTCCTCAGACGTCAGTTAGTTCCATCATGCTCTTCAAAATCTCTATGAAGCCACTGGGAGAGGTCATCAACAGATTTGGAGTGAGACACAATCAGTATGTTGGTGAGAGTCAACAAGGGAAGTGGTTCAGATGCTTGATCATAGCTTAGAGACAGTAGTGGGCTGGATGTGGATCAGCAAAATAAAACTGAATCCAGGTTATGGATGAAGCAGAGAGTAGAAAGAACAGAAATGTTCTGAGGACGCTTTTGGATTCATCACTGTCATTTGAGGTTTAGCTGGCAGTGGTAGCCAGGGATGCTAACCTCCATCTACAACTGGTACACTAGGTTTGACTTTCACTGAACAGAAACAACTAGGTGACAGTGCTCCACACTCTGGTAGCCTCTAGATAAGATTTCTTTAGTCCAACTAAGCTACTAAAATGTATTCCGTAAAATTGAGCTCCCTTTGAACGCAGTCTGGAAGCAGGAACTAGTGCAGAATTCAGCAGCTCAACTGCTGACAGGAGTCTTTGGCTGGATACAGATCATCCTGGTTTTGAAGGATTTATACTGGCTGCTTGTTTGCTACCAAGTCCAATTCAAGGTCTTGACTCTTATGTATAAACCCACAAACTACTTGGATCCCAAATATCTGAAGGAATCCCTCCTCCCATATTGATCTCTAAGGTATTATGTTTCATTGGGAGACCCTTCTTGTAGCCCCACCGCCCTCAGAGGTTCAAGGAGTGGCAGCACATGGGAGGTCCTTTTCTTTAGTAGGTTCTGTGGAGTAACCTCCCTTGTAAGGGTTCACCAGGCAACAGTGTCTTATTGATTTTATCTATATTTCATACTTTGTTTTTAGCAAATGTTGTAACCCATCCTGGGATCTCTGGTGAAAACTGAGATAGAAATGTTTTAAATAAATGGATGGATAGATAAGGTATCTGTCTTGATTCTGCCTTGATTCTGCCTTATCCCTTCTGTTGATCCATTGCCCATTTGCTTTCTTTCATCTCTGCTCCCCCTAGTATTATGGTTTGCTGCTATCATTCTATTAATCAGTATTCCATATGCAAGCTGGAAGAAAAAAGTTGGCAATCACCAAGAGGCAATACGACCCAACTGATTCCTTCCCACAGTGAGGGCTAGAATTGTTATGTTGAGCCACTGCTTTTTTCCAATTAAACCTCAAAAACAATATATTGCTTGTTCTTTTCCAAAGAACATTTGTGTAGTGAGCAATAGCAATTGGGTCTGAGAAGCACAAAGACCACCAGAGATGCAGCATAAATGAGACTTTAAAAAAAGAAAAGAAAAATAAAATTTAGGAACAAGTAATGTCCCTGTAATATACAACTAATATTAGTGCAAACCAAAATTAAAATGTAGGAGGAAGCAGAAGTCTCAGTTTCTTGAGATTTGGGGAAATGGTGTGAAAATAATCACTGCTCACAAGTACACTGGTGTGTTAAATCCTAAATGCAATTTAACAATAATGTTTTAAAGGTTATCCAAATAATCATTCTATATTTGTACAGAGTGTTCCCAACTCTTTTAAGAACATAAGAGAAACTCTGCAGGATCAGACCACAGCCCATCTAGTGCATGATCCTGTCTTGCATTATGGTCCACCATTGGCTTCTGGGCATTCTCAGTCAAGCTGTAATGTTTTAATTTAATCTGTTTGGTCTTGTGGTTAGAGTGCCAGACTCCTAACTGGATGCTTCCCAGTTCGATTCCACACTCCTTCATGAAGCCAGCTGGGTGACCTTGGGCTAGTCACAGCTCTCTTTCTGAGCTCTCACAGCCCCACCTGTTGTGGGTAGGAGAATAGAAGGTTTGACAGCCTCTTTGTGTCCCCTTAAAAGGTGAGGAAAGCATTGTATAAAAGCCAACTCTTGGTAAGGTGCACAGAACTCATGAAAGAAGCAAATAAGATTCACGTTTTGCAGTGACTACAACACTGATATGGAGGCTGAACTTTTATATAGTGCTTTGAACCATGGTTTGAGTTACTCTAGAAGATGGAGGTGTGAGGCTACAAAAGTGAGCCAATACGTCTGGGGCAGATGGCCTGTGAGGCTAAACATAATAAGAGTTTGAATCCATTGTCCTTTTATCCTTAATTCCTGCATCAATTAAGGGTTCGCTAGTGTGTGCATACTCCATGGAAGTAGTAGGACACAGAGGAGCTCATGGGAGTAACTGCATTCTTCAGCTGGGAAAAGGATAAATAGTAACACACACACACACCAATAAAATAGCCATGAAGGTCAATAGCCAGCAATGCAAAGAGGGCTTTCCTTTGTTCTGCACTGAATGCCCTATGTACAACTTGCCAGCTGAGTGTGTACGCAGTGCAATGAGTTCCTGGCCTTCATAGAATGGGTTTCTTCCCATGAAGCCAAGATAGCTAACCTACAGAAACCTAGAGAAAAAGGTGTGTGGATGAGGCCTACAAGGATGCAATAGTGGCTTTTCACTCTGTGATGGGCAGCTTTCCAGCTGCCTTGGAGAGTGGAGGTCTCCAACATAGAGGACATTAGGCTGAGAAACAGGGGCAGGTTCCCTTAGTCAGGACCCATTCCTTAGAGGATGTGCATTTATATTCTCTTGCACCAATGATGCTCCTCCACAGGTTAGTGGGGTGTTCTTTTAGTGGTGATTCAATTATTAGAAATATAAACATGTAGGTTATGAGTGTTCTGACTGCATGGTAATTTATTGAGTCTCTAAATGGGGAAGTGGTCAAATAAGAGGGCAGATTCTGTCCTAGACTGGTAAGAAGTTAGAGAAGAAACAGAGAATGCAATAAATAAGTTTTATCAGTGGAGATATAAAAGTGTTCAGTATTGGGAACTGTGTTTTTAATTTATAAATCATTAAGAAGTCAAGGTAAGTAGTAAGCTAGCAAAGCTTGATGATGATACCAAAATTCCTCAGACTAGTGAAACTAAATGAGATTGTAAAGAGTGCCAGAGGGACCTCTTAACATTGGGGGAGTGGATAATCAAGTGGCAAATAAACTTCAACCTTAGTAAGTCCAGCTGATGGGGTCTGACCTTTCTGTGGTGAACCAGGATAAGGACCTTGTGGTTCTTCTGGATAACTCAATTAAAATATCAACCCAGTGTGTAGCAGTGCTGAAAAGAAGCAAATTCAATGTTATGGATAAATTTCCAAGCATCATTCTGCTTCTTTATACATCTATGGTGAACAGTTCTGGTGGCCACATCTCAGGAAATGTGTTGTGGAACTGGAAAAAATATAGAAATGGAAACTGCAGTGATTACGGGACTGGAACACTTATGAGATCAGACTGCAATGCCTAGGCCTCTTTGGCGTTTATATTTATTTATTCTTTGTATTTCTATCCTGCCCTATACCCAAAGGTATAAAAGATTGCTTTTAGAAGGGGACCTGATTGAAGTTTATAAAATCAAACATGGTGTGGAAAAGATGGATAGAGAAATTATCTTTTTTCTGTCACACAACACTAGAACCAGTGGTCATTGTGTTAAGCTGATAAGCTCCATACTTAAGACTGACAAGGGGAGGTCACCAGCCTGAATAGCTTCAGGAAGAGGTTCGACAAATTCATGGAAGACAGGTGTATCAGTGGCTACTAGAATAGATGCCTAGGTACCACCTCAAGGTTGGAGAAGCAGTCAGCCATTTGCAGAGAGTTGAGAGCAGGTGAAGGTTTTGCTTTTGTCTTCTGACTGAGAATGCCAAGAAGCAATTGGTGGACCACTGCTGGACTATAGATAGTTCTTAGTAGGGACTAATTGGTTCTCCATGTACCCTTCATTATTTCACTTTCCCTGCAGTTCCTAAAAAAAGTAAAGCTTTGTAAGCTTGTTTATTTATTTATTTTGGCTGGTGAATCAACCCTACTGATTATTTGTACCACTGCCTTTTAACTGCTTTCAGTTCCACAGGCCACAGATACCAGACGTTAGCAGATGAGCCATTCAAGCATCCATGTGTGAAGGCTTCTTGATTATGGCTCTGGGTCTTTTTAAGTGTACAACACTAATATATACTGTCTGACAGTTTTAAGGAAAAGCTTGAAACCAAGATGTATATGTATATAATTTAGAAAGTTTAAGCAGAACGTTGTATAAATTAAGGCAGATGAGTTTGCAAAAGAGATAGAACAATAGGTCAGATTGCGACAGAGTACTAATACCCTTCAAAAAGGAAACAGGCAAGCAGACAGAAGTACTCTGCTTTGAAACACTTTGCAGTTAGAACCAGGTGTTCCAAGTGTTTTGAATTTAGAACAAAGCAATCCTTATTTTATAGACGGCTTGGCTTGAATTAGGGAGAAAATGTACCTGTTCTATTAGAGCAGCTGTATGTTCCAGATGCTGTTTTTGCTTACTTACCTGCCTTATCCCTTCTGTTCTATAGTTTTTTAGGCCTTTTCCACAGTTACTTTAGGAACTGCCCGGCGCAGGGGGCTCAGTCCCTCTTGGGCCTTAATGTTCCACACTCTAATGTGGACAAGAGAGTCCCTGCCCCCTGTGAGCATGTGCTGTCCACCTTGGATGTGCCATGGCTAGGCTCAAGCAGCCAAAATGGTGACATAAGAAGGTGAGTTTCTATATCGGTATTCTGCTAGAATGTTTGCTCTGAGAAGTGAAGCAGTGAGCCCATGACATAATTATTGTTCTGGCACATTTAAAAGGCAATTTTCCTTCCTTCTGAAATAATTGATTCAGCACCATGGAAATTTCAGCTCTGAGGAGAACTATCTGGGTGGGTGCCTGCAAAGCACAAAATTTATTGAATTCTGGGTCCTTACGGCACATGGTGTCTATACTAGCAGCACTAATGTTTTAGGGCCTTTCTGTGCTTGCCCAGGAGACAATTCCAGGTGATTTTCTGAAATGCATAATCCGCATCACAAATCAGTTTCAACTGTCCCTGAGGAGTGTGGAGGTGTTCCCCAGCTTTACCTGCTGTAGACAGCCTTTGCGCTTCTAGTTTGTGAGGCAATAGGTCTGTCAGCTTTAAACCTGCAATAGGTCTGTCAGCTTTAAGCCTCAGTCTGCCCTCACATACCAGACACAATGTCACCTCACTCAGACATGACGACGTCAGAATGTCCCATCTGGGAAAAAAGAGGAAGCCCTTCCATGTGCATTGCTGAAGTTGTTGGACAGAACAGAGCTGTTCCAGTACCCAGAGTGTGGATGGCTCCAGCCATTTCTATTCTTCACAAGCCTTGTAAGTGCAGATTCAGCCTAAAAGTAGTTTGAGTGTTATTCTTTCCTCCTTCTCCATATAACCATCCAGTTGACATTAAATGTTTTTATTTACCTTGCTTTTTACCATTCTTCATACCCTCACAACCTTCTTGGTGGTTTTCACTGTTCAGACAATGGAGACAGTGGCTGCCTGGGCCTAGCCATGGCACATATGTAAATATACGTGGTAGCCTTGAGACAACTTGAAACCCAGGAATGCAACCACAATTTCTTCAGGGTACTGAAAAAGCAACGGGCATTTACCCAGATTTCTGGTCCTTGGCAGCAATTTTGGTTGTGTTTTGGGGCAGTAGCAGGCAGTATTCTGCTGCTTCAGGGTTCCCTCAGCCTTCATGGCAGCATGCAATACAGCCTGAGCACTCATGTCCCAGGGCTGAAACAACACATCCATCTTGATCGTGCCTTCAGGGCTGAAGCAACAGACCCCATCCCTGATCCTGCCCTGATCTGGACAGGGATGCATTGGACAAATTATGTGTACATTATACTAGTGTGCCAACCATTAGATGTAAGGGGGGAAAAGTCAAATTTGAACTTCCCTTATAGATGCCAAGAGGACTTCGCATTGATTAGGCAAAATGACACAATCCAGGTTTTTATTCCTTTCATTTCTAAGGGCACAACTATACACACTACAAACACAGTTCCTTTTAAACCAAAAAGACTATCCTATTCGACCTGAGGAGTAATCCTGCATTCTTAATTGCTAGGGCACACCAAGCTGTCCCTTCTCTTGTCCTTTTTCAGACTGAACTCATACCAGATAGTCCAGCCCTGTCCTCCCTACCCACCCTTAGCAGTATAAGGCAATTGGCTATTCCTTTTTATCAGTCCCTGCCTTTGGTTTGCTCCTTTGTTTTGCATGGCAGTGCAGCCATCCCTTTGCTTTATTTTCCTTCATTGTGTAGCTGTGCATCATGCAGTGTGTTCAAAAGCAGCCTGCTCCTGCCCATTCCTCATGATTTCCTTGTTGGGTTTCTTACAAAGTCTTGTCATGGTTTGGATAGTTAAAGAATATAACCCCCTTATTTGAGACAGAGATGTTTTGGATTCTTCCTGTACTTCATTTGAAGGAAAAGCAGCACTCAATAGGGCAGAGGATGATAGAAAGTTCCAAAATGGTCTTGTGTTACTGTTTCTCTAGAGTGAATGCTCTTTTTTGTTCTGAACATTCAGTATAGCATATCTCTGTGACTTCCCCATGAGTCCTAACCCCTTGGAGATCCCAACAAGACAACTCTATGGGAATGTCAAACCCTCTGTCAAGATAAAGACTTTCAAGAGCATCCTGTGACTCCTGGGCAAGACCCAACTTGGCATGTTTCCCATGGAAGTCCCAGGCCCTTCCGCACCAGGCCTTATTCCAGACTGTATCCCAGATTAGGGCCTTATGCCTACCTGTTAGTGACTACTACAGCAAGTCCCAGGTGGGCCCTCCCATAATTTGCACCAGCAAGCAGATGGCAGGTCCCTATTCTGGGATATTATCCAGAATATGGCCCAGTGCAATCCATGTGTTATGTCTGAAGACTTCAGGAACATCCAATTATTTGGGAGATCCTGACTAGACACCCCAGTACCAAATCCTTAAAATATCAAGGATCTCGATTTGACTGACATACAGTCCTCCAATCCATTTTCAGCCACCATGTTCACAAAAGGTTGTGAATGGAGGGTTGAGGGAGTTAGCGAGCAGCAAAGATGTGCTCAAACCTTCATGGCCGCTGGTATGTGGGTGGATCAGTGCTGGAGGCAAACAACAAAAATGTTATATGAAAGTGCTCAACTATCTTTGAACAATATTGAAGAAGTACTTGAGATCCTGTTCTGGTGTACTTTGGTTCTATGCACTGAAAAAAAGAAAGGACAGAGTTCAACCTTTCCAAAATTAATTATAACAATGCACTAAAAGGAGAAGCCATTTCAGAGATTAAAGATAGCTTCTGACTGTATTCCATTTCCCACAAAAGCATGTTTCAAATTAGATTATGCAGAAAGGGAGCAAAGATTGCTCAAAAGTGGTTAAAAATTATGTTGTAGTTGGTCCCTAACTCCCAAATATCATATTTATTAACTAATTACATGCATTTATAAACATTACTTATGGGGAATTTTAACTGACTGAAGTTAATAATGACCTCTAATAACTATGGAATTGCTGAAGCTATAAACACTACAGGTTCAAATCAAGATTTCAGCATATGTTATGGTTTTATATATTGCCATTACTCAACACCAGGTGGAAGATATTTAGCACACAGTATTGAAAATGGTAAGTCATTATTAAATCTCAGCAACTGGACCAATGTAAAAATTGCTTTATCATTCCAGGTTTGCAGAAATGACTTCTTGGTTATTTTTAATTACTGGATTGTCCAATAACATCAAAATGGATCAAAATACAAAACTACATGGCATAATATCCAACTGAAATAATAGAGATAGTTCATCTACTCTCTCATATATAGAGACAAAGGTGTCACGTATATTGGTTTTGAGATTTTGGAAACTATGGTCCTTTCTCACTGCTTCTTATTCCATATTATATCCCAGGATGGGAACCTGCCATCGGCATGCTACTGCATACTACAGCCGGTGCTACCCAGATGGCACGCAGCTGACAATCTCTATTCCAGGATATGGTTCGAAATAAGGCCCAGTGCAGAAAAGGCCTTAGAACTGCAGATAATATTTTAGTACTTGGATTAGTTAGTGTAACAGAATGAAAATTAGCATACCAGTTGTTATTCTTGATAGATAGAAATATGGACCGCATAGGTGTATTTTAAAAATCAGTTATCTGGAGGAATGCCTTCTCCCATATAGATCTGCCCATGCACTGAGATCTCAGGTGGAGGGCCTTCTTGTAATTCCTTCTCTTTCATAGATGAGAGGCATAGGGACATGCAGGAGGGCCTTTTCTGTGGTGGCCCCCAGACGCTGGAACAGCCTCCATTTTGAGATTTGCCAGGCACCTATAGTGTAAAGTTTTTTGGTCAGGCTTTTGCTATTTAAATAACTTCCTCGGGATGCTGTCCTGTTAGGGAGGGTGGGGATGGGAAGGAGAGTGGGTTATATTTTTAATTATGCTTTAATATTTGATATGTTTTATTCTTACTGTAACCTGACCTGAGACATTTTGGTGAAGTTATAAATTACTTAAATAAGTAAATAAACTCATACAATTTAGAAGCAAATATATGAGAAAAATCATTATAGTGTTCAATAGCAAACCAGAAAAGACTTAAGTGATTTACCATTGTTAAAAATGATAATGCTTGAAAATATTGCTCAGCTTAGAAAATTTTGAAAGGCTGCAAATTTGGGTTTTGGTGCTCCTGTTTTGTTTTTTGTTTTTTTAGATTTTGGAAACTACTAATGTCTCTGGAGATCATTAGCACTTGAGCTCAACGATTATGCTGCTGCAATATTGATATAAATACTGGCATTTCTTACACCTAATATAGAATACATTCTGTTTGTAAAGATTTGCTTTAGACCACTTGATGTGCCTTTTTGTTTTCAATTTTTCAAAACAAGTGAATGTTTAGCTGATTGCTGGTTCTTCCCAGACCCCTTGAAGGCCCTCCATATGGAGGCAGCCCAGCATCTAGCCCTGGTACCTTTTGTGCCACAGCCTAAGTCCCAGGCTCTTTCCCTGCCGCTTTGCCCTCTGTCTTTGCTCGTCCCAGTGGAAGTTTGCAATAAAAGGAGCGGGGAGGTGCAGCAGAGACCTTGCGTGCTAAGGCAGCCTTTTTAACAGGTAGGGCAAGTATGGGGAAGTGCTCAAGGCTTACCGCAGAACTCCTTCCCACCTGCAAACTCTGATCAAACACCTTGACAGGCAACCAGAGTGGGAAGCCATGATGTAATCGTAGGAACCCAAAACAATTGGCCCTTTCATGGCAAGACGATAGCAATCAAAACAGTATGTTAAGCGCCCTGCCATGCAAGAATACACTTGCACATTCGACACTGTAGGGAATTGAAAGCTGGAGTGAAAGGGAGCTTGTTAAGAATATGTAGCCTATTTTCATAATCGGTCTGTAAAAGAATAGTCCCTTCAAAACAAGGTTTTAGGCTTATAGAAGGCTTTCTGTGCTTTGACCTTGCAAAAATGCAGAGATGCCAGGTTTCTTTTCTTTTAAAAAGCTAACCAGAAACTCCGAGGTTGATGTCATGACAATTGGCGAGCCTTAGTGTGTAGGGCTGAAGGGTAGCGGGTGGGCAGATGTCAGTCAGTTTAGGATATGATACTATTGCAGCAGGAGGAGTTGGTTTTTACACCCTCCTTTTCTCACCCTTTTAGGGGGACTCAAAGCAGCTGACAAAACTTCCTGTTCTCCCCACAACAGACACCCTATAAGGTAGGTGAGGGATGTGAGAGCTCAGAATTGTGACTAGTCCAAGGTCACCCAGCTGACTTCGTGGAGGATTGTGGACTCGAACTAGGAAACCTCCAGATATGAGTCTGAGAGACTAACCACAAGACCAGCCTAGCCAAGAAAGAAAACTTCATCAGTCAGGAGGGACAAAGGCTTGCAACACAAGGACTAATATTAGATCCTATATCTCTTCAACATACATGTAAAAATTCTCTGCAGTTCCAGTACTTTTTTTCCTCTTGGCCAACTGTTTCCTGCTTGGCACTGCTGATAATGCTTTTATTGTGTCTGTTCAGTGTTTCCATGGACTATATATTTTTTATTTGTTTATATTTTACACTTGGAGGCTATAATCATGGTCACTAGATTTGGTGATAAAAGTTCCAAGTCAGTCAGGTTTTCAGGAATCCAGAAATGTGTGTAAGATAAACATCCTGCATGTTTTCCTGTATATTTACTTCGGCTCCATAAATGAATTGTAATTGATCCTGTCCACTATTCAAATTTTCAGTGTTTCAACTAGAAAGTATTTTTTAAAACAGAAAACATGTATAGTTTAGAATATTATTGTAGTACTATTGGTTTTCAGATCAGTATTCTTTGAACTGTTACTGAAAGTGTGCCCTCCCCATGCTGAAAATAGTGTGAGGCGATTGTGAGGTTGCCTCAGTAGTGTCTCCATGCAAAGCCCTAATACGGGTCACATGTGAGACAATATGTGTCCAAAAAAAACCCTTAGCAAGTGTTCTCATTCCAAAATAGGGGGCTAGCACGTATTGTCCTGTAGTCATGGGGACACTCCCTCCCAGCTTATTTGGGGTGGAGCTTGGCAGCCGCAGTATTAGCAGGGAGGGTTTCACCTCTGCTCCATTCCTGCTGTGCACACTGCGATTAGCAGCCACTTGGGGATTTCTTTAAATAAAATGTCTTTCCGGCTACATTTATTGCACCCCCCTCCCCTGATAGCAAGCTATGTGTGAGTAATTTTAAGCTGATTGCAAGCGCTGTCATGCCCACTATCATAAGGATGTGCGGACCTCTGCTAACCTGTGGTGGCCAAGGAAAGGAATGATCTGCTTTTAGTTATGCTTTTAACTATATGTTATAACTTTTGGTTATGCTGTTAACTGTGGCGGCCAAGGAAAGGAATAAAATGTGTTGTGTTCATGGAGGTGCAACTGAGGAGTTTGCCTGTCATTGCTGCAGTGGGCAGGATGGGTTATGGTAACGTCAACCTGGCTTCCTATCAGGGGAGAGGGTGGGTGGGGAGAAAAAGATGTGGGTTCATGCTGAGGCTTTCATGGGGACAGGCATGTATGATTTGAATCCCCGTTGCCACAAACCACATAGGGTCACTTTATTGTGAGTTACAACCTGGATTTTTATGACACGCATCACAAACAAAGCAACCGGTTTGCATGGGGACACAGCCAAAGATAATTAAATATGGTATACTACTGGTTTTCAAAAATTATTTGGGGGTAACACTGTGACATTATGATTTCTCATGTTGTTGGGTGTTATCAAATCAGCTCCAGGTAACTAAGTGGACATCTTTGGTGGATGGGAGGACCTTATCTGTGGCAGCCCCCAGTGGGTGTATACCAGGCACTTATTTCATATATTTTTTGGCACTTGGGGCCTTCAGGTGAAGGGCAGGATAGAAGTGAAATGAAATAGATGTATGGGTAAACAATTAGGCAGATGAGATTGATTGATTGATTGATTGATTGATTGATTGATTGATTGATTGATTGATTGATTGATTGATTGATTGATTGATTGATTGATTGATTGATTGATTGATTGATTGATTGATTGATTGATTGATTGATTGATTGCGGTTCCTTCACTCTTGGCAACTCTCTGCTTTCCAGGAAGAGCCTGTGACATGAAAATTTGAGAGAGCTAGTTGCCCTGACTATAGGCTTTGCTGTACAATTTTTTGGAAGAGAACAATTAAGTGTTTTGCTTTTGTAACCTCCAGTTAAAATTGCAAATGTAGCAAACAAGACTCTTTCCATATGGTGTGCCTTGGCACACATCATGCAGGTAAGATCTTAGGCAAAATTGAGTGATCTTGTACAAGACTGGAGGAGGCTGTCCACATCATAGCAGCCCAGCCAGTCCAGCTTGGGAGGCTGTGAAGGAAAGTTCCTAGCCTCCTTAGATCCGCTCAGCCTCTTGCTGCCGGCTGCACACAGGAGGCTTGTCTGATCTGCTGCTGGAGAATTGCTTTCAAAGCCACCTTGAAGATGTTTGTGTTAGGCCAGGCTCCTGCACTATTTTCCCACCAGATCCACTCCAAAGCCACATCCATGTGGATGCAGTGTTCCCTGGGAACTTTGCCTGTCTTAGTATACTGGTTTGCAGTTGTGAGGATCCTGACCATACTTATAAATAGTTACTATTTTGAGGTGTGTGTTTTTCTAGGATTTTTGCTCCTGTTCGTTAAATGATCTGAGATAGACTAAGGGCCTTTGTGGATCTAGAAGCAGAATATAGGAGACCCCACCCACTGCAAGTATACTCCATCCAAATCAAGGAGTCCTCAGTATTGATATTAAGGTCTATTGGCATATTAGCAGGCCTTGGTCCAGAGCATCCACCTCTGTGTTCCCAAATACCAGGGGACACATTTTGGTGCCACACCAAAACACCACCAAAATTGGTTCCCCAAGGGCTCCAGGGCTAGGAACATCCATTCCTATCCTTTCAAAGCCCTTGGAAACCAGTCCCAAAGCTCATGTGAGTTTTGAGGCTGGTATGGGGGCTGGCCTGGACCAGCACTGTAGTTCAGTTGGCTTTGTTTCAGACCACTATGTGCTGTGGTTTAAACTAGCGGTCCTCACTGGTCCAGACTGACTGGTTCAGACCATGGCCTTTCAGTGCAGAAAGGTCCTAAGATGAGCTTTACTGAACAGTAGAGTAAGAGGACAGCTTTTTGCTGGCAGGTCACAGCCCATGAAAGTGAAAGACAAAATAGAAACTTCCCAAGTCTTCATTGGAATCTTTTGGATCTGTTGCTTTTCATAAATTTTCACCTTCCATAATAGACACCCAGGTTCTTCTCTTTTTTGTACATGTAAGGCAGCTATGCAGTTCAGACTGATGATAGTTCTGGAGAGCACCAAGTAGGCATTGGTTTCTCTGAACATTCCCGTTCAGGTATTTCCTCTTGTATTGAAGAAATGAGTACTTACTGTCAGGACCAGAATGTCCAACTTTCTAGTAGGGGCACATTTGTGCAAAAGAGCAATGTTTTTTGTTGCAGCTACTTCCATATAATCAATTCCGAGACAGTAATGTCTGAACTATAGCTCCCATCATTCCTTACTATAGGCAATGCTGGCCTGGGCTCATGGGAACTATTTTCAGCAACACTTATGGTGGGATTTGCTGGAGAGTTGACAGGTTTTGGACTTCTATTCGTAAAAGTTTAATAGATAGATCAGGTGAGCAGATACCCTTGTCTCCTCAAATCTTTCTGTTATGCAAGTTAGATCTGTTGGAAAAACTAAACAACACTTGCTACTCAAGTTGATGCATGCAGCTACACTAGTAATAGTGAGACAACACAAATATGCAAACAACTTGAATGACCAGAAATGAGATACAGAAATATAGTTCATAATGTTAAATGTATTTATGACACTTCAAAAAACAAAACAAACAAACCTGAATGTTGGGGTCCCCAAAAGAGATCAATAGAACAAAATATAGATTCCTTTCCTTGATACTGTAAATTTAAGAATGCAGAAATATCTATTCCATGTGAAGATATATTTATGAAATTAAGGGGGTCCTGGTAATTTTTACTGTTCTGCAGTAATGCAGAATATAAGATAATACCCTATGTACATGGAGGGAGGATTGTATCTATAGTTGTATGATATTTGATACAATGTACTGATGTATCTTAAACATTATAATAAAAAACTTTTTTAAAAAAGAACAACACCTAGATGGCCGCAAATGAGCTATCTTTGCTCTAAAGCTAAATATAATACAATCCACATCTGGCTTAACGAAAGGAGCCATTTGTGCAGTATTATGACATTTTCTTTGGACGGCAAATTTTTAAAAAATTCTTTAAAGATACCAAATTGGTGTATCCAAATTGCTGACATCCATGCATGATACCGCAAACAGTACAACTCCTACTGTGGCAGCCAAATGATATGATTGCTGTATTAGTTATTGATTATTCAAGGCATTGGGTACTGTGGCTTCTCTCTTCCTATACTGATTTGTGTATTTGTGTAACAACTTCTTTAATGAGGTAATAATTATATCTGGTCACAATCCGGATTCTCCTACCACAATTCCTTGCCCAAACGCTAGATGGAATAAACTTCTACTCTGGAGGAGAAAACAGGAGCTGCTTTTTTGCTGCTAAGAGTGATGATCCCTTCATGTTGAAATTACTGCAAAACAATTTTTTTGACATCCTTCTAGAAGGGAATGCAAAGTGGCTTTCTGATATTTTTCATCACATTGTACTTTATCACCCCCTTTCCCATCAGAGCCCTTAAAGAAGCAATGAAAGAATCAATCCACCTAGTAAAGATCTTTTGTTCCACCTTGTATTCAGACAAAGTCCTTTCTTGTGTATTTATCAGAATTTGCTTATCAAGGGTGCATACCTTAACAAGGAGCCAGATTTATGAATAATGAGATATTCTGCTCTAAGTTTTGTGATTCACCTCTTGGGAAAATTCAGGTGGCATTTGTCTCAATTCAGTACATGTTAGCTTGCACAGTCTTGCCCATATTGCAACAACAGGCTGCTGAACAAAGTGAGCCCGTTGATCTGATCCATCAGGGATCTTCTTATGTAGGATAAGCGCGGGGGAAATTCTGCCAATATCTTACAGAGATCATTCCCAGTAAGGATTCTGAGGCTAACCATACCCATGAAACTTTAGACCTAGACCTGGGAGAACGTTGAGAGAGCCTGTGCATCCAGCTTTTAGCAAACTTGATTTCTTTCTGTTTCTTCTGATCAAGAAGGCTAACATGGAAAGCGAGTTTACATTAGTATTTTACACTAAGAGCCTGGTCACACCACAATATGATCGTTCAGACTGGGACAAGTGGGACAAACTGGGAACTCTACCCATTCCAAGGTTGGGTGATTCTGGTGGTGACGCGTCCAGCAGTGTGTGGGCAAGAGCATGCTGGACAAGTCAACCTGGTCACCCACCCCCTTCTGTTCTGGGTCTCAGAGCCTGCAGGCTGCTCTCCACCTTGCAGACAAGTACTTTCCTGTGGTGAAGCATCTCCATGGGTGGGGCTTTTTTATTGTGCTCTCCCACTTGGCAGTGGCAAAAACTAACCTCTCTTTTAAGCAAGAGCAGCCTGGCTCCTTCTGGCCTCCCTGTGAGGCAGCTCCGTGGGCTGTGTGGCCAGATTGTGGTGGCGGTGGTGAGCTCAGGTTCTCCCTTTCAGCTGTTGATGCTGGAACTTGCAGGCTGCCCTCCATCTTCAGTCTGTCACCCATCAGAGATCATACCCCAAAGTGGACAAAGTGCTGAGGTAATCTGAATACAGGATGCTATCAATCGGTGGAGATGGTGGGGAATAGTCCTGAGGAAAAAACAGAAATGCATTTTGGCATGTGATCCCTGAGAACAGAGGGTGGACTGAAGATGGATGAAAGATAAGGTAGTTTAATAACTCCTAACATGTGTTTACAGGGGCAGTGTCCCATTGATACTGAATCACAGGAGTGATTTGAACAATTTTTGTCATCCTTTGCCTCCCAGTTCTGATTTGGAGGATTCCCCTTCCCAAACCCACCTGAGCAAATTGGGGAGATAAAGTGCAAGTGAAATTGTTGAGAGTCTGGGGCCGTTTTCTGTCAGCGGAGGCCCTTTCTCAACCAAACTCATGATCCAGTCCAAAGGGCCTCTGGTCCAGATCCTGGGCCTCCTGATCCACATGGTAATACAGCTCAAGGAGGCCCTGCCCCCTATTAGTCTGGCTCTGTCTGCACAGGATAGAACCAGAAACAGACTAAGAGGCCTTTAATCCGGATTTATTGTAAACCCAATATATCAGATCTATAACCACAATTAGGGCTGTAATCCAGGTCACCAGGGCATTCAGATGGCACACCTCCACGGTCCAGAATTACTGGGAGCTGTTACTCAGTAGCGCGCCATAGGGTGCTACTGGAACCCCCCACCCCCAAGCACCAAGGCTAGGAATCTTCACTCCTAGCTATGGGGCTTGGGGTTGGGAGCAGCTGCAAAGCTCAGTCGGACTTTGTAGTCATCAGTGCAGATGACGCTGATACAGCCCTTATCTCCCCATGATATGGATCAGTAGATCTTGTGAATCTGAGTCTACTGATCCAGATCTAAAGCTCATAAGTGCAGAAAGGCCCAAAGACAGCATGCATGGTCCCCTAGAAAAGAAAAAGGTAATTTAATAACAACAACAACAGCAACAACTTACTACTTTACAGATTGATGCATTTTTTTTTCTGTAAAGGCAGGAAAAACAAACCCCAGTAACTTTCACTTTCATTCAGATATACCCAGGATGGCTTTGCATTAAGACAGTTACGGAACTACAAGAAAGGAAATGTAACAGAGCATTCCCCTCGCTCACAGTCTAGATTCAATTTCCCCCCCTTAAAATCACATTTAAGAAACAGCAACCTGTGTCCTAGATTTTCTCTCATTCTTTTCTTTATTTATTTGCACCTGACTACCCACTTTTTTCCTTGCAAAAAGGAAAGCTAACATCTCTTTCTTTCTTTCTTTCTTTCTTTCTTTCTTTCTCTCTCTCTCTCTCTCTCTCTCTCTCTCCCTCCCTCCCCCCTCCCCTCCCCTCCCCTTCTCACTCTGTCTCTCTTTCTCTGTGTGTTAAGGTCGTTAAGTAAAGCAAGATCAGAATGCTTTTTTTTAAGTCTCAAGGGAGAAGGTGCAGTGGCGATCTTGTGGTTTCTTTTTGCACAGACCCTTCTATTCACATTCCCCTCTCCCACCCATTAATTTGTTGTGGTCGGGCTAGTAATAGCTGCTTTGTACTAAGGAGAGGCAGAGGGGGGTGAGGTGGGAAAACTTGAAGACAGCAGCTCTACTGTTTTCTGTAAGGGATGTTTTCCCTCCACACATATACTCTGTCTCTCTCAATTGCTCGCCCGCTCTGTTTTTCCTCCCGTGTCTCCCTCCTTCTTCCCTTTATTGTAACAGTCTTTCTGAGTTAGAAAATTCACCACCCTGCCTCCCCCTTTCTTAACAGTTTAGAAAAGTTAAATAACTCGAGGAGCTTCCCCCACCCCTCCACCCCTAGTCTTATTTTATGAAGAGGAAACAAGTGTTTTTTGATGTATCGAGATGGATCATTCTTGCAGCTGCTGAAGGTTCTCAGGAGTGAGGAATGAAGCTGGTCTTTGTGAGATTTGAGCCTTCTTTTCAGGGAAGGTCCAGAGGGCATAGAAGGAGGCTTCCTTTCTCAGCTGCATACTTAAAGGGAGGGGGAAGCCCCCCCCCAGCAGAAAAATCTGGATGGGATGACCATGCTTCTCAGATTTTGCTTGGTACGATGGGAATGCAGATATGCTCAGCTGAGGGAAGCACTGTGCAAAGGACGTTCTTGAAATGTCTTCCCATGTATCCTGAACTCTCATAGGAATGTAACGTAGGAAGAAGTCCTGGATCAGACCTGTAATATTCACAATGACTGATTTGATGCCTTCAGGATGACTACAAGCAGGACATGAGTGCAACGGCATTCCCTGAACAAGCTTCCCATTTGCTAGTTAAATGTGTGGCAAGATATCACAGGTTAGGTTATTCACAGTTTAATCTTGTGAGCTGTGTCCCCAGCAGCTCAAAGTGCCACATAAATATGTGTGTCATGCCTCAGTATGTTGATGGTTTGCTTATACATCTTGCATACTTAGCTACCATACTTGGCTACCAAAGGTGCAGAGAGATGAACTGATCCACCCTTATATTTCAGAGGAAAGCACAGTTGGTCAAATGTAAAAAGTGAGGCAGTGATTGAAGGGACACTGTTTTTCATCCCTTCGAACCAGTAATCCACTGCAGATCAAATGAAGGTTCAGTTTACCTGCTGGTGTGAGTCCTCTGTTAGCTGCTGGCCTGTAATTTAGCATTTGCCATTGGTTCTTTCTATCAATGGGTTCCCCAGGTTCATGGAAGCTGCTCTATAACATGACAGATACTGTTGTGATCTAAAACTCCAGGGTCTCATTTGCATATTGTGGTCTGAGCACCTCAAAACAGTGACCCACGTGCCAACTGATGCACAGAATCTAGAAGAAAATCTGAGCCTGGACCTGTGAAGGCAGCTGGTCAGTGGCTACATACAAACAGGGTTTGGCAATGCTCTTTTTGTTGTTGTTGTTGTTGTTCTACTTTGTTCTTTTTTTTAAAAAAATATTCCTGAATAGGTATGGAGGTAGCAAGCAAGGGTCTGGGAGTCAGGCATTTCAGTGAGCACTACAAATGTGGACAAAGATTTATGCAAATGTCAAGAACCTATGCGCCCATGTGCCTGATTTTAGAAGAGAATATAGATGTAACTGAAACCTGGTAGGGTAAAATGAACCAAATAATGGAGGAAGTATCATCTCGTATGTAAAAGAGAACATTAAACCATTTCACAGCAGCATGTGGGTAGGGACATCAGATCATAAAAGTAGGTTCATACTGGAGGTTCTTCCCCCCCC
>MTQE01002208.1:29500936-29514408 GCA_014337955.1 Aspidoscelis marmoratus | reverse complement strand
CCCCCCCCAAAGAAAACAACAACAGAAACCTGGAGATGAGATAAAGAAATCTGAGAGGCACCTCAAAAAGGGAGTTTTGTTAGAATTTCAGTTATTTTACACATTGATCAGAATAAAATGTTTAGATCTTGGTATGTGCTAGAGCAGCAAGAAAAAGGTAATCTCTCTGGTAAGCCTGACTGCTGTTTTAAACCATAATATTAGAGGCTTAGTTATATCACTTGTAATATTGCTAGATTCTGTGTGGCTGCTCTTAAAATTTGTAAACAAATCCCAGTGGGACCTGAATAAGGGCAATTCAAATAATGGCTATTCATCGCATGTTTTTAGTTATGAGTCTTAGTTCCTTTTTAAGTTTTTTATATCTTTTATGATTAGTGTTTTGAACTTTGATTGAATAAGCATTTTCCCCTTACAATTTATTTGGATTTCTATAGCGCTCAGTACTGTATTTGTAGGGTGGTGTACAATAAAAAAAAAGTAGATTATAAAAATAAATAAGAATAAGTGCAATGAAAAATGTAAAAAGAACATTAAAAATGGCAATTTCAAACTTTATTCATAAGTCAAATAACTATATCAAAAAGAAAAACTAAACTGAAAATATAGGCCTGGGAAAGAAGATATTTCTCCTGACATTAAAGTAAGTCAGGCATAGATATTTGCATTCCTTAAGAATGAATCCTGTGGCCAAGAAAAGGGCAGTATGGATGACTAGCATTGTCAAGGAGACAATTGGTAAGAAAGCATCTTTCAGAGAGTGGAAAGCTTGTCCAAATGAAGAAATAAAAGGGGACATAAATGTTGGCAAAAGAAATGTAGATAGCCCAGTAAGAGAAGGAGAAAAAGACGTATTACCAAAAATGTAAAGACTTATAATAAAAAACCTCTTTAAATACATTTGAAGAAACAGCAAGCTATGGAACCCATTAATTCCTTGTATGAAGGGTAAAGGGTTTGATAATAGAAGAAACAGAAATTGTAGAAAAGCTGAATGAATGTTTTGCATTAGTCTTCACACAGAAGGGAATTTGAGGCAAATCTCTGAAGGAGACTAATGAACTGTGGATTAGAGTGGTGATAAGAGAAATTGTCCTAGGCCCTGATGGCATTCACCCCAGAATTATTAAAGAGCTCAAAGGTGAGATTGTGGATCTCCTAACAAAAATGGAACTTTCACTGTCCTGGGGCTTTATTGTTGAAGACAGGACGGGAGAGAGACACTGAATTCCAGCTTTTTAAAAGCACTAAAAGGCAGACATGGAGATTATAGGCTTAACATCTTTTTTGGGATGATAATGGAAATTATTCAAGATAAAATTACCAGATATTTGGAGATGCATTGGTGCTCACTGATCTGTTCTGTCTGCATTAGACAAAGCTTAATCCAGATTAAGAGAGGTCTTAATCTGGAACACTGGTAGACAACATGCTTCCCATTGATGGGACTACTGGGTAATGTACCAGTGGTGCACCATAGTGCATCTGCCAAAAATCACTCCCCAAAGGCCCCAAGGCTAGAAGGTATGGGGGTGTGGCCATGGCATGGGCCGATCCAGATCAGCACTGTTAATGCAGACGGTGCTGATCACGCCCATGTCTTCCTGCAGTCCAGATCAGTGTGCTGGGCTATTCAGGAGCCAATGATTCAAAACTAATGCAGGTGAATGCAGAAATGACTGTGGATAAGCAACTGCCTAGGGTATGGGGCGGAGGGTAAGAGTAAATGGTCATTTCTCACAATGGAGAGATGTAGCAAGTAAAGTTACCCAAGCTACAGTCATGAGACCAGAGATCTTTTAACTAGTGGAATAACCACCAAGTTTGGTGATGACTCTAAATAGTGACACAACAGTGCCACCAAAATGCCCCTGGAAGTTCCATAAGTTTAGGAATTTTTGTTTCTGGCCATTACAGTATTTGGAGCACCCAGTGCAGCTTTGAAGCCAGAGTGGCCTTCAAAGCTAGAGTGCAAACTGGTATAAGACAAGCCAGTTCAATGTGAATGCCCTTGTCCCATGCCAGAGGCAACTTCTCCCAGCTTTTGATGGGTTGCTAATCCTGGAACAAGGTGACCCTTCCTGTCATTGGATAACACTCTAACTCTCATTCACCTAGTTTGAGATTCATAGTGCCTGGACTGAGAGTTTAGTTGAAAATCTAATGGGTGTCAGAGGAAGGTTATTGTAGGGCAAAACTGAACAATACTGGCTGAGCTTTGAAGACAACAGAAGGACTTGTTTGGACTCTGTTGAGAGCCATCCACAAGGAGGAAAATGCAATGAGGGAAATTTTTGTTTCCTTTTTAAAATTCAATTTCCAAAGACTCTCACAGGAGGAAATTAATCTCCAATTTTCAAGTTTGTGCAGATATAGATTCAGCAGACAGATAGCTCAACATATACCAGCTGAGCCCATAGTTTTGTAACCAACACCTCAACAGTACCTGTGCCAAGAATTTTATGCAACATGCAGCCTCTGTCTTCTGTGGTATGATGGTTGAAATGGTCTGAAACTCAAATGCTTATTTACAACCCACAGCACAATCCTGATAATTTACACTGTCATTCACAAGAACAATCGGGCTGTTTTATTTCAATTCTTACTATCCTTTTCATTTTTCGTCTTTTATCAGAAACTCTCTGTAGCTGCCAAACACCTAGGTGAAGGAAAAGCCTTCCCTTGTCTTTTTAAACCTGTGTAATTTTCTTTCTATAGTATTTTTTTTATGGGTGCATTGATGCCTGAGAGAGCAGAAATGTGCACAGAAATTATTTAAAATTGCATAGATTTAGTTGTTAGGTGAGTGCTAACCACCACATAGCTCTGTGTGATGGCTGCAAAATTATACAGAAGTGTATACCCCTGAATATTGCTTTAACCCCTTCATATTGGTGTTACATCAATGGGCAAGCAAGACTATTTGACCAGCAACTGATAGGTGTTGTTCCCACTCAACTTTTAAAATCCAGGTTGGACTTTTTAAATCCAGATTCAGGACAGAGTGCACATTTTGGGCCATTCCCGTTTCCTTGAGGATAACACAGGCTGAATGTGACTGGCATTCCCACTCAAACCAACAAAAAACCCAGCTCGGAGAAGCAGGATCTTTTAATCTCTGTCCCTGTTAATCTCCCCTTTCAGTTTCCCCCTTTCTGGCTGTAAAATGCAGGCTGTGGGCTCCTGTGCAATCCTTACAACAATGTATCACTTGAGTCTTTAAAAACTTCCTGCTGGCGTATCTCTCCTAATCACAAGAATTTCCTTGCTACAATTGAATCTTTTGAGGCTGGTGCTTAAAAAAAAAATTCCTTGTCCTCTTGGGGAAAGGGGAGAGAATTTCCTTGCTACAACTGAGGCTGGCTGGTGCTTTAAAAAAATTTTCTTTCTCCTCTCGCGATCATGTTCAGGCATAGGGAGGGAAGGGGAGAGACCTTTGCAGCTGTGAAATCCCACCCACATCTGGCAGGAACTGGCCAGAAGGATAGATCCCCACCTCAAATAGTCTGTAGTGTTCCCAAAGGAAAAAAATAATAATGTGCACTAGCAGCAAAAATGGGTGCGAGAGCTGTTTTTCCAAGGGTTTTTAAAATGCTTTTGTGTGTGTGTGTGTGTGTGTGTGTGTGTGATTTACTCCTCGGAAAGTCCTGGAATCAAAATTTTAATGGGGACAAAAGATTTCCAAACATTTCCAAGACGTTTTAAAACCTGAATGGGAACTCAATGATAGTGAATTCATGTCTGTTATCTTTTGTTAGGGTATAGCACATTAATCTGCATGCAGTGTAGAATAAGGAAATAAGGAACATGAGACTGAATTAGAAGCTACATTTTTGAAAGTAGAGAGGTAAAAGGGTGATAAAAATACAGATTTTACACTATATGAGAAGTTTTAAAGTACTTCGTTTATCCTGCCAGTAATATACATCAGACTATCTTCGCTGAACTGCTGCACTCGGAAAATGTTGTTTCTTCATTCCCTTGGAAACTAGTTGTGTTTTATATACAGTACCTGGATGTGGTAAAGCAACAGCTTCAGATGCCAAGAGCTTGCATTAGAAATGAAAGGCCTGATCTGTGCTCTGTAATTAGTTTGGGAATAGAAAATTATACTCATCTTCAGTTGAGCTAGGAGGCTGCTGAGAACCACAGGCTTACAAGCAGCTTGGGAGTGGGTGAACCACAATGGCCTTGTTCTGTTTAGGAATGTAAAAACACAGTGTGTCTAGATTTTTGCTTTTTAATTTAAAACTTGATCACCATAAAGATGCATGTTTCTAAACCTCTGAATCTATATCTATGAGGAGACTCTTCAAATATTTGATGTAGCATGTGATACAGATTTTATCTTTTTCTTTCTTGCTTTTTTAAAGAGGAATGCTGCTTGAATGAAGCGCTGGTCTTAGCATTTTCTTGGTTAGATTTTCTAGCTTAGCACTTCCCTCTAAAGAGAGAAATGGGCTACATCCAGATAGGATATAAAACCCAGGATTATCCTGGCACTATGTTGGGAATGGCACACTTATCCATGACAATCCCAGCATAGTGCCAGAATATTGGGGTGAAATCCAATAATAACCTTATTGCAGGAAAATCAACTTCCAACTTGGGTTTTGCCTATAGAGCAAAAACCATTACCTTGTCTAGAAGCCTGCTTGCAGAAAGATGCTTTAAGAATGGCTGATGTACGTGTGCAAGGACAAGCCAGGCTGAAAATAGCAGCCATGCATGCACATGGCGCAACAGCCGCACATTTCCAGGTATTTTGTGCTCTCAAAATACGCAGATGTATATGCCACATCATCACAGAAGCAAGTGTCCACACAGGTAAGTGCCTGCACTTACCCCGCACTGCTCCCCTGCCATCCAGACAACGTGCAGTAATACCAAAAATACTTTACACAGGAACATTGCGAAATAGTGAAATAAGCCAGCAATGTCTAGAGACAGTGCAGTTTGCACTTCTTTTCACCAGAACTGATAGCGGTTTGGATAAAGGAAGAAAAGACGGTCTGTATTCTCGTCTGTAGCAACTCCATTGCCATCCTGGCAGAGGCAACACTCCTTGGCAACCCTGTCAAGGAGGACTTTCCTGAGGAGGAGGAGGGAAGGACCACAGGGCAATGGAGAGCTATTGAATCATAACTGAAGGCCAAGGACTGTACAGCTTGACTGTTGCATAGCTGTAGCGCCTTCTTGAAAGGGGAGTTTGGATCTGGCACAATCTTGTTAGTCTTTCAAAATGGCATCTGGCCATGCAAGTGACTGGTGATGTCAATGCGTATCCTGCTTAGAATTTATATGTACTCAATTTATCTAAACCATTTTCATCTCTTACATCTGCATTTCCCTTTCAACTCGGGAATTATTTATGCCTGTCTGTTAAATAAAGCTAGATATCAAGAATGCAAGCAAAGGGGGTAAGAACCTTCTCAGTTGTTGTTGTTGTTTTGAAAACTTGCTTCCAGTGATGTATGTTTCAGCTTCTTGGAATTTGCATAGATAGCTATTTTAAACTCACTGTGTGCCTTCTTTTGACAAATCTTTTCCTCCACCCTCAGTTCCTCCTCACTTCCCTGGGGCATTGCTAAGTTGAGTAACTAATGTAAAACACTTTGAAGATGAAAATCATAAACTGGGTGCCAAGTATTACCATGATTAGGCCCTTAGGGCTGAAAATACTGACATTAAAGAGACACATTTAATAACAAGAGCTTGGGGAGCGGGGGTAGCTTTCTTTGCCTACAAAATGATTGTTCCAGCCAAACATCTCTTATTTTCCTTACCCATCCAGAATCACCTTTCCTACTATCTACAATTCACTGTGTCTTATTTTCACAGGAATTTAGCAGTTGGGATTGGAATTCAGAATTTTCCAGAAGGGCTCGCTGTCAGTCTCCCCTTGCGTGGGGCTGGGTTTTCAACATGGAGAGCATTTTGGTAGGTTAACATTCCAAACAATTCCTTAGATTATCTTTATGTTTCCTGATATGATGGTGGAACTGAAAATATATTAAAGTAGCGTTAATTTATCCTCTCTCTTAATCCTTTCCATTTGACTAGGGCTATCTACAGATGCCAACAGGCAACATGAAATAGAAATTGTAACCCAGCATAGACTGCCAGACTTAACACCATAATCCCCAGCATAGATTTACTAACCTGCACATCTGGCAATTTTTTTTCAGCAATAACTCACTGGAAAGTTCTTCAATCTCACCATTCATCTTCCTTCCTTCCTTCCTTCCTTCCTTCCTTCCTTCCTTCCTTCCTTCCTTCCTTCCTTCCTTCCTTCCTTCCTTCCTTCCTTCCTTCCTTCCTTCCTTCCTTCCTTCCTTCCTTAGGGATACCTAGAAAGTTCCCAGCTACCTAATGCCAGATGGAAAATGTGCAAATAAGTGGAACTATTCTGGGAATCCCAGCAACACTGTTAATTTTCCCAGGCATGTAAAGCTGAAGGAATTCCCATAAAAACTGCATTTCTTTAAAAAGAATTACCAAACTTTCATCTTACTATACTTTAGTTGAAATATTATTTTCCCTAAGTTGAGTGATACTTAGCAGTATATAGCTTTGCAATACACATTGTCAGTACAAGTATGGGACATAATTTCAGTAAGTATTTTCTCTCTCCCACCGGCCCAAGTACACCTAAACTTTAATCCAGTTTCAGACTACTTTCAGAATGAGAGAAACTATCAGCAAAGTGGCATGTTTTTTTCTCTTCTTTTTTGCATTTTTTAATAATATGGAAAGGATATGACAAGTTACTTTGCAGATGCAATATCTCACACTGAAGATGGACTGAAGCTGGTTAAAAGTTTAGGTGTATGTGGAGCCCCTATGTAACTGTTTTCTATCCCAGTATTCCCCAGCAGATGAGTAAGCAGTTTGCCTTTTATTGAACAAAAAGATAATGATGCCCTTGAATCACTCTCACCTCCTGATTATTTCAGGTCCTCATCAACAATATAGAAGTGGTTATCAACAACACATCAGGGTGTTTTAAAATGTCTCAGTGTGATTTCTTGAATCTCTTGGTTCCCCATGCAAATATCATGCAAAGGTTCACCAAGGCTTTGTTCAGACAAAAGGGGGACCTCAGAGGCACTTCAGGGAGACAGTGTGTGGCCTTCGTGTTCTCAAGCTTCCTCTAATTCTAGTCTTCTCAGAGGCATCTAAGGGCATGTCCCATGCACATTTGGTCCAGTACCAAAAGCAGGCTCAGCATGGGGTGTCCCCATGTGTTTTCGATTTGGTCCAGTTTCTGCAGACCAAATCCCCCTAAACTGTGCCAGACCAGGACCAAATTTGGTACCCAAACAAACAAGTCTGAGCACAGTTTGGGGTCCTGGTACGCATTGATTAGTGAGCCAAGACTGCACATAGGGACGGTCCTGAGCTATTCAGGGAGGAGGTTTGCGCTCATGTCATTTGGAGGTGGGGTGTGCTTGCCGTTCCTGTCCTCTGCATTGGAGATCGCAGCCACTGACATTTTTTGGGAGTGGAAAAATCCCGATCACCAAGGCAGGCAGGATAATGGCTTAATTTTTGTACATTTTCCATGGAAAATATTCCACCACTGTTTCCTGATCGCAAAGACAGACAGGATAATGGCTCGATTTTTGTTTCAGTTCCAAAAATTTTCAACCCCTGTTCCCAATCACCAAGGCAATCATGAAAACGGCTTCATTTTCTCCCTTTTTAAACTTGGTGAGCATTCTTGCGGTTCCCAGTGGAGCGGAGGTGCTCAAAACTGCTCAAGCGCCAAACTGCCGCTAAACCTCGTAGCAATTTTCATTCTTTTAAAATTACTTATAACTCTCTTATTAGTAGTAAGCCTTATTTTAACTTTTTTTTCCATGCTTCCCAGCCCAGTCCTGGCTTTCTGTGCCGCTAAGAGAGGGGGGGATGCGGCATTTGCATCTGGCAGCACAGGGATTGGCTGACGTGAATCCGGCTTCCAGTGAGGATGAAGGAGGCGGAGAGGAGGGGGCGCTGCTCCCCTGTGCCAGCGTTTGGCACAGTTTGTATGGGGGTGGGTGCATCTGTGCCCAACCTGCACCCAGCCCACGTCACCGGGAATGGCATGGGGGTGGGCTGGGATCAATCTCGGACCTGCTCCCAGTCCCATGTATACCCATTCCACGCCAAATGGCATGCATGGGGATGTGGCCTAAGAAGTCATGCATTAAATCCCTAGTATAACAACTTTTTACTTTCTGAAAGCTTCTGAAGGCAAATTTTATCTGGAGAGCAAACTACATGGGTGTCTGCATGTGTATTCGCACACACCACACACAAACATGCCATTGCACAGGAGAAAGGCAAAAGGAACAGAGTTTTCCTGCCCACTTTCACCAGCTGTTTTATTCATTTGTCACCTTTCAGATTAAAGGAGGACAGTTGTCTTTCACTGTGTTTACTCATGAATAACTCCAAACAACTTTTGCTTGCTTTGTAAAAACTCGCAAATACCTCTGTTGTCCTGACTCCAGGGACAGGAAAGAAAAGAAGCACCCATTTTTATTGACTTTGTGCTTCCTGCCCTGTGACAGCTGGAGCAGCACAAGGGAAAACAAATCACAGCCCAGAAGAGTTTCATATCTCTTCCTAGAAGTGATAACAGGATGCTTTTAATTTTTACAGGTATGGACAATTAAGTGGTATGGTGGAGCCCTTAGCTGGCGTCTTTGGTGCCTTTGCTGTGGTACTAGCAGAGCCTCTTCTCCCTTATGCCCTGGCTTTTGCTGCTGGGGCAATGGTGTATGTGGTGATGGATGATATCATTCCAGAAGCACAGATCAGGTGAGGTGGCTTTCAGATGGTATCCTTCACACCTCAAGTAAAAGCCAAGCAAAAACATGTTTAAATCTGATCGAAGGATTTTCATTTCAAAGCATGTGTCAGAGATCTAATATGACAGAGTTTCAATTTAGTATTTCAGTAGCAAAGGAATACTTGAACAGAAAACAGAATGAACCACCTGTCTTTTCCTTCATTAGCTCTTGAGAACAAAAGTTTCACCTATCAAGATAATTTGTGGTGGTGAACGTTACATTTAAAAACTACACAACATTACTTCATCGTTGTTTGCAATGAATGTTGCTGTGTAGAGTTTGGCCTAGTAGTACAATCGTCCCTCAGCACTTACCTATTATTATAAGTTTCAAACATCTACAACGTAGACCTCGTGATGCCCCTTTCACCTTGGGGTGGGGGCAAAGGAGGTCAGAAACAACGTTGTCTCTTTCTGTGGCATTTTGGTAAAACAAAATCTTGTAAGTAGCTGTATAAAAGGACTAGATTCTGAGTTACACACTATTTAAGTACTGTACCCCAGACCCAGCAAAATTAATGATTTCAAGATTCCATTACTACAACAAGACATGTTAATCTATAGGATTAGACACCCCGGAGACAGACAGTGGAAGTAGTATGTGCCCTTCTAGCTAGTATAAGCAGTCAAAGGCAGAACAATCTTTCCATACGTGGCCACAACATCACAACACCGCAGTGGTGCAAACAAATGTGAAAAATGAGAAGCACAAAAAAGATACTTCCATGTAGAGCATGCTTCTTTTTTTTTAAATGTAATCCATGTAACAGTGTGTGAATGAAATGTTCTTTTACCTTCTGTGGTCGATAAGCCTTTACACTATTTAATTCCAGGGGGCCAAATGAATAATCTATCTAAATAAAGTTGAATCCAGTTAATTTCGGGGAAATCACAATTCTTCAAATCAGGATGATAAACATTGTCATGGAAGAAAGATAAAAATTAAACAAAAGTTTTATGGAACGGAGGTCTTCAATTTCTTTTTTATCTTTTAGTGGCAATGGAAAACTAGCTTCCTGGACCTCTATCTTGGGATTTGTGGTCATGATGTCCTTGGATGTTGGACTTGGATAGCAAGTGATTTCATCTTTTCCCCCTTTGACCTTCAGGAGTTGTCTGTACAACAGAGGATGGAACTGGAATACTGTATTTTATCTAATCATACTGATCTGGGCTTGTGTTAATTTGCCTTTAATTCTGTGGACTTTAAATAATGTTGTGCAGCTGCGTGGCTTTAGAAAACACAGAAAGGTCCTTCTGGTGTTTTCTGCCACCCAGTTTTTTGTTTTCCATCAGGGATGCTGGAATAAAATGTATCAGGGAAGCTCCAAAAGATTATCTGCTCCGCCCATCTTTGATGCAGGCTTTCATATCCATAGAGGTCATGCCTTATCTATGGTTGGTTTTTTGCTGCATGTTCATGGACCTTTTTGTGTTACGAGCAAGGAAAAGAGCTAAAAGGCTTACTCCTGCTGAAACACAAGATACTAATCTATGAAACTGGTGACAGCTGTTTAAGCTGTTGAGCTATATTTCAGGGTGATGGGATGAGGTTTATTGGAGGACCAAGGGAATGTCCTTTCTTCAGGTGGCTAGCTACTTCTGGCAAGTGTTCAGTGAGCACCACACTTATTTCAAGTGTACAAGTTTCTATAATGCTGCTTCTGGGAGGCCATCCGTTTCTTAATATGGCCCAGCTGGCAAGACCCCATTGTCTTCCCATTGTAGGCTTCACTTGTTTACTATTTCTGGAATCAAAGCCTCTGCCATTTGTTAATTGATGCTCCTGGCTCTACTGACTTGCCAATACACTGTTTTGCCCTTACAGAATTCATCAGCACTAAATTGATCCTCACAGCGATTTGCCCTATTGCAGTAACATCAAATATCCACTCCACTCTGTCCTGATTCCATTACTTTTAATCAAAATAGATTTCAAGAGAAGCTATGTTGGAGAACATTACTTCCCTCTAATGAACACAAGGGTGGGGTTATGAAGGAGAATTGACCGCTGTTATTGGGCTATATGGTAGGAAGAATCCTGATTTACTACATGTTTTGGCAGGTCCCAAAAGGGAGCTTACATCAGTTCATAACATGCTTTGCAGCTCAGGGTTTGATGTTTTATGTCTGTATTCTGTAGCACTGATGCTTGAGGGTTTAACGTAAATAATTATTCTCTCTGGATGTTCTTTGCCCGTATGCTTCTTCAAAAGGGACTGGTGAATATGCAAACTCACTAAAGCTTTTCTTGTAGATCAAAAGCAGAGTTACTTGGGCTTCCAAGCACTGTGTTCTAGAAGGGTTCCAGGAGGAACAGAACATAGATGTGCTAAAAATCTGCCTTGACTCACGCAGGTACTATGAGCCCACTGGTACTCATGATGTTTGTGGAAATAATGGAACTGTTTTGTCACTTTACAGTGGGGCTTATATATCTGTAGGCCAGTGCAGATTGCTGACTTGATTTTTTATAGTGATCAGTCTGAATAAAAGATTTTAAATAAACTTGGGCAATGTTTGTTTTCTCTTTGTTTTGCTGACATCTTTGGGAACTAAAAAATAGTTCTGTCTTCTTGCCCACCAAGTTTCATATCTGACTTATCAGGTTCTTGAGTTTCTTAGGATTAAGTTCCACAGGTTCTGAGGAAAACTTTATCCTTCATCAGATGTCGATGCATCCAGGATTGCATCTGATAACAGTGAGCATACAGGTACATAGTACAGTTAGTAAATACCATCCCAAATCTAATCATACTTATTATTTGTTACCATTGTTAACACAAGCGGTTGTGAATATAGGCCAGCTTACTCCTATATTCTCTGGAAATGATTGTGAGAGAATTAACAATATGTATTGAAAAACCTACACTCTTAAATACCATGGAATGGTTCCCCTTTTATTAGCAGATATTACTTACAGACATTTAACTCCAAGTTGAAATAACGTCCAGAATAATTTTTCATCAATTCCTACAAATAAATGTCAGTTTCTGGTTTGAGCTGACCTTGATTAGTCTTACCTTCATAGCATTAAGGGGATGTACTCTTTTTCTTTCCTGTTGATATGCAGTTTTAAGAATTGTTAGGCTATGATTAAATGCCCTTATCATAGCAGGAACATTCACACATGACTCTGGAGTCACACAGGAACATATTCTTGTTGTCTGGGCTCCATCACAGATATACAGGAAGGTATAGAGAGGCAAGAATACAGGATTCTCCAAGAACACATTGGCAGCACTCCCTCCCTGCTGCACCATATTGGGCATTGCGCCCATCCATCACCCACATATCTGCAGGGCAACTGGCTGAAATGTCTGGCTGCTAAAAATGACAAATGGGCCCTTTGCAATTGTAGGTCATGCTCCACAACTGTAAAATGGCATCCTTTGGGAGCAGAACACTCACCAGCTCTGGCAGCTATGGTTCTAAGAGGATAAATTCCTTCATATAAGCATTAGTCCATTTCTCCACTTACTTTGCATCACATCTCCATTTTCGGTGACACAGCATGCCAACCAAGTGTGCCACCTCCTTTAGTGTTCTGTCTTGCCAGATGAGGATACAAGGAAATGTCTGGCAACACAGAAAGATGGCACTTTTGTGGAAGCACCTGCCCTCATGTGCTTCCCACCATGGCCAAAGAGATGGCTGTGTTCAGACATAACAAAAGGGGCGCCTCAGACAGTTAGCAGTGTTCAGGAGAAGGGAGAGGAGCAGACTGGTATGTCAACAATCCCACCTCCAAGCCTTCTGTGAGGTGCCTCAGAGATGTTTTTTCTTTTGCCATGTTAATGAATCCTCCCTTTCGGCCTGTAGTTTGAACTTGGTGGCTGAAGGACCAGTTTGGAGTCTAGTAGGCCGTGTCTTCACAGCAACCATATCTCGGATTCAAAACGTTTTCAGTCCTTGGAGTCCGCATGGCAGATTGGCTTAACACACTTTCCCCGTGTTAAACCACCCCAAAGCGTGGTGAATCTCAATCCTGATTTCAACAGGTCTCACTCCGGATCATGCACTTGATACGTGTTTCATTTTTTACTGTGTGGACAGTACCGTGTTAAGGGATGAGAATCCGTGTTTAGGGTTTCCCTCCCCCAATAGCTTGCTTCCAAAGATAGTGATTTCATTGGAAAAATCCACCCCTCAAAACAGGCACTATAAAAATCCACTCATTAAAGCTACACTGTAGCGATCTAGGCACTTCATGCCTTATAACAATGTTGCAAATTTCTGCAATTCTGAAAGTGCTGACCTTTAGAAAGGGAGAGGAAAAGAAAGCCCTGGAGATTCTGTTTTAAAGGCTGTGGCTATAAAGGGGTCTTGAGTTGCTGCTGCTGCTGCTGTGTGCCCTGGGCAATGGGGAGAGGAGGGGAAAGAATCGCTGGCTGCCTGCTGCTGTTTTTCATCCATCCAGGCAAGCGGCAGCCACCCAGCCACCCAGCTAGGCTCCCTGAAGGGGGTTCCTTATGGGTGGCGCGTTCATGCCAGGAGAAAGAGGGCAGGGCAGCCCCGAAAAGTGGCTTTTAAAAAGTAGCCACTTGAGTCCCCCCTTTAGTAGGATCCTCAGAATCCGGATGGAACGTGATTAAGTTAAAAGTAATGGGAACAGGCAAATTCGCGTTTGCAT
>MTQE01002208.1:29461937-29481116 GCA_014337955.1 Aspidoscelis marmoratus | reverse complement strand
AGGGAAATGAAAGGCGTGTCTCTTGGAAGGGAATAACAGAGTTTTAATATGAAAAGTAAAGCCAACGCTACCACACTACCCAAATACCAAAGATATATAAAAATCTCTACCCGACCGAGAGACGGCCTTCACACCTGCAATCCAGAGTATAGAGGGAAAGTGTTGGGGAAAGTGATACATAGCCCCAATTCAACCACTTCGTCCCCCTTGCCAAACAATAGCAGAGCTCCATATCCAAAGCTGGAATAGAAGGAATTGAATATCGTGCTTCACTTGCTTTATGGGGAAGAAAGTCCTAGTAGCGGAAAGTGGACGTTCTTTTTGTTAGTGTGATTTCATACAGCTGGAAAGCTGACATGAACGTTTTCCTTTCCTTTTCGGAACATGGGCAAATGGTCAGACATCCAGTGCAAGTCAAAGGAAGGAGAAAGCAATAAAAATAAGAGAACGAAGGATCCATATCCATGCCCCTTGGCCCCTTGGCACATGAGCAGGGCTTAACACCCCCATGACAGCAGAGGCCCAACTCAAACTGATCACAGTGCAAGCAATGTCCTCCTTTTGGAGAAGTGTCTTCAGATTCATTAAAAAGGCTTGAGAAGAAATGATTTAAACAGCCTTTTGTGACAGGTTGAAGTCTCATCCTGGCATGGCATCTGTCAGCCACTACAGCCTGATCCCAAATGCACCATATCTACTCATGCAAATGGAGCTCGTAACCAGCTTAGCTTACAGCCACGGATGCTGAAGACTTCCGTTACTTTTGTCTTTTAAAATCCAAACATGGGTGATAAATGTCATAAAAGCGCACTTGAATAAGCCCATGGTAAACAAGAGAGATAACAACCATCTATCACTGATACCCTTGGCCAAACCAAAATTCCTGCACGGCAAAGTAAGAACACAAAGTAGGTTTAAATGCATATACACACTTGCTCTCAGGAGAAAAATACAAAGTGTCTATTGACAGATAAAAGAAAACTGATGTTTGTCTCAAGTCCTGAAAGGTGTAACTTAGTTATCAAAAATGAAATTACTCCTGCAATCCTATATAGAGGCTTGTAGATTAAGATCCCACTCCAGCTTCTCACTTACTACTAATATGGACTAAGAAGGAGGGGTCTACGAGCCCTAATGGAGGTCTAAGGAAGGCTGTGACCTGTCCTAGGACACCCTGAGTCTTTTCACACTAGGTGAAAAGGTGAAGATGGGGGGAACGTCCAGATGCTGCTTCCACACTTCTTTACCAGAAGTGACTCCACATGAGCAGGAGTTCCCACCACCCTCTAAACTAGCAGCAGTGCACACTTCATTCACAACTATTCCAGGCAGGAGAGGTGCAAATAGAGCTTGTGACCAGCGACACAGGTGCGGCTGCGTGCTGCATGGCCTAGTTGCTGTGGCAACAGTGCTGGAAGCAATTTACACTTAGCTGATGCCTAGTTAAGTGCTACCTACATTCTGAATGGCTTTGGTGTCCCAAGTGCAGATGCCCAAACCATTCCAGAACATCACTTCCCTGGGATGTTTTCCTAGGGAAGTTGAAATGCACAAAGGCTCTCTGTCTGCCCAGGATGGAATGTAAACTAAGGTGTCCCAAATGGCACCCTGGTCCATTCTGCCTCTAGGCCTCTTTTTCAAGGGCTACCAGCATCCTAAGGGGTGGTTTACTGGACTTTGGAGGCATGTGGATGACATGTCTCTGTGGTTCAGTATACCATGAGGAACCCATTTTGATGACGCAACAAGGTATACTGTGCCAAAATAAGCCCCTGGGAGCTCTGAAAACCAGGAACTTTGCTTCCGGACCTCTGAAGCTTTAGAAGGCGCCTCATGCTGGCTCCAAAGCTGATATAAGTTTCAGAGCAGCTACAAGAGCTGAGGTGGAACAGGCCATCCTATTGCAGACAGTTTTGTTCCAGACCAGGAGCATTCTATCCCAGATTGAAATGTTACAGAGTGTTGTGCTTATTCCAGTACAGGTTGGAAAGCTACATGTGAATATGGCCTAACTTACTTAATTCAGCCTTGCTTGGGAAAAAGTTGTCTCATTGGTTTATTTATTTTTTCCTCAGGGAAGGAACAAAAGGCACCGTCTTGCAACAGGTTTGAATATGTATCAAAAAGTTGAAGCTTGCTTGCCAGTTTAGCAGAATATTTTAATTGGGTCTGAAGGTGGTTGATTACTAAATGCTATATGTTGCTGGAGTGCTGCTACATAATTTTAGGGCCCAACTACACCTGAGGACCTTTTTGCACATTGAAGATTGGGATGGCCTGGCAATGCTCCAGCTCAGAGTGTCCACACACCGTGGATCCGCTTCCACTCCAGGGTGGCTTCCAGTGTACCAGAACCTCCACATCCTGTTCCACAGCTATCTCAAGTTGTTACAGAGTGTTAATTTGTTTTCATTTTTTATTGTGTTCAAGGAAGAGGACTAAGGGGGGGCTGAACCATACTATAGAGCATGGATACTACATGAATTTGCCTTCCCTTTTGCTGAACGGGTGATTACGCACTGCTGAGTGACATAACTTTAATCCTATCAGAGCCCAGGGGGTGTTGTGATGGTGGAGAGAATTGAAGATCTAAACAAGTCTCATAAATGAATCTCAGGATGGGACCACAAAGGTGTGGGCACAGCAACCCAAACTGAGAACAAACTGAGGAAGGATTATCAGGTATTGGGTGTGGTCAGAGTAAGTGTGTTTTGAGTCCTGTTTCTTAATAAAATGGATTATTTCAGCAAGGTGTGACCACGGCCAAATGTGTACACATGAGCACGCACACAATACAATTTTTCTTTACTACAGCTTTGACTGGGACATAAACCCACTCTTTTAAAGTAGTACTCTCCTTCCCTGCCTGAACTTCCTACCTTGCTGTGATGGGGAGGAAAAGGTTTACAGAGGGAAATTAAGGGTGAGGGAAGCAGATGTTTTAATTATTAAATGGGCCAAGGTGCCAGAAGGGTGAGAGAGGCTGCAAAGGAATTAACAGAACCACAACAAATCACAATGTATGAAACAGGTAAATTAAGGATGATTACTGGGAGTGGGGAGCCTGAAGGCTAAAGAATGTCAACCAGATGTTTCCAAGATACAAGGAATTAGAGGTGTTTCCCTGCAGGCCCATCTAAGAAATTCAAAGCATCTTTTATTCTCGGAGATAAGTGAAATGAAAATTGGCTATGGATACCTCCATTCTTTCAATCTTTAATCCTCTTTAACCTAGAGGTATCTTTGAAAAACTAAGAGCTATGCAGTTGACTCTAAGGTCCCTTCTACACTGGGAATTATTATAGATTATATTCTGAAACTGAGGCCTGCTGTTCACATGCTAATGCAGCCTAAGCAGGGCACAGGTGGAACCTGCCATAGCCTTCACTAGCACAGGGATGGCAGGCTCCTATTCTGGAATATATTCTGGAATAAGACCCAGTGTAGAAAGGACCTTAGTTTGCTTCTGGTTCTGCTTTCTGCATATCAGCACTAGGGATGTGCACAAATGTATTTTTTGCATTCGGATTCAAGTTGATTCAAATATCCAAACATTCAATTAGATTCAAATGTTTAGAATCCAAATGCAACAAAATCTGATTCGAATCGAATACATTCGAATCTATTTGTTTGAATGTTAGATTTGAATCTGAAGATACAAATGTCAACAACATTGGTATTTGAAGATACGAATGTTGACAACAACCGTATGTGTTATACATATCCGTATGCATTTCGTATGCATCCTGTTTTATCCCGTATGCATCTCATTTTTGTCCTGTACTATCAGCGCAAATACATACAGATACATATGAGATTCATACAGACACGTTTGTAACATATACATATATATATCTGTACATTATCCAAATCATTCAAACGAATGTTTTGGAACATTTGAAATTCATTTGAATGTTTAAATTCGAATGTGTAGGCATTCTATTCAAATGTCCATATTCAATTGAATTTGATCGAATTTTGAATGTTTAGAACATTCATGCACATCCCTAACCAGCACTGAACATGGAGCATGCTTCCTGGCCCAAATTAAACATGGGGCCCACCAAGGGCCACTGTCTGCATGATGGCTGCAGGTCCATGCATGCTTTGTTTATTCCTAAGGGAAAACATTTGCCAGATAAGGTTCTAATCAATGCTTTGCATTTTCCCTAAAATCCCATTGATGGAGAAAACACCTTTTTTCAGAATTCAAAACTAAAAGGAAATAATCATTTGCTTCTTGTGCAAAACTGCTGGACCTTACTGTACATATATCTGCCATTCTGTCTTTCATAATATTTCCAATCTGATTGCTCCTCAAAAGATGAAATGATTTCATGAAGAAGCAGAAATAGACTGAAGTGGAAATGAGCTGTTCTGCACAATGACTCAATGGCACAATGTTATGCTTCTGCTTCATCACAGAACCAGGTGTTATATGACTGCATTGCAGTACTGATGCTGGGCACTTCTGTGCTGATGGTTTGTAACCAGAAGAAAGCCGTAGTGAGCTCAGTAGAGTGCTTGCTTCCAAGCGAACGATCACAGTATGGCAACGCAAATTTGTCCCAGGGGTCCTGTGGTGTGGATTGGGAAGGCCAAATGAGGAACATGGTGAGCAGAAGACTCAAATTCCAATGCATGAACCCTCACTGTCTTTCTCATTAGGGAACCTTAATAAACATGGCCATTAACTGGGCACATAACTTGTTTTATCTCCACACCATATTCCAAACATGTTTGCAGAAGCAACCCATTTGCTTCTGAGCCCAGTTCCAATGTACTGTTACTAGTATTTAAATGCCAAGGACCAGTTCTCTTCATTTCCCAAAGGTATGTATCGCAACCTGATTGACACCACAGGTTCTATTCTGATGTCTTCCAAATGTGGTTCAGCACGTGGCCATGAGACCACCACACGTTGAGTAGATGGCTACTACTGAAAGAGATTTTTCAGTATTGGGGTCTTAACTATGGCTGTGTCCAGACTTTGCCATCCCTGCAAAGCTGCTTCCAGTACGTCAGACCCGTGGATCAGAAGCTGTGCAGGGACAGCAAAGTACACCTGGTACACCTGCTTCACTGTCCCAGTGAAGCAAATTCCCATTGGTCAGACGGGATGCAGCATGCCTCTGAAGAAGCGAAGTAAAAAGAGGATGCTTGATCAGCATCTTTTTACTTCACACCCTTCAGTCGGATGCTGCGCTATTGCTGTGGGCAGAAGCGGCACTGCTTTGAGGAAAGTCTGGACACTGCCTATAGAATTCTTACCTCAGGGAGATGTCCCTGGGGCTCACTTTGCATTATTTCAGATGCCAGGCAAAAACCTTTCAGCTTGTCCTTGCTTTCAGTTATTTCCTTTTTGTACCTTGTGCTTGTTTTTTCTTCTCATTGATTTATAATGTTCATTTTTAAAGTGCTTGGAATAATATATTTATTCTGCTTTTATATATTTCCTTATCAAATAGCCATCTGAAAATAAGTAATCCAATTAATAAGCTGGCTGTACACTCAAGATGCCTTTGCCAGTCTGTATTGCAAAGACCAACATTTGGAGGAGTTACAATGTGTAAAATTGTCAGCGCCCTACAATTTATTGATAATTTATTAGCAAACCCTAAGCTTTAAAACTGCTCTGTAAGAAAATCTTGAGCTCAGTCTCCTGGCTTGTTTATATTAGGCTGGGAAACATTTGTATCTAAAACGGAGTGCCACTACACAACAGAGGAGATCAATGGATGTCTACAGGGGCACAGGCTTATTTCTAACTAACAGAGAACATGGCTAGGAGGAGATCATGTTCGTAGTTCCTCCACAGAGAAAAAGTGGAGAAAGTTACAGGGTTTTGATGAGAACTATGCCCCTATTTGCACTGTGAAGATGGAGAGGTTTGGGTATGCTCCAACATGGAGCGTACACACACCATCAAGCCGCTCCCATTCTGAAGCAGCTCCCAGGGTGCCTGAACATCCCAATCTTTGACACCTGTGGAGTAGTAAAACTTGCTCCACAGCTATACTAGGAGCGCCATTGACACTCCTCGTACAGACCCAGATGCAGCCTTTGTACCTACTTCTATGCAAAGGTTGTATGGGGGTGAGCAGGGCGGCTGTGCAGTTGCATGCTGCCCTGGCAACAGTGCCACACATGTGCAGAGCTGCCAATGCTGCAGCAAAACATTTGTTGCCCTAACGGTGGTGCTTCTTAACTTAGCCAACACCCAGTAAAGCACCAGCTAAGTTTTGAAAGCTTTGGGCATCTGTAAATGTGGATGCCCAAAGCATTCTAGAACTTTGCTTCCCTAGGACAGGAAGTGAAGTGTGAAAAGGCCCCTACCTCACACAATGGCCCACCAATTGCTTTTGAGCATTTCAAGCAGAAGACAAAGACCTTACCCTGCAAATGACCTTTAGAGGTATCCTGCCTCTCCCTCCAACATGGAGGCAGTACCGAGGCATCCGTTCTCATGGCCATTGATACACCTGTCCCCCGTGAATTTGTCTTATCCTGTCTTAATGCTATCCAGGCTAGTTGCTGTCACCACCGCTCGCGGTAGTAAATTCTATATTTATGGATGAATAAAGAAAGAAATGGGAGCAGTTGTAGCTCAGTGGTAGGCCAAGCTGCCTGGAAAGCAGAAGGCTGTTGCTGGTTCTGTCTCCAGCCTCTCCTTGGAAGTAGTCAATGGCAAACTACTCTTGTATCTCTGCCAAGAAAACTGCTCAGATCTACCTGTGGAAATAATCAGGAGGTGGCCAAGATTCTTCTTCTTCTTATTGATTATGATGATGTAAAGAAGGCCATTCATTATCATTGCTTCTGTTTGGACTCCACCTGAAAAAGCCAAATACTTCTGGCACAGACAATTCAGGTCTGAAAGGACTAATTAGATTTGAAACGCCTTTACTTGACTCATGCCAAAATTTCAGAGGCCGTATTCTTGCCAGCAGGGAGGGAAGGCACGATGTCCTTCGGCGTATTATGACTACCGCAGCACCGCGATGGGATCCCAGTGACGCCACCAGCCCGCCTCGAGCCGTCCTCCAGCCACCCTCTCAAAAGGAAAGCCGGGCGGCGGCGGCGGCACCTTCGGCAGGGAAGCAAACTACAACTCCCACGATGCACTCTGGCTCCGCTCGCCGCAGCCACGAGCCGGAGGACGCTGCCTATATAAAGACAGGCATGGCTCGAGCCGAAGAGATCGGAGGTGGGAGGCGCGGCTGGACGGGGCTCCGTCCTCGGCGCGCTGCTAGGAAGGCGCGAGGGAGCGCTGCGCTGCGCTGCCTTGTGAGCGGCCGGTGTCAGTGTCCGGATCCCGGCTCGGCCGGCGTCTGCAGGAGAGGCCGGATCGATCGCGATCTCGGTGGGATTGATGGAGGGTATTTCTCCTGTCTCCGTGCTCTACGAGGGAGGCGGGCGGGCAGGGAGGCGGGCGGGGACGCCGCTGCAGGATCTGGGGAGCTTGGATGCTCGGATGGAAGTTTTTTCATCTCCACCCCAAATCACCACCACCACCACCCTCTGGCTAGCTCCGACGGAGCACAGCTTGGGGGAAGCAGTCGCGGCCGATCGCCTGGATTTGCCGCGGTTTTCGTAAAGCCGCCGCGTGCTTCGCTCCGGAGGGATGCCCCTGGATCTACTGCGGGGAGCGAGCATCTTCTCTTGGCGCAGCGGTGCGCGCGGGATGCGCGCGCTGCCCTTCCAGGGCGAGGCGCCCGCTTCTCTCCGAAGGGCGAGGAGGTTGATTTGGGGAGGCGAAGAAGCACCCGCCGCACGCGCGCCTTTTCCCGGCCTCTGGATTAGCCTCTCGCGGCACGTCGAACGGGTGGCGTCTCCTGGCTCCGCGCCTTCCGACTGCGAAACCCAGGCTGCTTCGCTTCGCTTCGCCCCGCAGCCCTCCGCGCCTCCCCGACTCTCCCGCGTGGAATATACGTGGCCGCCGACCCTCGGGATGCGCTCGAGGTAAGTCCGGCGGGGCTCGCCGTCCTTTACGCGGGGACTCGGCCTGGGCGGGCTGGGGCGGCTTTGGCGTCGGGTCCGGCGTGCGCCCGTGCCCTTCGTCCGAGCGAGCGAGCGAGCGAGCGGCGGCTCCGCGCCGTGTGCCTTCGCCCTTGCGCTCGTGGCGGGACGGCGCGGCGAGGCTGCAGGCGGCCAGGAGCGGCTCGAGGCGCCGAGTCACCTGCCCCGCGTCACCTGCCGGGAGCTTCGAGCCGGCTCCTCTGCGCGCTGGGATCCCTATCCGCTCCTCGACGGCTGCCGTTCGCTTGGGGATTGGGGGGGGGGCGGACGGTGGGAGCGCCCGGAGGATGAAACGCGCGGGCAGGACTGCGTGGATCGAGCCGGACCCGGCGCTCGGAGAAGGCGAGGCTGGGGGAGGGCGCCGTCGGACGAGGACCAGGCTCTCCTAAGCGGAGATAAAGCCGGAGCCTGTGTGGAGTCACGTCATAGAATCCCGTTTGCTGATGTCAGGATCCGAAAGTTTTGATGGTGCTATTTGGGGGAAGGGAGGGGGGGAGCGTCTTGCATCCGCCCGACCTAATAAATGTCTTTTTGCACGCCCAACACGCATGTGGCAAAAGTAATTCTAATAAGCTGTACGGCTGGTCGTATTGATGCTCCGTTGTGGATGCACACGTTTCAGGGGTTAATATTCTTCTCTTCCCCCCCCCCCCGCAAGGTAAATTTAGTTTATACTTGGCCAGCATAGGGCTGTTATTGTCTCTTCCCCACGTGCTTTCTGATTTCTGTCCCTGGGGGCACAGGTGCTGGTGGTAACTCTGCCCTGTAACTTAATACCAGGTCCTTCCCCTCTCTGCCAATGGGCCCTGATGGTTGCTCGGGGGCTCCTCTGTATAATTGGCCTTTGTTTTCATTGGACAGGCAACACATCCTTTTTTGGGTGTCTCTCCTAACCAAGAGTGTGCAAGGCTAGAATTCCCTTCTGGGCTTCTCTGAATGCTTTGGTGAGTCAGCACCCCAAGGGGCAGAGAGAATCTATTTTATTTTTTTTGACATCACTTTTACGCTAGAATTTCCTTATAACGGCTTGTAGCGGGAGGCAGCTTGGTCGTGTCACTGCCCTTTCTTTTATAGTCCTCTTGGTGGCTAGTGTAAACTTGTCACCTAAGAATCAGTTTAAAAGGGGAGTGCCGTGACTAGTTTTCTTGGTTTGGCAATTAATATTGGACAGGTTGTATCTGCTTTCTTCTGCCACCGCCACCTCCCTTTCAGAAAGGGGCAACGCAGTGCTGTTCTCTCTTTATTTGCCTTTAAGTCCTGTATTCTTTTTTTTAATTAAATTTATTTATTTATAGAACTTTGTACATCTGTTTCAAACAACCAAATTTGCATTTAACATCCAGCAAATCAGAACCTAACCATTTTATAAACACTGTGCAACGTTATATTACTTTTGCAAGCCTCAAGGTTTAGCTGTAGTAACCCAATTTAGTTAATGGTAATCAGTTGAACCAGATGAGCAAAGGTTGCGGAAAGTTTGTTATTGAGAAAAGTGGACATAAATGGTGTATGTCCTGTATTCTGAAGGACTGAAGACTAAAATATGATTCTTCTCCCCTACATTTTGGACTCTGCGAAAATCCTGTGAGGTTGGCTGTGCAGAGAAGTAGCAACTGGCTGAAGGTCACCCAGTGGGCTGAGTGGGGATTTTTAATACTGGTCTCACATGCCAAAGACCAGTGTTGCTAACCACTGCACCACCTAGCTCTTTTTATGGAAGTGGTTAGCAAATTGGATCACTTGGTGCTTTTAGCAAAAACAGAGGTCAGGTAGGCGGGATCGTATGGTAGACGCTTGCTGTGGTTTGAATGCATTTTGTTCTTTTCCAGGTGTTTATATGATTGCTTCTGAAGGTTTTCAGTGGTGTGGAAAGGTGACTTGTGTAAGACCTTCCAGGTCTTAAGGATAATCAACACATGAACATCTCTCCTGGGTTTTCTTTGAATCTTATCTAGTCCCTGTAGCATATGTGTGTGTGTGTGTGAAATTTCACCCTCTCCTGGGCTTGGTGTGAGTGACTGTGAGTACCCTGTCCTGCCCAGTGGAGTTGTTAAATGATACCAGCATGGTGGTATTTGCCTCACTAAGTTTCAGGGAGTGGGAAGGGGGATGCACCCATGCGTAACTCTGGTCGCAAAAGCAGGTAAAGCTTGTCTGCAGATGTGAGCAACAAAGGTCATTCCCAGGGGTCTTCCTTTGGTGTTTTCAGCAATAAAAGAACAAACACAAGAAACATGAAAATTCCTAGAAGAGTGATAGTAATCTTTAAAATTAACTTGCCTAGTGCCAGGACACAGAACTGTTGTCTAAGACTGAATCATCATCAGTGTGGTGAGAACGGAACAACAAAGCTGCTAACTTATAGGCTTGAGAACAAAGGACAGCAACTGTGGGTATATAAATTAAAAATGATAGGTTCATCGGCAACAAAATAGTTTTCTAAGACCGTGTCCCCATGCAAGTCATTTGGCATGGAATTGGCACGCATGGGACCGGGTCTGAGATTGATCATTGCCTGTCCCCATACCATTCCCAGTGATGCAGGCTGGGTGCGGGGTGGGCATGGATGCAGCCATCCCCATGCAAACCATGCCAAGCCCTGGCACGGGGGAGCAGCACCCCTCCTCTCAGCCCCCCCTCTCCTCATTGAAAGCCAGATTCATGTCAGCCCACCCCTGTGCCGCCAGCTGCAAATGCTGCATTCCTCCCCAAACCGTGCCCAGACTTGTTTTTTCGAGTACCAAATTTTGTCCTGGTCTGGCACGGTTTGGGGTGATTTGGTCCGTGGAAACCGGACCAAATCCAAAATGCATGGGGAAACCCATTGCCGAGCCCCATTTCGGTACTGGACCAAATGTGCATGGGGACACGGCCAAAAGGTATTGGGAGATGTTCACACTTTTGGTTCATAATCTGTCCCAGGGTAGCAGTTCTTCAGTTTGTGCCATTGGAAACATTCTGATAGAGAATTAGACTTTCCACCAGGACATATGCACACTTTGTGTAAACTCTGGGGGAAGTACATAATGTCTTGGTCGTCTTGCATCTGCAGTAAAGCCTGCACTACTGCAATTCTACAGTTGAACATCCGTAATGGATTCAGGGCAAATTGTCTTCTCCAAGAATGGTTCCATCAGGATTGTCTAGGAGGCAGAGTGGTTCCTGGGATGTAAGCAAAAGACACATTTTCTTGACCTTGTCCCACCCAGGTGCTGCCTTTCATCTTCTCTTCCTAAACTTGGTGTGGTTTTGCTTTTAATGCTAGGACTTAACTGGAATTACTTTAAGGGAACCCCCCCCCCAAAAAAAGCTATCACAGTGGATTCAGGAGGGCTTGTGTTGGAATGAATGACATGGAAGTTGCCCCCACAGCTTTGAGCAGTTCAATCTATAATACTACAAGGCTTTTGAAGACAGAGACTTCTTATGCATGCCCCATTCAAGTAAATGATCATGTGTAACATAGGCTCAAGAGACAAAGTAGGTTGGATGATACTTTCTCTGAGCAGCCTTCCATGCAAAGAGACGTACGGTTGAGTTACACAGTGTGCTTCATGGAGCTCTTTAGAGATCCCAGGTTGCTCAGCTTGCCTGTTTTGCAATACAGCAAGACCTGATAAAAGGCTTGGCTTTCTACCTTTAAGCAACAGACAGGTTAATAAATCACACTTTATTTAGATGAAGGAAGCAAAGTAAGAGCTTTTGAAAGTTGCTTGACCTTGGACTCCCGGTGCTGTTCCAGACATTTGGTTTCCTAGAAGGAAGTCACTTCTGTTAGATGCTTCTTTTCTGTTGTTCCAATAAAACTATGTGATAGAAAAACACGCATCTCCTTTAGGTGGACAGTTCACGCTTTTGGAAACATGCCAAAATTCAGGTGCTACTGAAGAGCCTCTCTGGGCAGGTACACCTTGAAAAATTCACTGGAACATTAGCAAATTAAGGGAGACCGTAAAATCTAGTTGGAAGGGAGGTTAGAACAGTTTCTAGTGGCACCATCGTGTATAACTGCTGCTCAGAGCTGTTGAAATCTAATCATTTCAGCTTATACACTATAGTGCAAAAATATACTAAATCTTTCCTAATTACCCTTTCAGATTTACCCTTAATACTCAGTGAAGGCTGCATGAGGAACAATTTGGCAACAGGAGAAGCAGCATTTGGTACCATATAGACTAGGACAAAGTTTCTATGAGAAACTACTGGTTCAAAGTTTTGAGTAGGTAGGTAGCCAGGAACATCAACACTTGGAACTTCACTTGTGGTTTATTTCCTGATAAAGGAGATTGAGAGTATTATGATAGACCAAGATTGGATATATCAACCACTTGGCATGGTCTGGTGTGAGGTGTGTGATTTTTCCATATGCAGTCTGCTGTTCTTTAAACTTCTACAACATGTTTAGGCTATGCCATTGAGTAGGGAACAATTAAGTCCACTACATGGATTCCTTAGTTTTGATGATGATACCAGAATTGAAGGGTGGTAGTAGTCAAAATAGAGAGGCTGCTGAAACTTTCCATTTTCAAGTGGTTTGTGGGAGAAAAATGCAAACCACTGAACCAGAGCACATTTGTTCAATTGGCTTTGTCAATGGAAGAATCTGTCAGGGAGAAATAAATTGGCTCCCACTTGGGAGGTATTGTATGAATTAATCAATTGCTAAATGTGATCACTGTTTGAACAACTTCCATTTGATATGCACTCTGAAGTGCTTGGAGAGTGCAGAATCCCACACTCCCCCCTCCAGGGCCTTCCACCACAGAACAGGGATGACAAACATATCTGCTCATGTGACCCACAAGTCATGAGTGTGCATGCCTGTCACTTTAACAAGGCCGGCCATCTGATCATGGCCTAAACCAGATTATGGATGAGGAACTTGGAGCACTTAAGATGTCATCTGCAAATTCTGCCAGTTTAGACAGCATAGCCTAATGGTTAGGCAGAATGTGTAGACCAATTTCATTTTAAGGGCCATGGTCTGGACCAATGAACAAAAGTTTATGTTTGAAGTCCCAAGCTTCTTACCAGTTTAAGGAGCTGAAACAATTGTAGCCGAAATTTGATTTTCATTCATAATTTAGCTGGGCATTCAGAACATGTTAACATCTGGCCACTTGTGGGTTCCTGCTTTCTTTCATTCCTATCATTCTGCCAATTAGATGCTTTCATCAATATTTTTGGAAGGCATGCGGTGAAAATGACGAAGGAATGGGGCTTTCTGTGGTGCTTTCCCTTGTATGTCCTTGTCTGACACTTTCAATTCAGAGGCTCTTTTCGTCAATTGTGAGCTACGTACTATATAGCTATTAAATAATTTAGAACTGATGGGAAGGGTAAACCAATCCTTGGTCCTGAGCAATGCATCTTTTCAATTATGCTTTGCCTTCATTTCTTGATAATGCAAATTTAGGCAGAATAGGACTACTGGAACCCTCTTTTGTTGGTAGTTTTAAACATTAATGTCTCTTAAAGACTTTTACTTGATATGGCGGTGACACAACTGAAGTCTTGTTGGTTATGCAGACCACACTTTATTTTTTGCTTTTAAAAATGATGGTTGAGCAAAGGACATGCATATGGAAGGATCCATATTATGCTGTCCCTTTGGATCTTGATTATGTCACTCCATTTGACACTAGTAGTTGCCGGATCAGACTTTCCATCCTTTTGAGCACCTGTTCTCAACTAAGCAATAACGCTTATGGAAAGGGAACTCTGATTCCAGGGCTGTATTTGAAATAATGGATCATGGGTGACCATTTCCATTCCTGTAGGTAACTGGCCTACTTCCGTCTCGGTGTGAATTTGTGGTTTTTCATTGGACTTTAGGGGGATCTGTCACTTAACTAAAATTGACTGCCTAACTCAGTCTCTAAGTTCATAAAAGCACAATGGCAGTGGGAGAAGAATAGTTTGAATAAAACATCAAAACAGGCATCTGAAACAAGTGCAGCAACGGACAATTACAGCCCTGTAAATCCGCAGTATTCAGCTGTCAGTCTGCAACCAAGATTTTGGATTCTTGAATCTGAACATCTGCAGATTCTAACACTGCACACAGCTTGGCCACAGTAATTCTTCAAGCCATGAATGACTTTTCAAAAGACAGAAGAGTAATTGGAATACAAAATGTGAGTTCTGTATTCTTTCTGTTAACCAAATTTACCAGCTGTGGTAGGCAGTGCATTTTCTAACCAGATAAGTGAATTTATACAGTTCTCATGCATTTTGACAGGGGTTTGACAGGGGTCTTGCTTCCCATTGCCAGAAGCAGGTATACACATGATCACATTACTGTTATTTCAAAACTAATTGTGGTGCTCTAGGTCAAGAAAATGTGGTTGTCTCTGGTTTTCTTGTTCAGCCAACAGGGTTCCCTCCCCCGCCCCCATACTAGAACAATCTAGTATAAACAAATGTGCTGTTTCACAATCTCAGGACCTCAGAGTGAGCCATGTTTAGATTTCTTCCCTCTCAGGATGAATTCAGAGGCAAGTTGCCACTGGCATGGCCTTGACACCAAGGGAGGCATTTTCCATGGCCACTCCTGAATCTGTCTGGGGGTGTGTGCTGGGACCTGTGTGATAGGGCTAGTTTTGGCCCTTCATGAGAGCTGGACTGGGTGTACATAATGGGTGCTTCTACCCCTGGGCCTGAACATATCCTTCTTGTTCAGGAAAAAACCATCATGGTTGTTTGATTTAGATTGTTTATGTACTGTCCTGGGTGGTTAACCAATCAGTATATTTAAAAAAGAAGAAAACTCACACAGTAAATTAATACAACATATAACAACGGTATCAGTCCTGGGTATATTTTCAAAATCTGCGCAGTTCTGGTACCTGGGTATCTCCACGTGGAGATTGTACCAAAGACCAAGGACCACTGTGGAGAAAAACTCATCTTCATCTCATGAACCAAGTGCCAGATGGCAAGGAGAGCTTCCTAAAAGGATCTCAGCTGATGGGAAGAAGTATTTATTCTGCTTGTTACCTGTCTTTTGTCCACAGAGATTGAAAGCATATCTAATGACTTTCTCCAGAAAAGAACTAGGCTAGTTTGAGAATGGTCTGGGAGAAATAATCCTGTCTCCCAAGTACTTATACCATAGTTCTTTTGGGGGAGGGGGGATAGTTCATCGAACCATTTTATTATCAGTTTAAATCTTTTTTAAAAATTATCTTGACCAAAAGTAGGTAATTAAAGATTAAATTCAAATAACGTTCCACATCAGCCTTCCATAAACCATTTACGATTTTTTTCTTTGGTTTTCTTTTTTGGAGCCAAAATATTTGCTGGACATACTTTTTGTAATTTCTAGATAAAACTGCAATACATTGATAATCTCTTCTGGTGTAACTAGAATACAACAGTTAAGAAATGTCTGCTTGGACTCCTTCTGGGATTTTTTAAACCATTATGCTGTCCAACATTCCTGAAAGAGTTTCCGTCATAGAATGAGATCAGTCATATGGGCTCATGTTGGAAACACTCCTTCCTATTCATAACTTTTGCACGGCAGCTTTCTTAACTGTTTTTTTGGTGACGTTACTTACACCTGGGTGTTCCCCAAGTATTGTTGTGGTAGCTAACAATGGACCTGTCTGCACCGCACCGTATCTTGGGATATATCCTAAATTGGGGCCCGCTGTCCGCATGCTAGTGCTGACTATGGCAGGCCCTGCCTGAGACCTACTGTAGAGCTCTATTCTGGAATAAGACCAGTCTGGAAAGGGCCAGTGATTATATGTCTGTATTTCTTTTCTTTTTTAAATAAGTTTTTATGTTAAGTCTGTATTTCTTAACATCTTCTGGGTTTTCTGCCAGTCGCTCTGGATTTTTTTCTCACTCTTGAGCCTTAAGACGATCTACACTTCAATGCTTCCTCAGACTTTTTTTTCTAGACAACATTTGGCTATTGGTTGCTGGGAAGGGCGGTTAGTTTCTTGCTGTTGTGATGATCTCTTGATAGTATGAAGATCCTATAAATTGAATTCAAATGACCCAAAAAGGGCTGGTAAAAGACTGACAACTTTTATGGCTTTAAGATTATTTAATTTTTTTCCCTAAAATTTGCTCATGTCGGGAAGATTTGTATTATACATAACTTTGTAGTTGCTACATAGGATTCCTTTCTTCAAGCATCTTTGCAAAGCTGTGTTAGGTGATTAAAGTTCATAGATACAGATACCTTTGCAAATGGTTTGTAAATGGTTACAGGTCATGATTTCAGTGCTTAGGGTAATTTCCTTGAAGAATTTCTGTGCTATTCTAAGCAAAACTTAAGAAATATACATAAATATATGCCTTAAAGATTGCCAGAAAAATTTCTGCCTCATAAGAGTTTGGACTTCACTAACATCACGTTAATTGTTTAAAAAAATCCTCTTTGTGTTCTACAGTTCAGGTTCTTTGACTTTCTTTTATCTTAATTCTGTCTCTCTGTGTAGTGGGAGGCTGCACAAAGATCTGTTTGTGTGGTGGTACCATTGTTTTCAGAAAATGAAACTTATTGAAGAACCAAATAGAGCAGAGTATTGTTTTAGAAAGTCAAAGCCAAACAAATGTTTCATGATTACCGCATATATCTTATCTCCTATCAGTAAGTGTTGAGGAAAATTGATCTGTCTCTATGGATCTTTATCCTTGAGCAGAAGAAACTATGTACAATGCAATATGTAGAAACTGATGAGTTTGGCACCAAGAAAATTTGCTGCCTGTAAGGGAACTTAATCCCATCTTTTGATATCAACACACTGAAAAGACATTTAAAGCCCTATAGGGACCTATATGTGCCCTAAGGTCTGCTGATGAGGCCTTCTTAGTGGCCCCACCCCTGCAATAGTCAGGGGGGTGGGAACATGTAGGAGGGCATTATCAGTTGTAGCCCCCGACTATGGAATAATCTCCCCTCTGAGGTGTGTCAGGGACCCTCATTGTATGCATTCCAAAGGTAGGTGAAAACACACCTCTTTACCCTGGCCTTTGGCTGAGGGAACAGTATCTCTGCTCCATACAGGAACTGCCATTGTTTTAGTCTTAATTTATCTATTTATCTGTTTTACCCTGAGACCTTCAGGTATAGGGGTGGGATATAAATAATAATCAGTTTCTTACCTTAAATTTGTATTCTGTTCTTAATAGTTAATGCTCATTTACTTGGAAGTGGGACTCTAGGGACCACCAAGTAGTGTTGCCTGCCTCCTGATTCCTTTTACATCTGCTGTTTTACTATGTGTGTACTATTTCTCTGCTTTTCTGTTGGAGTCCTGAGCTCGCCCTTCCTTGCAGCTGTTGTACCAGAGGACTAAAGTGCATGTTTACTGCCTTTTGCTACTTCAGGGGCTGATGGAGGTGGGGGATTTGTGTCTTTGTTACTGCCTAACTCTGCGAACGAGGAGATGTTCATGCATATGGCTGTACATGAAGTCACCCATGTGATTTGGAGTCTTCAAGACTGGGCTAGTTTGTGTGGTCTGGTGTCCACCAGTTTGTCATTGCTGTTCTGGTTGTGCCTTTCAGCATAATGCCAGAATAGAACTAACGTGTCTTGCTTAACATTTTAAGGGTGAGTGGGTGATCTAAGAGAAGCTGTAGTGAAAATGTTCAGGGTAGTCAGTGCTTCAGCAGAAATTGTTGTGCTGCGTCAAGGAAAAGGGAATTCATAAAGCCCCTTAGATATTGGTCACTTCTCCACATGGTATTCGAAATGCTTTGGGAGGGGTGCTGAAGTCCACCTGTCTTCGTAGCTCCTTTCTTTGAAGGGCTGTGAGGGAGGGAGCATGGAGGGACTTCAATCCCCCACCAAGTCACAAAATTCTCAGTGCATGAAAAACAGTTCCAGAGTGTCTTCTTGCACATTGGGTTGAGCAAACAGACCTCATTTTCTTCAGAGCTTCATGGAAGCAGAGTCCTCAATTCCAACTCCCGTCAGCTCTAGGCAGTGCAGCAGATGGATACTGATTATGGGAATTGTAGTTTGGTAACTTAGGATAGAGTCCCTAACCTGGTGGTGGTATGGTATATGATAACAGAATAAGCTTTTGCAAAGGCTCATGTGCCAGGTTTATTCTTTTCTACAAGAAGCTTTTGCTGAACATAGTTTAGAGGACAGATCTTAAAAGCTCAAACTACTCAAAGCCAAATGTTTAGTAACTCTTCACAAGGAGTTTTCGCTTGGAGGTAACCTCTTACTTGGCTGTGGAAGTTATGTTTGGTTAATGGGAACTAAGCACTGTCTTCAGCTGAAGGAGCTCTTGGGGCCACCTGCTTACTTTGAGTTTGAGGACAATATTTGATTTGCTCACAGCTGGAGTTGGGATTATTTCTCTATTAACGTTTCCCAGAGCCTCCCAGCCCACTTCTTGCCTGCTTCAAGTAGGTTTGCTTTTAAAGAGGATCGTTTCTTCTGAACGCACAAGCCGGGAGGTTGGGGGGGGGGGGCTCTGGTGGCAATCTCCCAGCTTGGGATCATGAATGAGGCTCTTTCTTCCTCCCCGCCCCCTTAATGCTTCCTAAAAATGTATGGGAAAAGAGACCTCTTTTATAACTTATTCAATTGTTCCTTCACGGAAAAAAAAAAGGAGAAGAAATCTTTCTAAAAGGAGGGAAATGCCCGTTCCCCCCCCCAGTCAGCATTTGGTGTCTTTAAGGCCTTGCTCTATTGTAAGTCCAGGACAGAGACCCTTCTGTGAGGGCGAGTTGGGATCCCTTCATTGGACCCCCCCTCCCACCTCATCTCAACAACCCCCCATTCTCTTCTGAAGAGGGTCCCTCTGTCTAACGCCAAGTAACTCTTAGGGTAGCATTTATCCTCAGGCACTTTGCTCACAAAGCTCAGTGGAGTGTCAAATAAACTCGTTCAGACCCGCAAAAGAGGACGGAGGGTGGGGGGGGGGAGGGGAGAAAGCACAAAACCCCCTTTATTTTCACCCCTGCAGGAAAACAAATACAGACTTTGTGCTGGAGTGTAGCAATCGTAACAAAACAGAGTAGTGTGTGTACTAATATCTCTATAATAAAACAGTTGGTTACGCTTCTCTGTATGATAACAGTGAATAAATTTGTCAGACAAGTTATAAATCAAGAATCTTCTTTGTCAAGCATTTGGCAGACAGGCCGAACAAGGCTTGTCCCCACTGCAAGGATTTTTTT
>MTQE01002208.1:29438957-29458263 GCA_014337955.1 Aspidoscelis marmoratus | reverse complement strand
ATTAAATAATACATTTTCACTGGGGTAAAAATTTACCCTTATAGTTATTATGTTTACTTGTCATTTTATTCAGAACTTTTTTGTTTTTTCAATACCACCTGATGGGAACATCTAGGGTGTTTTTCCACTCAGCACTAGAGTACCCTTAACGGGTCCTTAATGGGTACTCTAGTGCTAGTGGAAAAACACCCATAGTGTTCAGTTATATATATGAATGTGTTACTGTAGACCTAATACTACTCATGTGAACTTGATAGCTCCTAAAATGGTTTTTAACAAACTCATTCTCAATATAGGTCCCAGTCATCAGAAACTGAGCCAAAAGTCAATTCTCTTTGGGAAGTCCTGTGACGATAAGGGAACAGGGTTCCATATTGCGGGGTGGGGGGTGGGGGGAGTCAATCTGTACTGCTTCACTCTTAGGAGGTTTAGACTATAATTCTCATTTGGCCATGGTTGATTTGCCTTGGAAGGAAGGCTGTAGAGAGAGACTTGGTAGTTTGCAAGTGATATGAAAAAGGGATCTCTGCCTCTCTCGGCCAACAGCAGTTTGAATTTAGAACAGGCATGAGATGGTGCCGTTAGCATCTTGTCTCACACAGTGGCCCACTACTTGCTTTTCTCAAGCAGAAGTCAAAAGTGAAAGCCTCATCTGCTCCTGGTTTTTTGCTAGTGCTCTTTGGCGGGATCCTGTTTGTCTCTCCAATCTGGAGGCAGAACCTAGACATCTGTTCTCGATGCACCTCATTCCATCACGCACCAGGGACCTGCTCAGCTACTAGCAATCTTATGCTTGGAGCGGACCCCAAAACAGTAGATGAATAAGCACATCTGTGGGGTTAACTTTAGGATGGTAGTCTGTAGGTGTTTTCTTTGTAAGACTTTTCATATAGCAGGTCAGGTTTTCCTTTGTATCCTTGGAATGCAATGGCTTTCCTGTTCTTTTAGTGGACTTGCTTAACATATCACAAAATAGGCAGTAGTGACATTGATAAATACCTAAACTTATTTGTCAGATTTCATAATGTAGCATCTAGTATACTGGTTTAATTTCTGTGAACTGGTGAGGTTGGAAGCTGGTGTTTGCCTATTGTTGCTGACATGTTAGAACCAAAGATCTTGGGCAGACTTGAATAAGGTTGTTGTTATATCAGGAAGCTAGTGATGTATGTATCTGAATGGACCAGGAAAAACATGGCTTTGGGGTGTGTGAGGGATTCAGAAAGCAAGTGTCATGCATGACCATTAGTAACAGTTTAAATTTGACTGCAAATGACCCTGATATTCCTCTCTTGGAAGCCACTCTGAGGATAGCTTCCAGTGTCAGGCTCTGAATCAATCCAGTCCTAGTTTAGTCTGACCCATTTTGGTGACTGTTAAGTTGGATGGCAAAAATGAAGGAAAAGACCCATTCCTGATTGGCATGATTGCTAGTGCTGGTGTCTGGTTATCTCACTGACTTGATCCTATTTGAAATTGTTATTTTCAGAGGTTGAAGGGGGGGGTCATAAAAAGGGATGGGGATTTTGTCTCTATGACTGAGGCCATTTGTCTGCTATGGTGGTATGAAAGAAGAAGAGAGATACCCAAGTCAGCTCAAGATGACTATTCTTCTGGTGTGGCCCAGAGATGGCAAAAGGTTGGACATTCCTGTTATAGACCATGTTTCTCCAGATTGAGAGGCAAGCAGGATGCCTCTAAAGGCCATTTGTATGGAGTTGAGTGTCAGTGAATGTTTTGCCTTCGTCTTCTGCTTAAGATTGTCCAGAAGCAATTGACAGGCCACTGTGTGTAACAGGATGCTGGACTAGATGGGTTGTAGCCTGATCCAGCATAACTCCTCTTATGTTTTTGTGAGACTGAGAAGTGAGTGGTAGAGGTGGAATTTATGGTGTGTGAGGTGGTAGGTTGCTCTCAGCATGCCTTACCACCCACCATGTTTGTGGTACCTGGGGAAAACCCACAGGAAATAATGAAGAGTTAGTTCCTCATTGTCTCCTATAGCCTTATATATCTTGCTAGTTTGGTGCCACACCCTGGGTTTTGATGGGAATCTGTCTGGAGGTCCAGTAGGGGAAGCTTGATTTGGCAAAGTAATCTGAGCTAGATGCCTCTTGGTTTAGTTGCAAACTGAGCTGGTGCCTCTAGGTTTGAGGGGCTTCTTAAATTAAGTCAAATCAGGTACCTGTTCACTCTTAGCATTGATTTGCAACAGAGGTGAACCACCAAATGATGTATCCAGGTAACCACTTTGGCCAAGGATCATGGCAAGTACAGTCTAAACAAAGATAAGCTTTTCCAAGCTCTGTTCATACTTACTATCTTCCCATAGGTTTGTATTTATTTTGGTCTCTATTCTTCATTCTTAGTTAAAGGGGCTTGAGTTGACTTATATCAGGATAAGACTACAGCTAAAAAGTAGGGGGGGGGTAAATCTTGTCCCACCATTGTACATCTACTCTGTTGGATGCACTTTTAAGTAAATAATGAAGAAGCCTGAATAAGAAATGATTTTCAAAGGACCATGGGACCGACAACTGTCTTGTATATTTTGTGGAATAAGTTAGCTGAGACGCAGTTCATAAGGATTCCTTCACTCTCAGTAGAATAGACATCCCTTGTTATGTTATTTTCCTATAGTCTTTTGAATACATGAAAAACATGAGCCAGTAACTTGAAAGACCCAACTGTGTGGATGGGTGGTGCACCCAGATAGGAGCTCTGAGAGTGTTGGTGTGCAGCTTACAACATGTGCAACCACGGAGTCTCTAAAAAAGAACCAGGGTCACTGTAGTGCCAATGCTAGCAGAAGATTGCTGGTGCTTGGTGCCGCACAGTGATGGCAGCTGTATTGCTACCCACAGATTTACCCCATGGCTGGTGCGTTCGCTTACATGGTGGCCAGAGTTGAATCCAGCAATGGGAACAGCTCAAAAGTAGTTGAATGAGGCTTTCCAAGATTTCCTCAGAGAATCTTAGAAATCGAGGAGGTGCATTTGTCTGCCCACGCAGCCCCAGACGTATGCTTTTCTGTTGTGTGTGCACTATAGTTCAAGGGTGTCTAACCCATGGGCTGCAGCCTGCATGTGGCCTAGGATGGCTATGGATGTGGCCCAACATAAAATCATAAATTTATTTTAAAGTGATGAAATTATGCACAGACTTTTTTTTTTGCTCATCAGTTTTTGTTCGTGTTTGCATATTTAATGTGTCACCCAAGACAACTCGCCTTCTGGTGTGGCCCAGAGATGGCAAAAGGTTGGACGTTCCTGCTACAGACCCAGTTTATGCAAGCTGCTTTCATGAAATCAGACCAGAACCCAAGCAACATTTCTGCATGAGCCTGTGGAATTTCTCCTAGTACTTTGTTGCATGCAAAGGGCTAATGACAAAGTTTCCAATCCAGGCATGTTCTGTCAATATTACTGTCATAATTTGGAGAAAGAGAGACACCCCCTGCCCCCATCTCTAAACTTTTCCTTGTTGCTCAGTGATGGGATCATGAGAAAAGGCCTCATCTGGCTGACTGCATAACTTGGGTCTGTTCCAGCAGCATGCTCTTTAAAACAGCCACAGGCAAGGTTGGCAACAGATTAAAAAAAATGTTTAAGCTGTATTTTCACAGTAGGTGTGAGCTACTGCTTTTTGGCAAAAGCGGGATTCTATCAGTGGTGATGCTCAGCCTATGTGCCTGCAAGAAAGGCAGTCATAATTGTTGTCGAGGGGACCTGCAGATAGTGCTATAGAGACCTCTACTGGCAATCCCCTGTCCCAGCATTTGCTGTTTGTTGGAAAACTGAGTGGATGGGGAAAGGTGTAGTATAGACGCCTGTCGTCACTAAATGGAACAGACATAATTCCTTTCTAACAGGAGCTAGTGCTATGGACAAAGTGGATTCCTTGCTTTTGTTTTCCACTGTGAACCCCAGTGGGCTTATTCTCAGAAAGAAGTGTGCAGGACTGATGCTTCAGGTGACATGACAGAGGATACTGAAATCTTGCTAAGATCTTAGGCCTTTTTGCACTTAGTCTGGTAGAGAATAATTAGGGAACTTCTGGGGAAGGGCATCTGCACTTGAAGGAGGCTGTTAACAGCCTCCAAGTGCCCCCTGCCTGCCCAGAAGTTCCCTAATTAATCACTAGGTGTGGAGCACAAAATCATGCGGCACACCTTTACTAACCTTACCCAGAAGCATCCAGCGGTGAGCCTCTGCACCTCTTTTGGTGCTCTGGGGTTGTTTGAGGTGCCATGCAAGTACGCTGACACCTGGGACGACCATAGACATAACTGCACGTGCACAGAGCGTCAGCGTCGTCATGGTGATGCTGCTGATGCACGCACAGTCGTGGAGGGTGCCGCAGCCAAAATAGTGGCACCCTGAAGAGGACTGACTCCAGGAACGGTCACGGCCATCAAGACCTTAAAATGTCCCATTTAGAAAGAGTTTAAGATTTAAGATTAATTAAACATTACACAGGGAAAAGCAGAACCATGTGTTTTCTGGTCTCCTTCTTGACAATTACATATATATCTTCATACCCCTTTCTGAACACTCGTACGCTTTAACTTCTTTAGACAATCCATTGATTATTTATTGATAATCAAAATCCAGGTTTAACAGATCATTTTCTTTCTTATGCAGAAAGTCCTTATGGGGTTCCCAATGTTTAAGAAAAGACCCTAATGTTCTTTCTTTAATCAGACATACCAACTTTTCAGTCTCTATCAGCTCTCTTAGTTTCACTAACCATTCTTCCACGGTGGGTGCTGATGAATTTTTCCATGGTTCTGCATATAGTAACATCACTGTAGTAATCATATGTTGAAAAAGTATTTCATAGTTCTTCCCTCGTGAAGTGTCCATAAAGCGCCAAAGAAAATAACCAAAGGTTTTGGTTGTTTGCTGATCTTCAAAATCCTTTTCATAAAACTGGAATTGTATCTATATATATTGCTTTCTCTCAAGTCCAGCATGTATTGTAAAAGGCTGCTTCAAGCTTTCTGCATGTCCAACACAGATTGGGAAGGTCTTTGTACATTTTGGCTACATTTTATACATTTTTTAGGGCATAAAGTGCTCTTTCATTCCCCCCCCCCTCTGAGTTATTCACCCCAGTCTGATTTATCCAGTATTCACATTATTTTCCAGCATTGAGATTATTTTTGTGCCCCAATCCAGATCTCTTTTCAGGAGTGTGAACACGGAAGAGGGCTGTTGGAAGTGGTGCCTCTATCCTACTGCCCATCACCACCTTCTGTGGTTCTCAAAATACATCATTGAGAACTGAAGTGATAATGAAGAAATTCCTATGGCAGAGGTGTGATCCCTTCAAGATAATTGCGGGGTGGGGAGATAAAAAGCAGCAACGACCAAGGACAACTTTCATCTCGTCTCCTCCGTTTTCTGTAGCTGCTGCCAGATCAATGCATCAATCTTCCCCTGCCAGCAAAGCCAGAAACTTTCTGCCTTTTACCAATCCTCAGCCCTTGAGGTGACCCATAAGTAACTTTCTAGAGAGGTGACCCAAAGAGGAAGTACACCAAAATTCCTCCCCCCTCACTCCTTTTCCCAGCAGCCTTTGCCTTCCCTGGCACTCCCCTCCCCTTCTCCCTTCCTCCATTGGAGTTCCAGATTTGTGTAATTGCAGAAGTTTGAGAGGAGTGAGAGAAAGTCACACTTACCCAAGGGAGCATGCTGGAGGCACAGAGGGGCACAGAAAGACTCCCCCTCACCTCTGAATTAAACAGGCCATGACCCCTTTACTTTCCCTTCAACTACCTGCACAAGCTGAGGAGGGGGAAGAGAGATTCCTCCATTTCAAGGTGAAGAGCTCCCTTTCACATCTCCCTTGGAATCAGGTAACAGAAGCCTTTAGACAGAGCAGCTTTGACAAAATACGGGAGCAGTGAGTGTGTGGCTGCCCTTTTCCACTTGTGAAGATTCTGCTCTGGGGTCACCCTGTGATGAGTGCTCACAGATATCAAGGGGTGGTGGTGGAAGCTGCCAGTTTCAAACATTCCCCTGCCATCACAAATACACAAAACTTGTACATAAGAACATAAGAGAAGCTCTGCTGGATCAGGCCAGAGCCCAGCTAGTCCAGCGTCCTGTCGCACACGTTGGCACACCAAATGCTCATGGGCATCTCAAGTAGAGACAAGGACAAACCTTTGCCTGCTCTTGAATCCCAGCAAATGGCCTTAGAAGCGCCCCGCTTCTCCGACCCTCCCAGCCTGAAAGATGCACCTAGGCATTCATTCTAGTAGCCATTGATACATATGTCCTCCATAAATTTGTCTAATCCTACCTTAAAGCCATCTAGACTGTTAGTTGTTTATTATAGGGACGGGATGTGCATGGGGGGGGGGAATCACATGTTTGTTTTGCTGTTGGAGTGGAAACCTGTCAATTAATTCTGTTGTACAATCATTTAATTGAAAAACAATTGAATTTGTTTTCGCAAAGAAAAAAACAACTTTTCATGACCAAACACTGCAGCAAAGCACAAATGTTTGATCAAATTGTTCTCACAAGTGGGAGACTGGTTTGTTTTAATCAAAGTTTTGGATATGTGAAAAAACACTGAATTTTCTTTTTATGCAAGTATCTGTGAATACAAAATCTTTGACTTTTGGAACTGACTTTTTGTACATTCCTATGAGGGGGGACCACTGTATTCACAAAAGATGCTCTGAAAGTGAACTTGGTGAATTTGGTAACTGCCTGTGGAATAAGAGGAGATGATTGTGATGGAGTCTGTCTCTGTCTCAGGCCAAAAACTGCAAATTACCAACAGAATGTTATATACAAAAAAGTTTTCCTTTTGTTAAGATTTACACATGAATTTGACACACTTCCCCTCCCTGTTTGGGTTTGTTTCTATGCAGAATCTGCATTTCAGGTGCAAAAGACAATAATATGAAAAAAGGAAAATAATAATGCTTAAGGCTTTCTTTCCTTTTGTATTTTTCACTCTATTATCCCTGGCATAAGCATCTTGACCTTCTTGCTTAAAGAACCTGGTATAGCTATTCTCCTGAAGATAGTGGTCTCTGCTGCCCCCTAGTGATGACTGAAAACCGTGTCTTATGAGAATCTTAGACGCCGGAAAGCCGTGCTAACCTTTGGAAATTATGCCCTCTGGTGTCTTAAGGCTGGGAAACTACATCTGAAGAACTTAAAGATTGTTTGCTGAAAACTGGATGCAACTAGAGTCGAGCAACAATGCTTACTTTTTAAACACAAAAAGATGCTAACAGTGTTCCATCTAGATGCACCTTGTGGAAAAGATGGTTTGAGGTTAGGAACCCAGAATTGTCTTTGGTTATGTCCAAAGAGATCAAATGTAATGACTCTTATTGCTTTTGGACTGTGCCCAGTACATCCCCCAGAAAAAGCACCTTCATTCTTCCCCATCTTTCCCCTTCCAACTTCTATGCTTCGTATGATGTAGATTACTGTCAGTTTATTGTACGTTTTAAATGTATTTTTTTCTTATTTATTGAGTTGTATATTTTTGCTTTAATTATTATAATATTTCTTCTTGGTTCTAAACCACCCTGGGGATTACCCCCCCAAAAAAAAATTGAAAAAAAAAGTACATATGCAAGTAGAGAGTACAAATTCAGGTTTCCTCCCTCCATCTTCCAGGGCAGTTTCTTGGATTTGCAGCAATATTTGGTCAGCCACTTGCAAAGATTGTTTCGGCCCAAGTGTCAGCCAAATAATATTGACCTTGCTTTCCCAAGTGTGAGTTTGTGGCTTTTGAACTGCCCCCTCCCCCCACCCCTTCACAATCCAGGTATTCAGATATTTGTGCTTTCCCTTTTCCTCCCCCCATACTTCCATCCATGCCCTCTAGCTTTTTCTGTCATTTTTTGCTTCCCTTCCCTTTTGTTTCTTAAGATTTCAACAGGGATTGGTTGGTTTCCCATGAAGTCCCACCCCTCTTCGGTGTCACTCAGGGTGGTTCCATCCACACTGGCTGGTATACCACGTCACCAACCAATACCAGACCTTCCCTTCTACACATTGATACGAGATGCCAGGAAGGAAGTGTGGAATAGATTAGAATGTATTGGGTTCAAATCTGTTTTGGTTGCTTTCAGATTTTAAACATTTGAATCGAATTGAACATTTTAACATTCAAATTGACTCAAATTTGAATGCAAAAAACAGATTCGTGCACACCCCTACTGGTGACTGAACTGTGACGCTCCGTTTTCCAGGCAGTTTTCTCTGCCACTAAGTTACAGCTACTTCCAGGTATTCCATACTCATATTTTGTTCTCAAATGCCCTTGCTGCACTGGTCCTTATTCCAGATTATATTCCAGAAGAGGAGCCTGCCTTCTATATGCTGGTGCATGCATGCAGTAGCAGGCCCTGCCCCCACCCAGGGCCTGCTGTAGTCTCCACTAGCAAGTGGATAGCAGGCTCCTATTCCCGAATATAATCTGGAATATGGCCTAGGGCAGAAAGGGCCAAATATTTATGTGCCCAAGGCCTTTCCAATTCCCTGCTGTTCCAAGTGGAGCAAGCAAATCTGCCAAGAAATATGCTGCCAGATGTATCCTGTGCTGCCATTGTGCTCCGAGAGCTATTCATGCCACTCTTTCAGCTGGCCACTCTTCCCCATTGCTGCCCCTTTCCTTTAGGTATCAATGTTCGGATGTCATGTGTGAGAATCTCATTTAAACGGCAGGGTCACGAGGTGCTTGTACCAGCAAGTATAAACTGCTTCAAACGTGTGCTGTTCTCGATCCTGGGCAAAAGCCAATTGTGCTCTGGCCGACACTTTGCCGGAACCTCCTTGTGAAGGCCTCTTGACTGAAGAATGATCATTTTGCAAGACAGCTGACACTTTGTTCAAGAAGTTCTGCATTTTGAAAGAAAGTGCATCTCATTCCTTTCCAGGTATGTGAGGGATTTCCCCCTCCTTCCCTCCCCTTGCCAGCTTTTCTTTCTCTATTTGTCACTGTGACGGCATTAGCAGAGTAACGCAGTCAAGGAAGCGGCAGTTGAGCCATACGGCCCCACTGCCTGCCAATGGGCTGGTGTCTGTATATGAACTAGACCCCCCACACACACACTGCCCAGGCATCCCGCTTCAAAGGCTTAGTGTCAAGCCTTCCCCTGAAGCAGCACAATAAACACTAGTGTAATGTAGCACCAACTGTTTATTATTTACAAGCAGATAGATAAATAAATAAGTGATAGCAAAATATAAAGGTTGCTCAATATTAAGTAGTCCTAAAGAACAAGTAATTGTAAATAGGATTCAGCTTAGCTCTCCCCAAGCTAGTCCCTCAAAAGTAAAATAACAAAAGCTTCCAGCTCCTGAAGGAACCTTTCAGATGTTCAGTGTGAAAGTCCATCCTAAAAATAAAGAATAAATCCTAAAAATAAAAGCTAATAGCAAACCCAAGGGTCTAACTTGCTTAATCCAGAACCAAGCAGCCCCTTTCAACATCCCTGTATCTCCCCAGGTACGCTCTGAGATCTACCTCAACAAAGAGGCACAACTTCCCCTTCTAATCCCTTCCCCAACAGCAAGCACAAGACTCAGAAGGCCCAGGAGTTTAACAGACTCCTCAATGATCTATCCCCTGCAAAATCTGCCCAGAGAAAGACACTGAGAGCTCTGGGCCTCTGCCTTAAATACAGCAAGATCCTGGCACACTGATTAGCTAGAATTCAGTGCTTACTGAGGGAACTCCTCCCTCCTGTCATTCAAGCTTGCAAAGTCCCTGGGAACATTCCTGCTCTTTTCAGCTTGCATCCAATGCTTGCAAAGAGCCCAGGAAATATTTCCGCTCTTTTGCAGCTTGCAGAAGATGTTTGCAAAGGGGCTGGGAAATTTTCCCACTCTTTGCAGCCTGCAGCCTGAATCTGCGACAGTCTCCTTCTCTACATCCCTGCGATAGAAGCTCCACTTCATGAATTCAGCGAGATCTTTAATTTTGAAGCCTCTTTAACAGTATCGCCTGGATTCTCTACCCCTTATAAATATATCCTGTTCCTCAAAGAAAAGTGGGAGAGAGAAATGGAGTGACATGGGTTTTGGACATTCACTGCATTTTGTAGTCTGGGAGTTTACATTAAGAGTGCTTCCAGATTTGGTTTGAAATCTGCAACTCTCCCAGAACAATATTGGCAATGCCACCCATATCTGGCATTCCCAGTATAGTCCTGGGATATGGAGGTGATATCCTGAAACACTCTTATTACAGGTAGCAAACACCTACTGTGTCTGCCTGCTGCTTTCTTGATTGTTGCTCTTGAAAATACCCAGATGTCAAGTGCTTGCAAACAAATGAATGGGAAGTGGGCAGGTGCTTGGCTAGCGAACAGTTATTTTCAAGAGCAATCAAGGAAGCAGTAGGCAGGCACAGGTGAGAGTATGCAATTTATTTATTTATTGTTTATATTTATATCCCGCCCTATACCCGCAGGTCTCAGGGTGGGTTACAAGTTTTAAAACAGATTAGAACAAAAATATCTATAAAAGCACTTAAGAAATCCTACATATTGAAAAACATGTAGTAAACATTAAAATACTAATGTCTACAATGGTGGTGGGGAAATGGTCACATTAGCCAAAGCCCAGGGCAAAGAGATGCGGCTTCACCGCCTTCCTAAATGTATACAGAGAAAAGGCATGATGCACCTCGAGGGGGAGACTATTCCATAACCTGGGGCCCATTACTGAAAAGGCCCTTTCCTGGGTGCCTACCCACCTCACTACTGGAGGTGATGGGACAACCAGGATGGCCTTGTAAGTCAGAGTTAACACCTTGGGCTCGGTAGTGAATTGGCAGCCAATGTAACTTTTTAAAGACCGGTGTGATGTGCATCCGGCTAGCTATTCTGGTCAGCATTCTGCCGGCTGCATTTTGCACCAGCTGCAACTTCTGAACCGTCTTCAAGGGCAGCCCCATGTAGAGTGCATTACAGTTGCCTCTTGGGGTCCCATTGTAAAACTGTGCTGGGTCAAGAAAATTATATCATTACCAGACTGGGTGGATGCATTAAAGAAGTGTTAGTAGATATAGCAGCCTTTGGATTGCTGAACTAGAGTGGCTTCCACTATCGAATAAGTATTAAATGCTGGCGTTGATTACTTTTACCAACATTTCCTACAAAACAGTTCCTGATTATGGTGCAATGTGCTTTGAAGTGATCTCATATAAACCTTAATTTTACTTATTAATGTGGTACAGGCACCTCAAACCTGGTACCTTTTAGAGGTTTTGAACCACAAGTCCAGATGATGAGAAAACCAGCTTGGGGGACCATGACAGATTTGGATTGAACTGAAATGCAGTTGTTAAAAAGTATTTTATTTTTTGGCTGCACAAGGTTTGAAAATCTGAATTCTTAAAAGGAAAAATGGCTAGCTTTAGAAATTCCACATTGGATGCTTGTGGGGTGGAAGAAGACTTTTTAAGGGACTTGAGGACAGAGTTCACGTGAGAACAGTGCTGGTAGGTTTGTTCTATTTGCTCAGCAAACACATATTGGGTTTGCCACACAAAATAGCCAGTTTGTGATAGGTGAACCAGGACCTTTTTGCACTTTGCCTCCCATCCTAGGGAGGCGAACTTCTGCACTTCTTGGGGCATCTGCATTTATGGACACCCAAAACATTTGAAATATAGCTGGTGCTTTGCTGGGCGCTGGCTAAGTGCGAGTCGATGCCATTACCATGGCAAATTGCTTTGCAATGCTATGGTGCCAGTGCTCGTGTGTGGCACCATAGCTGCAGCAACCAGGCTATGCAGTTGTGCCCGTGCTACTGGTCACGTGCTGCCCCTGCACCTCTTCCACCTGGAAGAAGTGCAGATGCAGCGACTAGGACTATACTAGCCCTGCTGCTAGTATAGGTGTGGTTTTAACTACTCTACACTTATACATGTGTGTGTGTGGGGGGGACTCTGGCATGAGCAGAGCTGTTTTTGGTAAAGAAGTGTTCCTATGATGTGTGGATGCAGCATGCGAGAGAAGACCAGTATACTGGACCACAACAGTGTGCAGGAACAACGCCTCTGCACTCCAGGCCAGAAACTGCAAAAAACAGTACGTTTTGTTCCCAGCCTTTGGAGTGTTGCCTCTGTGTTCTCTGGATGTAGCAGCCACAGCTGGAGTGGAATGGGCTGTCCAAATGTGGCAGGTTCCTTGTTCCGGGGCAGGGCACTCTGCCCTTCCCTATTCTGGAACAAAAAAGACGAATGCAGAAAGGCCTGTAGACCCTGATACAGTAACAAGAAAACCATATTGCCTTTTCTTACAGAGTTCGTCCGTCCGTCCGTTCATTTAGATTTATAAAGCACAGATTTCAAAAGGCTCAGGGTGGTTTACAAAATAAAAATAAAGTCAACAATAAAAGAGAAACTAAAAAAATAGTTGACTAAGTCTGCATCCTGATGGCCAAAAATGGCTGCCTAGTAAAAACCTTTGGGCCATGGTGACCACATGTCCTGAGCATCATGAGGTTTAAAGTGGGGAATCTGTCCTTGGAGCATACTTGCAGTAAACTCTGGCAATACACACCTCATGTGCCTCCACTCCTACTGTGTAGAGAGGTAGAGGTAGTGATAGCAATTCACCTTTGCCATTTTCCACCTGATAATTGTGCTGGAGAGAAAATAGTCAACTTCTGTTGCCTTTTACTGTTAATGCTTAATCATTCCTTCAGGCTGGAGAGACAGGCAGGATGCCTCTAAAGCCCATTTGCAGTTAGTTGAGAGCAGGTGAAGGTTTTGCCTTTGTCTTCTGCTTGGGATGCCCATAAGTGATAGATGGGGGACACTGTGAGAGACAGGATGCTGGAGAACTAGACGAGTTGTGGCCTGGTCCTGCAGGGCTCATCTTAGGTTCTTATGTACTTAATGATTTCACGCAGAAGCCTCAAAAGTGCAGAACTTTAGCTTCACAACCTTGAAACCTGCAAGGCTGGAAGATACCGTCTGTGATTTCTTTCTGAGAGTAGACTTTATACTTGGGGGTTTTTTTTCTAAGCCTGATGGGGACAGGAATGATTGTGTGTTGAGGCCGCAGGGTGCTCTGGGAGTGCCCCATGTCACTGATGTAGATGCACCCTAAGTCTTTGGGCATTTCTGAACTTCCTGTGTGCAGTCTGGATCAGCTGATCTGGATCGTGGTGTCTGTTTATCCGAATCTTGCACCCCACATTGCTCTGATACTTATGCTCCCCAAAGCTTTGATGACCAGGAATGAAGTTTCTGGTCTTGAAGCCCCCTGGGGACCCTTTTCAGCAGTGCAACAAAGGTGTGCTGCTGAAAGAGGTCCCTCTTTATCAAGGTCTACTGGCATTTCAGATTTAAATTGGACCGGGAGTTCATTTTTGACCTCCTGATAGACTCACATTCTGTTTTGTGCAGATGGAGTGTACCAGCAGGGGAGCAGCTTCTTCAGTTCAACCCAGTGTATGAACAAAAGAGACCCAGAAGGGGAATACCATCTGGCGTAAACATCAGTACAGAAAGGCCCTTTTATGAAGAACTGCTTGTAGAATGCTTTTGCAGAAGTGGTGGAAGCAGGGGAAGGTTCTTCTTTTGCCCCTACTGAACTATTGTGGCACCTGAATGGAGATGCTTAAGGTCCTCTGTGAGAAAAGCTTCAAAATTTCCTCCACAGTCCAAGTCACTCCTAGTGGAGTAAAGAGGCTATAAAGAAAGGGAAGGAAATATAGGGACAGTTTCTTCCTCTTTCCCCTTTCTACTGTTATTACCCTGGGCATTTGCATGGTTCCACAATGCTTCAACAATTTTTGCGTGTGTTCACTTCACACCAAAGCGAATGAGAAGGAAGTTCTCATTTGTGTGAATAGAGCCACTTTGAATATTGTAGGATTTGGATCTGGTGCAGATGCCCTTCAACTGCTCTATGATTCAGCTCCGGATCTGTTCCGAATCCACGTTGAATCTGGTACAGATGTGACTGGGCAGCTGCTTTGCCGCCTCCCCAACTCCATGAATATAACGAAGCTTCGAACAAATGCGCAAAAGCATTCTCTTTGCATTCAAATATCAGTCTTTGAATGTAGTCAATATTTGATTTGCATGTGAATTTTCAAATTCATGCTGATTTGTACAAATTGTGAGCCCGGTGAATATTCATGCAAATCCCTACTTTGCTGGACTTTACTTTGGTGGCTGGTGTTGGGGATAAGGTAGCAAAAAGAAAGTGGTACCAGGATCAGGAAAGGCAGAGCTTGTGGCTGGTGGCCTACTTTGGTTGCTTCTGCACAGCTTTAAAAAAAACACCCTCAAAATTGCCTTAGAGATGGTAGCACACAGACACTGGTGTTCCCTTTCGACCTCTAATCTACATTAAAGGCCAGATTATGCATTAGTACATTTTGTGGCTTTTATTGTGGGTTAGAAAATTAGTATGTGGATGCTGCTACCTCTAAACTGCTTTTGAGCTGTTTTTTTTTTATTGTGCCCACATGGAGCCTCTAAGGCTGCAGTTCAGGATAAAATCAGATGAAATTCGACCCCACAGAGCATAATGGGTGATGATTGGTGCCACAGAGTGAAAGCTAATGCACGGTAGCTTACTTGTGTAGCTTGTTTGACAGATTCAGAACTGATTTAAGACCATAAAGGTAGAAGAGGAGCCCTATTGGATCAGGCCACAGGCCACCTAGTCCGGTGTCCTGTCTCACACAATTGCCCACCAATTGCTTCTGGATATTCTCAAAAAGAAGACAAAGGCAAAACCTTCACCTGCTCTCAAACCCCTGCAAATGGCCTTTGAAGGCATCCTGCTAGCTGGAGGCAGTACCTAGGCATCCATTCTAGTAGCCACCAATACACCTGAGCCTTTCCAAGCACATGTTTTACCCCTGAGCTACAGCTATTGAGGTGAAATATGTATAAAACATGCATGAGGCCACTGGCTGGGGTGTGATGCTACTTACATTCTCATTAGGACACGGTAGCTTCTGCTGTGCATATCTTTGTGGCACAAACACCCTATGTCGGCCTTTGCGAGTTAACAAAAGACATGGTGGTTATGTGGCTCAGAAAATTGTTTCAGAGCGATTACTCCGCAAGCAATAACCAACACATACCACTAGATGGCAGTATTGTTCCACTGTTGGAATTAGACCCCCCCCCCTTTCCGTTTTTGGAATACTTGTGTTGCTTGGGTACTGGTTTATGCAGCACCCTGGTATCTAGGGCACTCATTCATTGTTCTTGCTGTACAATTGGCAGAACATTCTTAGACTCAAACAAGCAAACTTCATTTTGGTCTCACTATTGGTAACATCTCTGCAGCTTTTTCTTTCTTTCTTTTTGACTGCTCAGCTGGGAACTTTTAAGTCTTAATACTATTTTATGTAGTCTAGCCTGTTTGCAGCCTTCAAGACAGATTATGTGCATTGTAAAAAAGAGAAAAGATTGTGAATCTTTCAGGGCCAGGCACACATCCTAATCTTGTGTCTGGCTGAGGAAACCCTGAAGTAAAAGCTTCCCGTTCCCAAGTTCTTTGTCTTTCAAGAAAAGCAGCTCCATTCTGATCTATTCATGTCCCCTGTTTTGGACCGAGTTACTGTAATACTTCCTGAAATCACCCCTCCCTAATGCCACTCACCCAGTCTCTTCCCATCAACTGAGGACTGCTGTATTGAAGCCCAGCTGAGTCTCTCTTTCTCCCATAAACAGAGTCCTTGCTTTCTCCCACATGCTTCCCGTTTACTCCTTGCTTCAGCTCCCCAGTTTGGCCTGAGTTGTCTAGTCCACCCAGTGTGGGCTTAGGTTGTGCTCAGACATAACAAAAGCAGCACCAGTGGGTGACTCTGGACGCACCCTTTGCTCTGTCCTCCAGATGAGAGAAGACGAAGAGTTGGCTTTTCTGCCCCACTTTTCTCACCCATTTAAGGGGACTCACAGAGGATTAGAAGCTTCACATTTTCACCAGAGCTGCTTCCCATCCGTCAGACAGTGAGTTCCATTGGTGGCAGTAGGAGTGTGCAGTAGAAAGATGCTGGTTATCTTTCTCCGGCGTGTCAGGAACCTTCACTCTATGTGTTTAGACAAGCTGTGAAGATGCACCTTTTTACCCTGGCCTTTGGCTAAGTAAAGGAACAGCCTTTTCCTCTCCTAATTTAGACAGTGCCATGGTTTTAATATGTTTAATATGTGATTAGTTTTAATGTGTTCGTTTTAAATGATATAATCTGCCCTTAGACCCTTAGGTGGAATAAAAATGCAAATAAATAAAAACGGTTGTGATCCAGCTTCATGACCTGAATCCGAGGGCTCTGGGAAGCAGGGGGGAGCTGCTCCAATCAGGGTAACAGCTAGGGAACTGCTGCAGTTGCCAGGTGTTGCAATAGATTTTACCCAGGCTCTGATGGCCTCGTCCTGGAGACCGACCAATAAAGGCTGACCGGAAAAGCACAGAAAAGGGGGAAGGGGAATGAAGAGGCTGGAGACAGAGTCAGCTGGAACAGATCTATTTAATCTGTACCAGGATTTTTTATGCAGTCAGAAAAAGGAGCGTGGGGGAAATGACATCGATGCAACATCTGGAGAAGTGATTGGATGAAGGCTGAGGCTTTGCAAGTCAGAGGTCCTTGTGATGTCACATCCTGTGGTCAGCAGGAAGAAAAAGGCAGCTGTATTTTTAAAACCATCTGGTTAAGAACGCTATTATTGCCTAAGCAGCCCAGATCTATCTTTCTGTGTGTCTGGATCACCTCTACTCACAGCTTCTCGGCAGCCCATTCAGCTGCCGAATCAACAGATGGCCTGAGGTCATGCAGGGGCAGGAGGAAAATTTTGGGTGCTTTTTATTCTGAGGTTTGTAAAATGGAGGGCTGAAGAAAAGGGAGCCAGGGGAAAAGCTGTGCAGCCTAGAGATTACTACATAAAATCCAGCTTTTTACTTCATGCCGGGGGGGGGGAATGCCATGCTCCTCCTGCAGGCCCTGAAAGCAGCAAGCCTGCTTTGCTGCTTCTGTCCCTGTCTAGAGGCACTAATGTGTGGCCCTGGTGTTCCCAACTCTTCTCTAATCCACCTTTTCCAGCACACAATATTCAGGGGAGGGGGAGGGGCAGAGTGGTGTGTGAACAATCCAATATCAAGTGCTTCTCTAATCAGCTGCCTCAGAGGCAACTCAGAGATTTTTTTTTTTACTCTGTCTGATCAGAGCCTACAATAAAGGCACAGGCAAGTAGCATGACGGGAACTGGAGCTCTGCAGAAGCAAACTTCAAACATGCCCACCTGTTCAAGCTGTCCCCCAGGTTAGCGTTTTTCTGTAGAACAAAAGGTCAGTGGAAGCTCCTTCACTTCATCTGCCAAAAATTCACCTTGTTACAAAGCTAGGCATGTCCAGTGGTTGAATCAAGGCTGGGAAAAGTTGCCTCTTCTCTCAAGATTTAAAACAAAAACAACTCTCTCCACCCCTACCCCCAGACCTGCGAATGCTTTTGAAATATATTCAGTTTCATAAATGCACTAAAGTTAAAAGGCCTGCTCCTTTGTGTAAGTTTAAGCAAACAGAGGTGATATGTTCCAGCCTTTAGAATGAGTGTATTTAATACTGACGTATGTGGCTAAATTTCATTTTAATAGCCACTCAACAGATCACTTCTGAAAGGCAAAGGAAAATTTCTGGCTCACAGAAATCATGTGGAATAAGATAAATGCTTATACACCTAGGTAATGTTCCAAGAAGCATCCTTTGTTAGGTTTCATGTACGTGTCGTGAGTGGGGTGTTGTTTTTTTTTTTTAGTATAGGGGGGACGTCTGAAGTTGTGAGTTAAATTTGAAGTCAAATCTCAGGATCTGACATTTTAGTCAAAATGTATGATTTTATCTTTCTGGGTTCCCCTTTCTGTGCTGTGCAATCATCCCTTGTGTGTTGCTATTTACGTAATTGCTACCTATGGAAAACTGCGCATTAAGGGAATCATGGGGGCCCCAGACTACTGATATAAGTTGATGGCTCTGCAGAGACCAGATCACATTATTGGAAGTTCCAGGATCATACTTAAAATTAAAGACACATTTGACAAGCCACGTGAAAGGAAAGTCAACCAGTAAGGGGGAAACATTCATACAAGGGGACTTGCAGTTGACCAAGTGTATAAAAGCAAATTGTGTTATGGAATGGATGCTGTAGAGTGTTTCTATTCCATCTTCCTTACATTAGGAGAAAGCAGGATTTCATATGGAACTTGCAGATAATGTGCTGATATAGCCCCAGATCAGATCCAGCCATGGGCTTAACCCCAGTAAGATGGCTGAGTCTTTTGCTCTCAAGATTACGCCCTGGGACCTTGCAGGGCAGAGAGTATTGAGCATCCTGTGCATTGGGACAACCTTTTCCTTTAACTCTTCTGGAGGTTGTTTTCTAGTCCTGTCATTTCACTGAGAAATGTGCCATAAGAGAACTGTTCAGGACTCATTCCTAATTTGTGAACCACAAATTCTCTTGTTACAGATGAAATCAGCTGATAAATGATCTCTGGCTTTGCTCACTTTCTATAAATGAGTCCCAAGCACCCATAATGTTGCTGGAATGGAGTCATGGTGCCAGTCAGAAGACTTTCGTGTCAGCGTTCCCCTTTCTTTGTGGGTGGCAGTGCTGTGCTATCCCTTGAAATCATTTGCAGGGAGAAATCTGGGAGGAGGGTGAGAGGAAGATACCAGCTACTAGGCACAGAATGACTGGCCCTGGCAAGAGGACTGCCACTAGCACATTAGGGTGCACTTTGGAGTATAGCTTTGCCTTTTACCACTTCCCCACAAAAAAAAAGGGTGGAAATAAGTTTTGGTGAAGCACCTTTATTTACTCCTTTCACATAGTCTTTACTGGAGACAATTCATTTCACCACTGTATGTATATTGGATGAAATATGAATGGTCTAACCACTTTTGATAGAGGCAGTGTTTCCGTTTCATGACCAAAATGCCTTTGATGACCCCACAGCTCAAGCAGTCTCCATTAAATGCCACCAAAGAATTGTGGAGCGGGCATCAACGTCCTTTAAAGGTCACTTTGTCAGGAGCAGCACTCAGGTTCTTGACGAGGCCACAGCTGACTCAACAGGCCAGCTTATGTAAGAACTTATAGAAAAGGAGGACCAGAGAGCATGGAAGGACTTCAGGAAGTGGAGTAGAGGGGCAGTGGAATGCATTGAGTCATGGACAAGAGACTGCCCAACCTAATCGGATGTGTGGGAGTAAGGGTGTGATGAAGAGGGCACCTCACCCTTATGATATAGTGAGAATAGAAAATTGGTTAGGGGGTAGATGGCTCCA
>MTQE01002208.1:29415006-29437957 GCA_014337955.1 Aspidoscelis marmoratus | reverse complement strand
AAAAAAAAAAAAAAAAAGAAGAGGGCACCTCACCCAGATCCTTTCCACCATGTGCCTGCAGCCCCAGCTGCAATTTGCATTAGAATCAGCTGCTTTGGGAAGAAGCAAACTCAGAAATACAAGGACTGCTGCAATAAAGGGTAGAAAGGGGAGTATCCCAGGGCAGTGCTGGAATTGCCAAACATGTATGTGGCAATACTGATCTATCCCCGGGATGTAGGGGCTGTATCTCATAGTATCACTAGAGTGGGGAAAAAAGAATCCACAACCCACTTTTTACCATACTCTAGTGATATTCACTTGCCTGTCTGGATGCTGTTGCCAGGAGCTGCCATCTTGCAAATGTCTACCACACATGGTGGTGGTATGCACTTCTGGGTATTTCATGCTGTTAAAATACCCAGATAGGTGTGGATTTGATTCAAAGCCTCATCGGGTGGATGGACAAGAAGAGCATCAGATAAAGCCTGGACTCTATGGACAGAAACTTCCATAGAGTTGCAAGACTTAAAAAATGCACACCTGTGAATCCTTGAAGGGAAGGGAAGATTTTAAAAGCTGTAAGAGAAAAAGGAGACTTGTGTGTTCATATATGTACATCTGTGGGGAAAGGATTCGGCTTCCAAACCCCAGTGGGTCTTAACATTGTAGAGCTGAGCTAGGCAGGCAGGTAGGCTGCTATGGACAGTCAAAAGGAACGTATATGCATGTGACGCTTCACCTTACCCAAAGGCACTTTGCCAGCCACATGTGCCTGTTTCCCCTGGCTCATGAGGAACAGCAGTGCGGAGTGAATATCCTCTTTGCTCTCTTCAGCTTATGTACATATTTTGAAGTGTTCAGCTAAAGTGTTTGGTCCTCTCGTTCTCCCTGTCTGTCGGCACCCCTCCTCTCTTCCCTCTCCCCTCTCAAAAAATAAGCCTGGCATTCCACCACAGTGTCCACAAAGAAAGGGAAGCCAAATCTAAGACAAAATCTCTTGGGTGTTTCTAATAAAAAGAGGGTTTCCCCCCTCCTTTGTCCAGGGCTGTACGCTCCCTCTCCTCCCTTCCCCACCCCCAGCAACTTTCTCTAAAAGAACAAACAGAAGCAGTTACCACTTCCTCTCAAGTCGTAAACAAAACCAGCCCCACGTCTCCAGGAGAAATCTTGCCAAGAGACTTTCCCTTCTGATTGTTCGAGCTTTCAGGCTCTGATTAGTATTTTGAGAGCAGCTGAGGCTCAGGCTTTTAGGTTTCAGGAACAAGCTGTAATTCTCACAGCTCATGCAAAACTTTTTCTTCTTTCCACCTCTTTCTCTCCACATTATTTGGAAGGAAGGAAGGAAGGAAGGAAGGAAGGAAGGAAGGAAGGAAGGAAGGAAGGAAGGAAGGAAGGAAGGAAGCTTGAATTGGAATATAGAGGGGTATGTGTGTGTGTTTAGGTTCTAAATTGACCATAATTTACCTCATGGCTGAATGTTCTGCCATCTTTCTCAGTGAATTTGAGTTAAAGGCCCCTGAAACTGAATGATGCCAATTAGGTTGGACAGTCTCTTGTCCATGACCCAGTGCATTCCACTGCCCCTCTACTGCACTTCCTGAAGTCCTTTCATGCTTTCTGGTCCTCCTTTTCCATAAGTTCTCACATAATTTTAGATGGACTGCCTGGCCCCTTCCCTTGGAACATCTTCTGTCAATGAAGATTCCCACTCTGCCACCACATAGCTAATGCATGGGGTTTATTCTGCAGAGAGGTACAGTTCTTTGACATAACTCCCCCCTCCCCTCAGAAAGGAGGAGGAGGAAGAAGGAGAAGAAAAGGAAGAGTTGACTTTTTTACCCCTCTTTTCTTACCCACGTAAGGGGACTCAAAGCGGCTGACAAAGCTTTCTATTCTCCCCACAACAGAACACCCTGTGAAGTGGATGGGGCTGTGAGAGCTCAAAAGAGAGCTATGACTAGCCCAAGGTCACCCAGCTGGCTTCATGGAGGAGACTGGAATCAAACTTGGTATTCTCAGATAAGAGTCCGACTCCTTAAGTATTAGGCCAGACTGGCTCACAGAAGGGAGATCTCGCTTCTGAATTTTCTTGTAACACAAGAAGGTTAACATGAAGGCCAGTTCAGTACTTATTTCTGGGGAAATCTCTACTAATACAATTCCTGGCCAGATGGTTTGGGTGCAGTTGGGCCCATTCACATTCTGCGTGCTGGGACATCCCTGTTCTGTTCCAACAATGCACAAAATGTGAATGGATGGAATGGGTTGCCATGGCTGAGGCTCAGGTTCGGACGTCACAGGGAGATCCAGAAACTGCAAATAATTATGTGACTGCAAGCATGCAGCCCATGCCCCGTTGCTTCACACCACCTGAGAGAGGTGCAAAGACACCATTCCTAGACTGTTCCTTGCACTTCAGGTAAGCTTGTGGACAACATTTAAGTTGTTTACAGCAGGAAAAACCTGAAGTCAGCTCAGATAGCTTCAAAGACTGCCATGGTGGCATCTGGGTGTGGACAGGGTCTTTCAGTGAATGATGTGGGGCTTTCCTGAAGATAAGTGTGAAAAGGCCCTCAGCTGTTCCATTTGTTTTCTTACAGCAGCATTTCTATTTGCCTCACAGATATCACCTTTGAACCTTTGGGCATACTTGGCATCCCCTCCATTTTCCTGCAGTTGTGTTCTAAATGTATGTATGGCAAGATTTCCTCCTTTCCCTTTTTGCAGAGAGTCTACGGCAACTGCTGAACGGCTGGGTCCTAAATCCACACAAAGGCAAACAAAACAAAACGGAAACCTCAGCTCCCTCACAGCTTTAATTGTGGACACAAACAGTCCAGATGCTATCTCTGTTTCTAGTGACCACAAGCAGCAGATCTTGCTTCAAGAGAATTAGTGTGAAGCTGGGGCTCTGAGGTTCGGTTAACTAATGCATCATCTCTGTTTCTTCCCAAACCAGTTTTCGTTTTTATTCCTGCTAAGGCTTTTGTGGTCCTTATGGTCCTTATGGAGGGAGGAAGCAAAACAGTTGCTATCCCACATTTATATAGTTTAAAAAAATGATGAATGGCTGCATGTTCCCACATCATTTCAGGGCCTGGGAATTTAAAAAAAGACTGCAACATTATTGTTTTTTTTCCTGACATCATGACTGTAGATTATGAAATTGTGCATTGATAACGAATAGTCACAGAGCTGTGAATAAGGTGGTGGCAGCTGAGAAGGCAAGCAAGGAAACTCATGTTGCCTTGGTGAAACTTGGCTTGATTTGCAAAAGGGTACCCCATCCAGACAGGAGTTGTTTAACTGCGTGAAGGGCAGGGCTAATACAGTCACATGCATTAACCAAATCCTACCACGTGGTCTTCACATTGTTAATAGGGATAATTGCTGCATTCAAGAACTATCGTTGTTACAGGAAACTGCAGGTACCACAGACACTGGGAAATCTCATGCGGTTTCCCACAGTTCCTGAATGGGGCAGCTACTGAGAAGGGCACAATGGTGCCAGCGGGGGCAGGGGGGCTGATCCGGTCAACAGCAGATGAGTTGATCCATGGTTACTGGATGAGTGGATATGGGGCCAGGCCTGTACTCCCTATATCAGAACGCTTCCCACATTTCTAAACTTCTAGAAGGCAAAAAAGAATGGATAAGGATTAGCTTATCCATAGAGTCACTTATACAGTATTTCAAAATACACATACAGTGTCCTAAATAAAGTTAAATGATATCATGTTTGAAAAATAATATTGAACTGTGGCACAGGGGACAAACAATGCTTGCATTTCCATTGGTAATAACTAATTTTATTTACTTAACAATGCTGTCAACATGTTTAAGGGAAATGGCTAAATACCAATAAAACATTTTTATGACAAATGGGGAAATCTGAGAAATATACATATAATTGGTGATAAGAACATAAGAGGAGCCCTGCTGGACCAGGCTACAGCCCATCTAGTCCAGCAATAGGGCACAGTGGCCCACCAACTGCCCATGAGCATCTCAAGCAGAGACAAGGGCAGACCTTCTCCTGCTCTCAAATCCCAGCAAATGGCCTTAGAGTCATCCTGTTTCCCCCCCCCCAATCCTGAAAGATGTACTTAGGCATCCACTCTAGTAGCCACTGTTACGTCTGTCATCCATAAATTTGTTCAACCCTTCCTTAAAGCCATCCAGGCTGGTTGCTGTCACCACCTCTTCTGGCAGTAAATTCCATAGACTGATGACCCTCTAGGTCAGTGGTTCTCAACCTTCCTAATCCCGCAACCCCTTAATGCAGTTCCTCATGTTGTGGAGACCCCCAACCATGGGAGTGGGGCAGCTGGGAGGGGCAGCAGGGGACTTGTTGCTACCCCTCTAAAAGGGTAGTTCGACCCCCAAAGGGGTCGCGACCCACAGGTTGAGAACCGCGGCCTAGGTGAAGAAATACATTCCCTTGCCTGATCTGACTCTCCTACCCACCAGCTTCATAGAGTGCCCCATGGTTCTAGGGTTGTGTGACAGAGCAAAGAAATTTATTTATGTACTTCAAAAATTTGTCCCAAACACTGAGGAAATTCAACTTAGGCAGGATGAAGATTTAAGGCCTATTAAAAGCAGAGAGGTTTGGCAACAGAGTGATACAAAAATTTTCAGATCTTGTCATACTTAGGTTAATTGCCCTGAAGATATTTATAGATTGTATGGGACACCATGATTTCACACATTTGTCTAAAACCTTAACTGATATTTCACATGCATTAATTGATTGTCAATTTCTCACATGCGTATTCCAACATTGACTATCCAGAGATATAATGATATCATTTTCACAATTCCTGTAGGTTTGTAATAAAGTGAACCAATTTTGGAAGCAAACTGAATGCATGATGAAGGTATAAATGAAGGAATCAAATACCATTGATCTATTGCTGTGTGTGGTTCAGATAATGGAAAACAAACAGAACATGAGTACTATAGTAAACTAAGTAATAACTATGCATGGTAATAGCTAAGAGTTAGAAGGACCGTACAAGCTAGTCATTGGAGGAATGGGATAGAAAATTATGGAAAACACTAACAGTTGAAGTGATTTCATATTCTAAAAGCTGTTAGCTACATATTTTATAAGAAATAATGAGTTTGATCTCAACTGGCATTGGGCCATCCAGAGATTTAGATGTTCAGCATTATCTAGAAGATTGTCACTTATCCTGCCGGAAACAAATATTTATAGATGTTCACTTTATCATTTATATTTCTTTCCTGCCCTATACTCAAAGGTCTCAGTGTGGGTCACAATAAAATCATAATAAAAACAGATTAAAAAAACGACTGAAGCAGCAACAGTGCCTGTATGAAAATTCATGTTCAGGGGCTATAAAAATATAATGCAATATAATGGATAGATGAAAGAAACAAGTTCATAAATACAAAAATAAATCATGAATTTTAAAAATTGAATTAAAGAGGATAAAATAAAAGTGTGTTGCATAATCAACTGTAAGGATTCAAACTACAAAGATATATAGGTTGCATCTCCACAGTGTTCCAAATGCCTTGGAGAACATCAGAGCCTGTGTTTCTCCATAGCACCCTGTGTTAAAAAAGGCATGAGGGTATAAGAGAGACTTCAATCCCCATACAGTTCTGAAGAGGCTTCTCACACCCTGAGTTGACCCTCACTATGGTGAGGGCTGGCTGGAGAACCATGGCTTCAGCTGTGTAGCATTGGAGATGTTGGGCTACAAAGCTTGCTTTCTTTAACGGAAGCACCTTCCGTGAGGCATACCTCACTAGCAGACTGATTGCCATGATGTTTACAGAAGAGAAACAGGCTGCATCTTTATTACACAGCGGTGGCACGTTTCATGGGCCATCTTAAGGTCAGTGTGCAATGGGCAACTATCAGATTGCTGTCCCACACTTTGATGTAGCTTGTTGCCTTGCTGCAGATTGTTCAAAGCAGCTCTGGTGGCTCAAGGAACTGCTGCACATGTACACAGATGCCAAGGTTGCCCTGTGTGCATGGAGCCTCATGATATTGAGCATTGATTGCCCTGCCTGTGGCAGAGGAGCCAGGGAGATACCTTGGCCAGCTACAATGAATCAGTGGTACCCCCCCCCCCCCGGGTATCTTTGGTCATGTGTGTGAAGTTGCAGCTTTAGGTTTAATGCAATGGCTTAGACTCACAGTGGTATGCTAAGAGAAATGATAACAAACAAACCCTTTTGCAAACACCCTGGAACTTTGATCTGTGTGGATGGCTGGTTAAATATTGCAACAAAATGGAAAGGAGGATTGGTACTAACAGTTGAAGACTTGTATACCGTAATGTGAAATGTAGCAACACTAGATTATATTGAATATCAATTAAGAAAAATGAAAGGACTTGATGATGGACTATCTTATACAATGTGGAACGATTTCATAACTTATATCCCTAGAGGCATAAATATAACCATTCCAAGTTACAATCTGCTTAAATATTGGTTAGGAATGAACATCACCAGTCAAACTACTGTTTCCTGAGTGTACTGTTTCTTGTTATTGTGTTGTTATGGTTATTTCTGAAATTTGTTATAAATGTGTTTTTACAAAAATAATAAAAGTGTAAAAAATGTAACAGCAATCAGGGAACCTGGCTAATTTAGGGGTCCTGTATTATGCAGTTAAAGGCTTGTGGGTCTAAGAAGAAATACCTTTGGAATTACTTCTGGGGGTTTGAACAACTTCAGGCTAGCAGCTGCTGCTTGAAGTGATCAGCTTACTTTGCATTTGGCCACTGGCCAAAATGCAGAGATTTATTTATTTACATTTTTATCCCGCCCTATACCCAGGGGTCTCTGGGTGGGTAACAGCATTTAAAATTAAACATTATTAAACAATAACAGTATATATTAAAACAATGGCATCTGCAAGTGGCACAGAAGTTGATTAGCATACCAATTTCACTTAGCTACCACTAAGCTGGTAGTTAATAAACCACACAGAACGAAGTAGCAATCACACAAGTTATTCTTCTCATCCCCATTTAGAATACTTCCAGATGCCCTCCGTCATGCCCTTTGCCACTGTGTAGGGGAAGGAATGCAGAGGAGGTCAATTACTGGGTGCTTTCACGTGGCCTGTTCTAGCTCTGGACTGAAAATGGCTGACTTCCAGGGGAGTTTCCAGCCTAGCGTTAAACCAGCCCTGGAAAAAAACTGATTGCAGAATTTTAGAAGGCCAGGAGGTGCCACTATGTGTCAGGTGTGACTCCCACCACTCTGGCAAGACTGGAATCTCTTGCCTCTGAGTTGGTCTTTTCAGTAGCCATTGAGATAAAGCCTTGATTAATTCAGTGTGTAAGGAAAAAATAGTGTGCCCAGTGTTGCTGAGGGCAAAGTCTGCCTGTTGACTAGTATGAGTATGCTCAATAGCCTCTTGCAGAGCAGTACTCGGCTTTCTCCTAGATGGTTTTCTGGCAAGTCTGTCTTATCCTGAGGGGTTTAAAAAGAATCTTTTTCCTGCTGCAAAATGATTAAATCTGACAAGCTATAAATCCTCTCTTCAATTGAGAGGCTGGAGGAAGGAGGAAAACGAAACCCAACAACTGTTTAAAAACAAAGTTTGAGGTGAATTTATGGCCAAGTTAAAAAGCAAAGCTACCTTCCGCCCCTTGTCTCCAGTAAAACATGTCTTTTCAAAGTAAACTATGCAGAGCAGAACTTGTAAAGCGAAGGGTGCAAGTTAGGCTGTGATCACACTTAATGAAAAAGCAACCGAGAAGTGCCCCGGACAGTAGCATGCGGCCCTCATGTTCTTATCATACCGCCAATGCTTCTTTTCCAGCCTAGCATGTTTGTGAAAGAGGGGAGGGGCAAACTGGTCTATGGACAATCACACCTGCCAACCATGCTGAACCTTGTGGTGAAGGGATCCCCAAAGGGTTCGTGTGGCATGGTGGCAGTTGCAGGAGTTTGGGGTGTCATCAGAAGTGGGGTTGGGGGAATATGGAGATTATTGACATCATCAGAGGTGTATTAGGGTGTCATTGTCATCAGGGTCGGGGTGGCAGGGTTGCGCTCTTCCTTCCTGGTTGTCCTCCAGGCTGTTGCTGAGCTGGATGACAATCCTTTGCCTGGGTCAATTTCTATCTGAAATGAACTCAGTGCTAGGATTATCTGATTGCACGATAGTCCCATTCCAGCCAAAAAGTCTTCAGAAAAACTGGTAACACTCTTTGGCATCTGGTCTCTGAGGACTGAGGGTGGCCATGATCTTCTTAAATATTAAGGGCTTTGTATTTGATTTTTAAATACAGTTCATGTAGACTGCATTAAGGCAAGATAGTATGTTATGTGGTTGTTTCTGCACTTGCCTGTTGGTCAGGAACAAGCTGTTCACCAGTGCGCTTCTTTTGCATCAAACTAGTTCTGCCCGTTCCACAGCTGGTCCAAGGATTCTCTATGCAGGTTTAGTTTTTAAAGAGGTCCACAACCATAGAAACTCCATCTGTTTTGATCCAGGCATTAGCACTTCTGAGCCTATTCCAGAACAAGGAAAACAGGGGTGTTCCAGAATGCTAGAACATCATGGTGTCTGTGCATTGCTGCTGCCCTCTCTATGCAGCCTATAGACTTCCTCCAAAGACCACTTTTGGAACCCTGCTACAGAGGTAGGCATGCTGCCTTTGAAGGCAGCTCTGCACTTATGCTCTGAAGGCACTGCATGAGTGATGGGGCTCTGGTGCCTCACTGTGGAACAGGTGGTACCCCATCTTTGTGATGCAGATGGCATCTGCCAAGCTTGGACTGGGACATACTGGAGCAGAATAGTTGAAGCCAAGTGAGGTAAGTGCAGAAATAGCTGTTGTTTTCCCAACATCTGGCTTTCAGTAGCTGGCAGTTGCTTGCCTAGTGAGGTCCTGAAAACTATGGCTGTGGGTTAAATGAAGCCACATTTTGCTTCCTAAGTATTACCAAACCTGTGCTATAGGGGAACATCAGTAACATCAGGAAGCCCTTCCTCTCTTCTCCAGGCCATGCTTGCAAACCACCATGCTAGTAACAAATGCAACAGTATCTTGGGAAATCCTACACGGACATTTCTTCTAATCAAAATGTTCTTTCTGTGGTTTGGGAAATACTGCAGTTACAGCAGCCTGATAAAAAACAGAGCAGAATCCTCATGGCACTATGAATGCTCCATAAGAGGCAACTTCCAAATAATCCTGCCACCTCATGACACATTTAGTGCACTGAAAGATTGTGGAATCCATACGGATGCCACACTCTTCCCCCAGCCATGCTGGTGTAGGTGGCAGTATAGTACTTGAAAGACAGAGCAAGGGGAAAGGATTTTCTCACTGCTCTTCCTACAGCTCTTTGCCATGCCACAATGGTCCAGTCTTGTGGGCAGGTGTGGGCTTGATGGATCACCTCCCCTGGGCATCTGGACTAGAGCAGCCTCCCGTAGCTTCTTCATCAGAAGCCGCAAGAGCTGAGACTGGCACACGCAGTCACATGGGATGAGGCAGCCAATCGGAGTTGATCTGCCCTCCCTGTCCTTGTCGGATCTTCTTGCCATCCCATCTGGTCTGGTGGGAAGATTAGAATTTTCTTAATACTGCACAGGGAGTGCTGTTAAATCAGCATTAAGTAAATTTGCAGTAGCGTTGGTATAATGTGCTGCCACTATGATCCAGTGATTGTGTGTGATGTGTCCAACGTAACTGCGCATTCTGCTGCGTATTTTTAACAGGTCTGGATGTGCCCTGTTGCTGCTCTGCAATTGACTAGGTTTGCCGTTACCACCAGTTTTGCAAAGTATTGGTGGAAGTCACCAGACTGGTGAAAGCTGAAGTAATAGTCACATTATAAATGTATGTTCTATGGATATCTTTCTGGACCCTGTTGCAATGATACTTGTACATTGTAAAAAGTTCTCCTAGGTTAGCTGATAGCTGCACCACTATGGTGCTCTGGTGTTACAAGAAATGCAAAAAATAAATGAGGACCTCAGTGGTAGAACAATTGCCTGGATCACAGATTTGGCCCCAGCATCTCTCTAGAAAAAAGGTAATGGCAAACCACCAGTGTATCTTTGCATGGAGATGTTCATGTAGTCTTCTTGGAGAACCCCAGGACTCAAGTTGAGATAAAGGAAATCTCATCACTGTGTGTAAATAATCATAATGCCTTCGTAAGCCTAGGTGAATAAGGATTTGATAGACTCAGAATGCAGACTGCATAGAGAATGGGCAGAAGCTGGTATGAAGGAAAGAGTTGCCTCATGCCAGAGAGATGGAATGGAGAGGAATATTCTTCTGTGAAGAAATGAGAAAAACGCTTTTGGTGTAATCGCCACAGTGGAAGTGGAAGGAAGAAGACAGAAGCAATCTCTTCATGAAGACAAAAAAGTTATATTTCAGGAGTGCACCCCAGTAGCGGGAAGTGCCCTTCACACATCTCACACCTCTTGTCCTTGTTAATAATGAAGCAAGGGGGATTAAAGATCTATGATAGGCCCTTTTCTGAAATGGTACAGACGTGCAGCATCTTGATAGTTTGACTTCATATAAAGCTGTAGCAGATTCAGTCCCAGCTTTCACATGTAGGCATATTAAAGGATCTTTTCCAGAATGATACTGAGATATTGCCTGTTAATAGTGTGACGTGATATAAATCTGTCTTCTGTGAGCAACTGGGTGGAACTTACGCCTCCATTTTCTCAAAGTCATCAGGCTGTATTCAGGTGTAGGTCAAAGCTAAGTGAACATAGTCCTTCTGAGGTGGGAGGGTAATATTTTAAACAGGCTGTCTTCTGTTTTTATCAGTTTGTTTTTATTGAATGTTTTTGACACGCTTTGGGACCTTCAAGTGAAAGGCTAGATACAAGTTCAAACAAACAAACAAACAAACAAACAAACAAACAAACAAATTCTACTGTGCTCTGCAATAGCCTACAATGTTAGCTCTTATTTGTTTCACATTTTCTAAAACTTGCAGTAGAACCTTACTTATGGATCAGGTGCAGTTTGTACATTGAGGGATTGTTTGTAACTGGTAGCTGGTTGTAAGACGAGGGATGCCCAACACTGTATGTGTGGAATTTCTATGATTGTGTGTGTGTTTCTGTTGAAAGACTAGCTAATGTGTTGTGCCTGCAGCAGTCATAGAGATCACTTGTACCCTGAAATGATCCTCACTGAATTTTGGTGTGTGTGTGTATTCACAAGAACTGCAGGGCTGACTTCTGGGGAGCCTCCTGAAGGTGAAAGCTGAAATCTGAGACAAGCACCTAACCTCTTAAAAATTTTAAAGCAAATTCCTGAACCCAGGGCCACTAACATTTCTAGTCCTGGAGTTTTGAACAATGGAGAAATCGGAAGCAGAGTGTTGGTTTGATCTTACTGACAGCAGCAATCCCACACAGTTCAGTGTGCAGCAGAGTGACTGCCTGTTGCCGCTGAATACCTTGATGTGTTTTGCCTTGCATGAACATGTTCCTTACTTTCTTCCTTGGCATGAAAAAGATCCCTTGAAAAAGATAGAGCTGAACCCCTTGTGCTGGGTAGGTGAGGAAGCTGAAAGAGGGGAAATCTCATTTCGCCCTAAACCCGCATGTCCACTGCCTTTATGTCTTGGAGGATCAAAAGATAGTGATCCCGTGATTTGGTTGTGCTGCAGTTTCGAGGCAGGCGAACAGTGCTTTGTTCATGCAGCTCCTGTTCCTGGCAAGATTAATGCCTAGAGTAAGTGAGATTGACAGGCTTCCAAAGGCTGGGGAAAGGACAAAAACACTCCACTGTACAGTACATCCCTTCACAAACAGCCCTTGCCTCCTGCATCCCTAGAAGCTAGGTTTTCAGTGGCTTCTGGATGGCTGCCAGGGGGCAGGAGTGGAAGCGACGCTATCAGTTGGAAAGATCTGGTTGCCTTATTTTGGGGTGGGTGGGACGCCGAGCTGCTCACCCTCTGTTCTTGGCACCATAGCACGAACTCTTCCAAGGCGCTGAGGTGAAAATGCTAGACTGCTAAGCATTAGATCCCTTTTTGTCTTTTCCTTCCTGTGGCTCGTATTACCTGCTGAGCCTGCTGAAAGGCTCCCTTTCAGGGAGTCTCCGTCAACGCTGCGGAGACTGGAGAAAAGGAAATGAGAGAGGTTAGGCTTTGCACCCTTAAAGTAACTGTGTATTGGAATGGCGAAAGACCCCAGAGTCCTCTCTTCACAATGAGGGGTATCATACAAGAAATACTGTATAGTGCAAGTTCCCTGCCCCGCCTTAATTGGCTGTTGCTTCTGAATTAAAATCGCCTCATTTCCTGTGCAAAGGAATGAAAAACTAGATAAAATAATTCACTGTCCATCAGTTCCCAAAGTGCAGAGGTAGCCACCATTTGGGGATCTGTAGCCACATGTGGAATTACGAGTGTGCCTGATGCTATCCCTTTCAGTTTCTTATTCCTTCCATGTAACACATTGCGGGGGGAAGGGGTAGACATTTTGTGTGTTCCCTTCTTACTCACCACTATACCTTTGGACACTCTTCTGGCAGTGTCTTCTGTAGTAGTGCGAAAGGATTTTGCCATGGTTGAAAATCCAGGGATCAAATACTCCCGAAGCAACTCATCACAATTGGTAATGTCTCTGGTGTTGCACATATCACCCAGTGTTGGTAGGGGTGTAAATATCAGAACCTGTGATCAATGAAAGATAACTTAAGCTGTCTGTTCAGAGGTATCCAAGAGAGGAATCACTGAATCAAGAGATGGCCTGAGATGCTTACCTCCTTTCCTGAGTAATAGTATCTGCCTAGGGAGTTAAATCACATGTCATATGCAGAAAGGGAGAGGGAAGTTTCCTACAGATATGGACCTGTACATCTTTGGTATATAAATATATATTTTTAAAGAAAGCAAATCCCCATTGCAAAGGTCATGAAAGTGTTCTTCTTTGCACGGTGCCCATAACTAACAAATTCTGCCCGACACAAGGCAAAAATAGGGAATAAGGGAAACATGGACAAAATCTTTTATTTGTTGACCTCTGGCCTTTTACGTTTCTTCTTTCTTATGTAATGTAATGCAGTGCAGACATGCAACAGATTGACCTGGTGGCTGAATAACAAAGCTTGAACAGAGGATACAGTACATGCGGGTGGCAAAGTCTTGCATTCACCTCTTTACACTAGAGTACAAGAGGGGAAGCCAGCAGGTGACAATGATGACCAGGGCATAGATTGCTTTGTTTTCAGCATGTTTGACAGCAGGAACTATCAAAAGGCTGTGTAAATAAGGGTGAAGAAATCTGGCCAGAGGATTGTTGTGGGGCAATCTGATTGGCTGTTTTTCAGCTACTTGCAGTCATAAAACTTACTGGGTTGGGTGCTTGGCTTCATCATTGCCTTTTGATCCAGCTTCCTTGATTTACTTTTCTGTTGTCTTCCTTGAGCACATAAGAAGCAGACATTTGGGAAAAGGCTTAGTATATTCTTGGTCTTCCACAGGTGCTTTCTTTCTCAGCACCTTCTGCTTATTAACTTTGGTTGACTGACCATAATACCTTTCATTCTCTGTTTATGTATAAGCTTCCAAATGAACAAAATCTGGTGAGCAAGAGAATATGCAACATTCTCTCTTCTTAGAGGCCATCCAGAGAGTGTCAGAAGGCCAGCAGAGGGCTAAACCAAGGAGCAAGAAGACTTTGTGTGGTCATGTACCACATATGCTCACTGACTGCCTCACTCTTTGAAAGGGGTGACTTCTCACAGAACTAATAAGAACTATTCTGTTGAAGGGTTTGGAATGGGGACAAATGTTTGTTTGACATATTACCCCATGCTCATCCTTACCTAGAATTTTGGATATTCAGGACAACTACCAATTTCATTTCTGGTCTGATTTTTGGAATTACAGTTACAGAGATGATCTGGGGGGTGGGGGACTGGAGCTCCATCAAACTGACCATGTGCTGGCTTCTTCGCTGAGCATCTCTAGCCAGTTCTGAATGAGGATACAGTACATGTGGATGGAACTTTCCTTTACACTGCTGAATCAATGCCAGTACAAGGCAGTGCAGTGGAATGTAGCACTCCAAGGACCCTTCTGCACTGGCCTTTAGCCAGGTTACAGAAAGAGACTTTGGTCTTTCCTTCTGCACATTAATGCCAAATACAAAAAGCTCTGCCCACCACAGGTACACTTTGTCCACAAAGGATGGGACATAATCCAGATCAAGCGTCTTTTGATCTGGACCATTTGTAGACCTCAAATCAATATCGAGGTCTACCAGTGGACCAGTGCAGTCTAGCCTGGAACACAGAGGCAGGCAGAAGGAATGCCTCCATGCTCAGTACTATCAGGGGACCTATTTGAGGCGTGCATAAAAGCTTATAATCAAAATGGGTTTCCTGGAGGCTCCAGGCTAATGGAACTTCTTTTGTAGCCCTTTGTTGCCCCAGGGAAACAGCAAGTGCTGCTGTTTCAGAAGACCATATTTTACTGGAATCTGAACCAGTGGGTCTCCTTGGTCCAGACCCACTGGTTTGTATCATGTCTTTTCAGTGCAGGAAGGCCCTAAGATGGAACTGAGTGGCAGAAACTCTCCAAGAAGAGCACTTCAACAGGTGCTTTTCCTGCCAGATGGAGCCTGGGCTACTTTGCTCCCTCCTGCAGAACAATGCCAAAAGTAATGTGTGCATGGCTATTGTATGTTTGCATAATCCACATTGGGTCTTGGGAGAACTTTATAGAAGTTGCTTAGCTCCTTTATAGGTCTCCTACATCTGAGTTGCTTATATCTGTAAGTATCACTTTTCTGATGGAGGCAGAGGGGAAAGGAGTGATGCTTCTTGATCTCTTACATCAAATTTGAGAAGCTTGAGATAAGGGAGTCCAGTGAGAAGGAAGGTATTATTTCCTTTAATGTCTTGGGCCGTCTCCATTTCACTCATGCTTCCCTGCCTTATATTCTCTGCAAGATCATCTCCTCCTCGGTCTTTGTGTGTGAGCCTGGCCCACCACCAAAGGGACGCATACAGCTTTGATCTATTGTGGGTGATTAAACTTCTATCATCCAGACTGACAGCTTAATATACCTTGGTGAGGCAGCACTAAATTAGTTGTGTCTGTCTTGCCAAAGCTGCTGCAACAGAAATATCTCCTGACAGTTATTGGCATTTCATACCCTTCCTCTTCTTTTAATATACAACAAGGGCTGCCATGCTCATGGATTCCAAGGCATCTTTCCTCATGTTTCATATAAACTGATGCAGCACTGCTGGAGTTACACTCTCTTTTGTCTTTGCTGAGTGAAAACAGCTGCTTCCAAGTATTTGCCAGTCTGTGCAGCCTGCTTGCTTCCATCTTCCTTGTCCATCTTCATACATCCAGATGCCTCTGAGAGTTATTAACACAGACACAGATTTTCCATTTAATTTCAGTAGCGTGGTTGAATTTTAGCGTTTACGAAAGCAACGGCTTTATTGAAAACCTCGAACAATAACCCATGCTGAGGCTTTTACAAGATCCAGCATGTGACGGTGCCTCCAAGGTGGTGACAAACATTTTTGAGCTCTTGGATTTGCTACTGACAAAATGGCAGCTTATTTTTCATGATCAGAAGACCCTAACTGCATTGGGGATTGTTTAGGATTAAGAAGCTAGATAGGGCTCTGAGTGTGACTCTAACTTTCCTGCATCTTGACAGAGCAATTTAAATTTAAAAAATTGATCTTGCACCCATTTTTGATCTTTAGGGTTACATCCAGAGCAAAAGAGTCACCTTTATATTTCCTACCTGAGTTCATTGGGTTATCTGTTTAGGAGTAAGCAGGATGGAGGCCAGTGTTTCCCAGTTTGGATCTTGAACCTACTACCTGCAGGATTTAATCCAGTCTTGGCATATATCAAATTCAAAATGAAAATGATACTGGAGAATCCATACGTTTTCTGGGCAATTTGAATATCTGTGCAATGTGTACCGTTTATTGCTAATAATTTTTAGCAAAATGTTTTCAGTCCAAAAAATACTTAATTTTGAAATTGGGTGTTGCAGTGGGGACAGTGAATTAAGGTTAGAATGAGAAGGAAAATGAATTCTAGGGATTGGTTTGGCAGATACAATATACAGTTTGTAGGCTTTTGTTTTATTGATCTAACTTTCTTTTCTTATATATATATATCAGCCAGTAGCCTTTTCTTCCTATCTTGGCAGGTGAAATGCCATTCTATTGAAAAGAAAGTTTGACTCTTAATGTAGTGGAATGAAGATTTCCGTTTTTATGAAATCTAAAGAACAGCCTAAGCTTCAAGCTCAAGTTTTCTAGCCAGTTCGCTTCCTACCCCCACCCTATTTTGCAAGCAGCTTGGGGAAAATATCTTCATAATTACTACTTTTGAAAAAGGAAGGAATCTTGCATTAAAAACAAATCTCCTGCAAGGATTATCAAAGCATGTGGCATCTTGTCAAATGTAACGACAAAGCCTGGGCCTTTAATTTTTGCCTACCAGAGATCTGCGAAACAGACTGATTGTCCTGAAATGGACAAAAATAACCTCTCTGGCTTCTTCCGAGAGAGCCACATCTACCATTAATGTTGAGACATTAAATTACTTGGCTATTTGTTGGGTTTACTCAAAGAAGCTCAACCTATTTGGCAGAACACACTTAGATTTATGATGCGTGGCACAAATTCCACCAGCCTAACTTTTGTCCTCTTAGTAATCAGAAAGAATTTAGGCTCTGCCATCTGCATGCTGGTGGTACCAAAAGAGTAGATTCATTAGGTTAAATGAAAGCCGTATTTCTTCTAACTGTGTTATCTGTGGTCCTTATGAATCTTTACTGTGGATTAAGGGTCGGTGTAGTATATTTTTATACACTGCAGATCTGCATGTTAGCATGGATCTATGAGGCCAACTCCTCCCAATCTTCTCTGTCTGCATGAGACAGAGGACAATCAAGAATACTGATAGCCCCATCTAATCAGGCCTACCTGTGGACCAGTGTGGCCCTAATCCAGAACACAGGATGCACGCAGCTGAAAAGCAGCCCCTAGAGGCCCTGAAGCTTGGATCTGTGGTGGATCGGGCCCTTGCCTTCCTGTGGTCATAATCAGTGAGCCGGGCTATTGTGGACCCACGGATCCCAACCAAATGCAGAAAGAGTGGATGTTTAGGCAGGCACATTGCACATTACTGATAAATGTTAGTGGTTCTTCAGTCATAGTTTAAGAAAGATGATAGGGTGGGCTAGGTCAGACAGGTCTGCACCAAGATAACAGTCACTTAAAGGAAAGGGGGGAGTGTGTGTGCATGTGAATCTTTGCATGTGTTGGAGAACACCAGACAGATAAAAAGAATTACCCTCTTTGTATCTACCTGTAACAGATGATTGCTGATGTCATTCAGATAATGGATTGACAGTCAAACTAATTTATATCATGAATGGATTGTGTGTCACAAGTTCAGCTTCTCACACCTTTAAGAAAAGATTCAGAAATTGTTGACTGATAACTATTTTATCTTAATTCACCATATAGTATATCAGCTTACACTGGGTCCAAGAGCTGACTCTAGTGCCTAACCAAGAAGTAACACTTCATATTGTTGCATTGCAACTTCTGGTGTCCACATCTGGTGAGCTTCTAGTTACCTCACTGTGACACCATCTGCATAAGGCTTAAGGGAAACCTGTGCCAAATCTCCACAAAGCAATCTACCTACAATCCCAGTTGAGATACCCCAAGGCCACTTTGCTAGGGGACAGTCACCTCCTACCCCTGCTTGCATACATGGAGATGTGAGAGGAGGTAGCATGAGGACACTACCGGATCTTGCAGGGCTGGGCATAAAATGGCCAACTTCCAGCACCATTTCTGGTCTTTCCCAGTAGGTCCTGGAGGTGCCTCATTGCTGTGGGTAGAGGTTCTGATTGCAGGGACATCCTGGGGGCTGCAGTTAGGTATTTGGCATGTGCCCATCTTTTCTGAGATCCTGCAGCAGCTTGAATCCTCTTGCCCTGGATGCTGCCCTGGATGTTATCACTGTATCCCACTGATAGGTATCTCACTTAGGAATTGCTATTATTCAGTGTAGCAGTGTACATTCCTAATATGTTCTGCGTCTTCTTTTTCCAATGATTGAGGTCTCCCTGCACATAAATGCCTGCCTGGGAGCAGCTTCCCTTTGATCTTCACCGCTCACGATTTTGTGTGAATATCATACACCCACCTTGGCCTAATCAGGCACACATAATTAGTAGCCTCGATGCCCGCTGAGTGCCAGTAAGCTGGAAGTATCACAAGGCACAATTTTCTTCATTGAAAACTGTGGCAAGCCCTAGATGCACTTATGCATGAGTAAAAGTGAAAGTCCTTAAACACAGTATTACCTAGTCCTGGATAAACTTGTGAAGCTGGGGTGGCTGATCTGTGGCTGACTGAATGTTGTTGGGTTGAATTATAGCCACTTTTCTTTCATTGCCACCGGGCAGGCTGGCTAGGGCTAGGGATTCACAACATCTGGGGTATCACAGGTATGCCACAGCTGCTTACAGGAATGTGTCATTGCTGTTTGAAACTGAAAGACCTCATTATTTATCTTACTTGGATTTCCAGAAGCTTGTAAGTACAGTTTGTATTCCAGAATCTAACCAACTGACTCCAATACCATCCTGAAGCAGAGGTGGCTGACCCATGGTTTTCATTCTCAGTGGTCTGTGTGCTGATGGCCACAGAAACTATGGTAATGTAGCTCTGTTTCACATAGACAGAGGGCAGAAGAAGGCATTAAACAGCCATATAGTCCTCCCCCTTCTGGCCTCCAGTTTTCTGCATGGTAGCAGCAGTAGGGGAAGTGCAGTTAGGAATTCATCTTTTTTGTTCCTTTGGAGCAGCCCTGGAGCAGGACCTTTATTGGTGGCTGGACAGGGGAGCAGCAGCACAGTGGAGGAAAGCCATGGCTTCTATGTGCAGACTGGGCCCACTCTGGAAATAGCAGTGGCAGGTGTGGAAGCCACAGCTGCTGAGCTGAACCAAGATACTTGCTTTTGGAAGCTACCTGACCATTAGCAGCCCTTTGCTACCATGTTTTTTTTTTTTGGGAGGGGGGCAGAGAGAACCAAGTGCTGGGAAGTGCCAAGGCTGGGAGCCACACAGAAGGCAGTCACAGTTTCCAGCCAGAGTATCTGGATAAGGTGATTTGGACTGGGGCCCAGAATCAACATCCCAGTAAGAGTGGCCCAGAAACAAGGTTCTTAGCATGTGGGAGGGGAGTTACATACTCAGTAGCCCCAGTACAAACAGGGACCCAAGAAGGATCTCTGTGGTGCAAGAGGAAGGATAAGGCGCTAGTCAGTGCTTCGAACAGGGAGTGACACTTCTCTCATAGAGTGTTTCTGGACATTCAGAAGTGTTGTAGGCAACCAATGAGAATGTGCAACTGCTGAGATTGCCAGTGTCAGGGCCTTTCACTGTCAGTAGAGGGAACCACAGGCAAAGGAGGTAGATGCTCTGTCTCACCCTTGGTCACCAAGTTGGCTCAGTGGTTATGTAAGGAAGGGCCCCGGTGTTTCTCGATGTTCTCTGTTACCATGGAAACTGCCCCTCTCAGAAGATTCCCCTATCCCAGGAACAAATCAGACACCCAGACACGGCTTAGCTCTGTTTGATTGTGTGGCCACTGAAATCTGCTTCCCTAGCCAACCTGGTGTTTCTCAGGCAGCTATCAGTACCACACTGGCAGCAAGGAGACCTTCCATATATTCATCTATGTGGAAGGTATTTATTTGATAGTGCAGAAGAATAGGCAAAGTGCTGCTGCTGCAGCAGCAGCTGTTGCAGGTGGTGTTCTTCCTCCAGGAGGGGCTGGCTACAACAGGTGGCTGTCCTGTCCGCTGTCTTGAATTCATCACCATAACATCAGTGGTTTTTTGAAGGGAGTGAAGGCCAAGACTCCTCCAGTTTCTCACAGGTTTCATCTTAGAGGTGCAGTCGGGTGTTGTCTGCCCCTGCTCTATTTCTAAAACCACTTAGGGAGGTTCCTCTTAGAGTGCTGTCCCTGAAGGTGGTTTTTCTAGTAGCCATTACTACAGTTTTAGAGACTGGTGCCTTTTTGGATAATCCCACTGCTAGTGGATTCACTCACCCTACACACAGACTGCTTTGGTCACCATTTTGACCAAAGGTGGATTCTACCTTTCATAAGGAGCATAGGTCACACTATCATCCTTCTGCCCTAGATGGTCTCACATGATGGAGAGGCTGTGGCATTTTCTGAACATGAAGAGGGCCCTGCACACTTACATTTATGGAATGGTGGACTGAGGAAGTCACATTCTTTGTTTGTGTGCTACGTACTGGGGAAATTGGTACTGTATTCAGAGGCTGCCAAGCTGATGTGAACCCAAGCTCTGCAGCGGAGCCAGCTTGGAAACCTTTGAATGTGGCACTTTTTTTTAAAAAAACATGCTCTACATTGCTTTTACTCTTGCAGGGCTCAATTTGGCAGCAAATCCTGCTGATCAGGGGGTATCAACATGCAGCTAACCCCTTGGCACATTGCTAAAACCAAGTAACTTTTAATATTCATTTAACAATATAATATAAAATAAACACATATATAAATCCATAGCTCAACCTGCCAGTAACAAACCCACCTTAAAGTACACTTATTGTATAGATGGGGTTCCTCTTATTATATGAAGCTATATGTTAAAGGCTGCATCCAAACATGGCCCTGCAGCTCCTTCAGGCTGCTCTCCTGTTAGGGAGGGATGGTAGGGGTGGGAGGAAGGGGGTTATATTTTTAATTGTTTTACTATTCAACATGTTTTAATTTCATTGTAACTCGCCCTGGGGCCATTCGGTGAAGGGTGGGATATAAATATCATAAATAAATAAATAGTAAACCACTAAAATTGGTGATTTAACCGTGGAGCAGGAGGTTGCCTCTTTCTGGTGGATCTGGCGTAGGAGCAGTGTGCATACTGACTCACTCAAGAGTCTTAGTCCTGGGCTGCATATGCTGTGCTATTAGTATGTAACCCTAGTTCCAGGATTAGTACTTGTCACTGGCCAGTGCCCTATCTAGGAAATTAGGCCCCCTCTCAGTTGCAGTCCATCAGCAGAAAGATTCTGGCAGCAGCAGAGGACCACTTCAGTCAGAACCTCAGCTTTTGGGCCTCCCCGTTTCTGCCCCCATCATGAAAGTAGCTAGGTGCCCTGAATCAGCCATCCTGATTTTTGGCAGGTGAACTCTGCCTCAGTCTGCATCCTCAGGTAGAGGTGGTGGGGATCATGTAAATAGTGTAATTAATAAGCAGTGGGCATGTTCAAACTTGGTGGGTTATACATGGAACGCTAAATATCAGAATCCTTCCAGGCAAAACACTAAGAGTTCTTTCACATGCACCCCATTGGCAAATGGTGCTATTTGAGGGAATTTTGTGTTGGAGGAGGAGGACGAGCAATGTGGGAAGCTACTCAGAACTCCAGAGGTTGCTTTGTGAGTAACTTGCTCAGCTTGTCAAAGTTTTGCTGTGGTTGGGCGTAACAGCTGGTAAGAAGGGGGAAATGCTGCGCGACTGCAAGAGGTTAAAACTTTTGCCCCAGTGTTTACTTTAGTTGGCTGCCACACTGCATAATAATCTGTCAGCACTTCAGGTGGGGATTTATTTGTGCATTAAAAATGGCCTGGGGCGGGCGGATGCAGACACTCTGTAGCAGGCTGGAAAATGTGCCTTTAGCATTTAAAAAAAGAACGAAAGAAAGGAAGAAAAAGCCAGCCTCTCCAAATATTTCACTCTTTAATAAGTGCATTTAATTAAAGTCATATAACTTTTTTATTATTCTTATTTTTATTAAGGAGGGGGAAATTCGTGGCTAAGAGCAAGGCCTGGTTTACAAAGAAAAGGGGGTTTAAATGCTCATTCTTAATGGAAAACTCATCAACAACATGTTGTGGCCCTTTTCCTTCCACCCTGCTTTAATTGTGGATAAAAAAGAAATGGCAATTCAGCCCCTACCCCCGCAGCATGAAATTTTCCTTCTCAGAACCAAGTCTGTTTTCTGTGTATGTTCTAGAATTATTAATTTTTCCAAATAAAACGTAAAGATTTTGCTATTGTTTGATGGTCACTTTTTCATTCACTCCGCACCCTTCATTTTGAAACTTTTCTGTTCATTCCCAGTGGTTACAAAAAGCAATTTGGAGGAACTTTGAGTCTTCTGGAAGACAGTTTGGCAGCAGCACTGATAAGATACATGCCTTAACTGAACTGGAAGAGGAATGCAACATTTAAATGAAACCTTAAGTTGTGTATCAGCTTGTCTCACTAGTAACATCAGTTTGAGCAATGTTTTCTGTTCAGAATAAGAGTGTCCCCAGAAAGGAAGATGAAAAACCCTGCAATTTCTTTCAGAGGTTCAGTGAAGTATAGTTGAAGGTTTTGACTGTCTGCCCATCTGCAGTCTAAAGTAATACAACATGTGTATGTTGTATATTGCCAGTATTCAGGAAAAGAATATCAGAGAGGTATCTGACACCAGACTTTGCTCCTCCTAGGGTGCATCCCCATGCACTTTTGGTCCAGTACCAAAATCAGGCTCAGCATGGGGCATCCCCATGCATTTTCAGTTTGGTACGGACCAGATCCCCCCAAACTGTGCCAGACCAGGGCCAGATTTGGTTTGTGAAAGAACAGGTCTGTGCAAAGTTTGGGGTACCGGCACACATTGGTTAGTGAGCCTAGACCATGCATGGGGACAGTCTCGGGCTATTCGGGGAGGAGATAGTCGCTCATGTCATTTGGAGGTGTGATGTGCTTGTGATAAAGGCTTGATTTTCTCCCTTTTAAGCTTGACGGGCATTCTCGTGGTTTCCGGTGGAGTGGAGGTATGCAAAACTGCTCAAGTGCCTGCTGCTAAGCCTTGTAGCGACTTTCAGTTTTTAAAAATTATTTATAAATTTATTATTGTTATTAAGCTTTATTTCAACT
>MTQE01002208.1:29401797-29414892 GCA_014337955.1 Aspidoscelis marmoratus | reverse complement strand
TCCATGCCTCCCAGCCCAGTCCTGGCTTTCTGTGCCACTAAGGGAGGGGAAGATGCAGCATTTGCAGCTGGTGGCACAGGAATGGGCTGACGTGAATCCGGCTTCCAATGAGGTGAGAGGGGCAGAGAGGAGGGGGTGCTGCTCCCTCGTGCCAGGCACAGTTTGCATGTGGACGGCTGCATCCACACCCAACCCGCTCCCAGCCTGTGTCACCAGGAATGGCTGGGAGTGAACTCGCACCTGCTCCTGGTCCCCTGCATGCCAGTTCTGTGCCAAACGACATGCATGGGGACACAGCCGTATGCTAACTATCAGCTCAAACCAGTTAATGGCATTAACTTTCAAAGTGTGTCAGTAACAGTCATAGTTCACTATGGTCCTGATTTCCAAGGGGACAGGGCATAAATTGGGGAGGTTGCTGGGTGAGCATAAATACTACTCACAGTAGGCTTTAGGAGGTCACTACAGAATTGTGAGTCCTTGCATAGCAGGGACCTAGAAAGTAAAATAGGGTGTGTGTTTTTGCTTGACTGTTGTGCTTAATTGCCTGTTTGTGAACTCAGTCTTCCAATCTGTTTCCTTTATTGTCGTTTGGATCTAGACAGGAAAGGACTGAGGATAAGCTAGGTAGGTATTTTGGCTGAGGAATTTCTGCTGCATATATTAGCCAGGCATGTAGTGTGGTAGGAACTCACCTAGATTTCTGGCATTTACTGCCTCCGCTTGTGTTGACAAATGTAGAAATGAAGGCTGCTCCAGCAGTAGGTATGTTGGCCAAGTTAAACTGCAACACAGAGACGCTCTGTGTGACCTTGAACAACTCAGAGGCGGCTTCAATCTCAACATCATATAACTTGTTGTTTTTCTCACTCCCACGCAGTGCCAATTCAAGGAATGCTGAGAGCATATATTTGAGCAAGGAGTCTTTCTCATTTTTGTTTTCATTTTTGCTTATTGGTCAACACAACACAGCCCTCCTTGGATCTGGGGTTTTTGAACAACTTCCGCCTTTCTTGGGCAAGGTGCTGGAAAACAGGGTGGCAGCTGAACTGTGGGCTCTCTTGGATGAAGAGGTTATCTTGGTCTATCTTGCTCACGCTTCAGGCCTAGCCATAGTATGGAGACCGCTTTGGTCACCCTGATGGATGACCTTCACCAGGGCTGGGGCTGTGCAGTGCTGATCTTTTGGTTCTCCTTGATCTCTTGGCAGCTTTTTTTTAAAAAATAAGAATTTTATTGAAATATTTTGCATATACATTAAAAGTATGATAGAAAAATGATAGGAAAAAGTAGAAGAGATTAGAATAGAAACATTAAAAATTGCCTTCCAATTTCCTCCCTAGTGGTTACATGCATATATCTTTTTTTATACCTCTCTCTAAGTAAGATAACTACTTAACTTCCTTAGACAATTAAAATCTATTAATTTTCAAGCCTAAAATTGACAAGTCATTTTCTTTCTTATACAGAAAGTGCACCCCAATTTTAGAGAAAGGACTCCATTGATCTTTCCCTAATCAAACAATTTGATTTATCTATCTCCGCCAGCTCTGTTAATGTTACTGACTAATCTTCCATTGTATGTAGCAATGAGTTTTTTTATCCTTGGACATATAACAACCTCACCGCTGTAATTATATATTGAAAGAATGTTCCATAGTTCTGCCTATCATGCCCGAAAGAAAAAGTACAGGTTTCAACTATATGTTAATATTCAAGAATATTTCCATAAGTGTATATAATTGTATCAAGTTTCTTTTAGCATTTTCACACGCCCCACACATAGGATAAAAAGTTCCTTCATGTTTTTCTGCATTTCCAATATAAGTTGGAGACATCTTTATACTTTGTCATATACGAATGATACATCATCCTTTTTTTCTCTCCTTAAGATGATCTCTCTGGAGCTTTTAATACTGTTGACCATAGTCTTCTTTTGGGATATCTTTGGAATTTGAGAATTGGGGACACTGCTCTGCAATAGTTCCATTCCTACCTCCAGGATCGAGTGAGATGTTCTGGGTACCTCACTTGTGGGATGCCTCAAGGATCTATCTTAACTACCTCAAGCAGCTTAGAGAAGTCATCATTAGCTTTGCAGTTGGGTGCCATCAGTATGTCATCACTTGGATGCCATAAATTCTACATCACTGTTTCAGCTCAGTCAGAAGAGACAGTGATTGGTTGCATGTCTAACAGGTTGAAATTGAACCCAGATAAGACTAAGATGCTGTGAATCCCAGGCTCCCAAATCAAAGAAGTGAATAGGCCACTTCTAGAGTTTTGGGGCCTTTTTACTCTTACCTCTCAGGCACTCTGGGGTCCTCTGTCTGCATGCTTTGGTGCTGCCTGTCTCCTAGAACATCCAAGACTGTCCCAGGACACCTCAGTCCTCTGTAGCTATGGAGCAGTAAAAACTGTCCCACAGCTTTATTGGGAGCATCTAGCATAGATGCTCCAAATAAAGAGGGACAGAAACAGTGTACTAGTTTGTGGCGTAAGCATCACCTGGGGGGGGGGTGTTGTGATCACCATAGCAATGGCCTGGCATACAGCAGAACACCAAATACCTTCTCCCATATGGACCTGCCCATACCTTAAGAACTGGAGGGGAGGCCCTCCCGGCTGCCCCACCATCTTCAGCAGTGAGGTCGGTGGGCACCCAGGTCACCCCCTTGTGTTGTGTCACATTCCTTCTCTGTTTATGTCCAGGAAGCTGGTGAAGACGCACCCTCTTTGCTTAAGCCTTTGGCTAAATGTTGGTTATGTTTCCCCTACTACAAACACCACTGTTTTATTTGATATTGCTTTGTTTTTAATATGCTGAATTTTAAATGTTGTGGTGGCTTTTATTGTTTCAATATATATTGTTTGTTTGATATACTGGATTTTAAAGGTTGTTACCTGCCCCGAGACCTTTGGGTATAGAGCAGGACAGAAATATAAACAAACATCCATACTGCAACATAGGTAAGTTGGGGATAATATTGGTGGTCATAATGTGAACACCGGTCACCATTCAGTGATATACTTTCCCACAGAATTTAAGTGTGAAAAGACCCTCGGTATGATCATGAATTCCCACCTCTCACTTCAGTCCCAAGTGACAATGATGACTACAAATGCCTCCTCTTATTTGAGGATTGCTAAACAGTCAAGCACTTGTGTTCTCCAGAACAGACTACTGATGTGTATTCTACGTAGGGCTATTGCTAAGGATGACTTGGAAGTTAGACTGTTATTGGGTGTGTCCAGCTGGGCCCTTTTAGCACTAGTCAGAGAATGGACCTGGCTGCTATTTTCTTCTGGATTCAACTCAGGATACTGTTATTGGATTTTAGAGCCCTGGATGGCTTGGGGCCCATGTGTTTGAAGGAACACCTCCGTCCTTATAAACTTGCCTGCAAACTGAGGTGTGCTGGAGAGGCTTTCCTGGCTGTTCCATCATTTGATGAAATGCATATGGTAGACTTAAGAAAGAGGGCCTTCTCAGTTGTAACCCCAGGCTATAGTCTTCCCATGGAGATATGCCAGGCAGCAACAGTAACCACCTTTCAATGCTCATTAAAAGATTAACTTTTGATACAGGCAGTTGGTGATCGAGGTTACTGTAATTTGTGATTGTTAACTTTATCTGTTTTAGAATTTCCTCTTCCTTTTTTCCTTGCATTTTGTTATATTTTTTTAATTATCATTTTTGTGAACTGCCCTAAGGCCATAATAGGGCAGTATACACACCCTGATTTGGGGTATCTTGCTTTCTTTGACAGTTTATCATATTTTCTATACTTATGCTATATTTTGCTCTTTCTTCACCCAATTGTGCTTGAATTAACTCAAGGAACTGTGACTCAGGATTACCTCAAGTCTCAAGAGAATCTCAACAAAAAAATGTCCATGCTCTCATTTTGAGATCCTTCTATGAGTACCCCAGTACTGTGATGAGATTGGATTACTTGAATGTTCTCCATTTATTTATAGCATTATATCCTGGAAAGAACAAAAGAACATAGGAAGAGCTTTGCTGTATCAGTCCACCAGCTTATCTAGTCCAATACAGTCATCAATAGCCATGTGTATGAATATTTGTAACATTCAAAATTTCTCCGAGGTCAACCGGATTGGGATATTTGAATTCAAATCAAATGTTAGCACATTAGAAGATTGACATTCGAATTTGAATAGAATCTTTTGATACATTCGTATGAAGTTTCGTATGGGATTTATATGGGATCCACATGCCATTTGTATGCATTTGTATGTGATCCATATGCTATTCGTATGCATTCATATAGGATTCATATGGGGTTGAACGTTGGCACCGAATACGAATCCTCCCACATTTGAAGGGGATCTATTCGAATGAATACAATTTTTCTTGCATTCAATTTCCTATGGATCAAATATTTTAAAAAATCATACGCTTCCCTGGTCATCACTTCCATAGTGCACTCTTGCCAAGTCCAGTATTGTTTCTGTGCAGTTATTAAAGTCTTGTGTAGTCTAAGGGCCTTTCCGCTCATGCCGCCGAAAATGGATCTAAAAGATCTGTTTTCCAGCGGAACGGTTTTAAAAAAGAATCTGTCTCAAACAGAGACAGATTCTTGGAGGCCCCATGTGTACGCACACGTGCAGGGCGGCGGCGGCAAGGCCAGATGGGGAAATGGATTGGGGTGAGTGCTGCGCAGCTCTCACATGGGCGACTACATTTCCCAGCAGCCATCACGCGGGTAGTAGCCTGTGTCTTCAGCATAACAAAGTTTGTGAATATATCTCCTACCGATTTGCATTAATCCATAACCCCTTCTGCACTTACCTGGACCAGTGTTGTCTGCAATGATGGCAGTCATCCACATCAACCCACTCTATGGCTTCGAAGTTCATGTGAGCTTTGCAGCCACATCTCTACACCTCTAAAGGCTAGGAATGAAAGTTCCTAGCCTCAGGGCCTAGGGAGGGGGTAATTTTTGGTTACATGCTACCCAAAAGGAAGGAAGACCAACAGAGTTGCATAACTGTCTCTCACACAAAAGACAGAAGGTGAGCAGAGTTGATTCTGTTGCCAAACCAGACCTGGGGCCAATTCACACTTCAGCCTGTAGTTCGTGATAGGTGAACATCTGGGCAAGTGCATCTACCCTTGCAGGAGCCGCTTATACCCTACAAGTGTGCCCTGCCTTCCCAGATGTCCACCTATCGTGAACTAGCTGTGGTGCATGTAATCGTGCACCATAAGCTCACCAATCCTTACCCCGTGTGACTGGAACCTACCTGGAAGTGTCCGTCTGGCAGCCATTCACACCTCTCCTGGCTGGGGAGGTCATTGGAGCTGCTTTGCAAGTGCACTGGCAGTTCACATGCTCCCCTGACACAACTGTGGCTGTGCAGATTGTCAGCATTGCCGTAGTGATGGTGCTGATGCACGTGAGTGATCAATTACATGGGGGGTGGGCTGTCAGTGACTAGTATTCATAAGTGCGAGTGCGAGTCAATGCTGGCTCATCACATAGTTTTCATGTCTATGGGATGGGAAGGAAAGTGTGAAATTGCCCCTGAACTCAGATTGAATGCTTCTAGATAACCAGTTTCTTCCCAGAATGCCTTTGCAGCTGAGAAGTAGTTAGAGCACTCTTCAGAGTCCAAGGAGGGCTTTTAAAGTAGTAGATGAACCACTGCCCTTTCAAGGCTGGTGGCACTACTCCATTTTGCAGTGAAGCATTCATTACACCCCGGGCCCATGTTAGCATCCTCCCATGGCTTGTTGTAAATAACTGCAATGGGCATGGGTCAAAGGAACATGTAGTAGGCCAAAGCAATGCAAGTGTTTTGTTCATATCATAAGGGCTCAAAAACTCTCCTGCCATTTTCTATTCTGACCTGTTTCATTTTCTGAAACTCCTTAAAAAATCAAATTCCACAGCACTGAAGAAGGTGCTCAGGAACAATTATGCCAAACCCCCATCATGTCTTCCTATTCTGTAGGTCCACAAGGGCCTTGGCAGGATTACTGCCTCTGACTTGTGGGAATTTTCCTAGAGCATTCAGGAATCCATCTCTGTGAGTGGACCATCTTAACATGCTCCTCACCCTTCCAGTAGGCTAAATGCTGCCATAATGCCAAACTTCACCAAGTGTCTATGGCAACAGGGTAACAGCTGCGGTCTCAAGGGGGGCGTTTGCCCAGGTTCGCCTGGTACACCAGTTGCGTCCTTATTTGGACCGTGAGGCCCTACGTACAGTCGCTCATGCTCTTATTACCTCGAGGTTAGATTACTGCAACTCTCTTTACATGGGGCAGCCCTTAAAGAATGTTCGGAGACTACAGGTGGTCCAGAACGCAGCCGCAAGAGCTATTGTGGGACTTCCTAGACGGTCCCACATTACACCAACACTCCGCGAGCTGCACTGGCTGCCTGTGGGTCTCCGGATCTGATTTAAGGTACTGGTTTTAACCTACAAAGCCCTACATGGCTTAGGACCAGTATATCTGAGAGACCGCCTCCTGCTTCATGAGTCCCTCCGACCGATTAGGACCCATAGATTGGGGCTCCTGAAAGTTCCAACATTGAAATAGTGTAGAAGAGCGGCCCCGAGGGGGAGAGCCTTCTCGGTGGCAGCCCCCACCTGGTGGAATGAGCTCCCGCACGCTATAAGAAATGCCCCCACCCTCCTGGAGTTTAGAAAGCTTGTTAAGACCTCCCTGTTTCGGGAATGGGTTTGAGGGTGGGTGTTTGATGCTGTTGCCTTGCTTTTAACTGTTATTGTTTTAACTGGTCTGATATTTTGACTTGTTTGACTTGTTGTAAGCCGCTCCGAGTCTTCGGAGAGGAGCGGCATAGAAATTGAACAAATAAATAAATAAATAGCCATAATGCCAAACTTCACCAGGTTTCTATGGCAACAGGGTAAAGATAGCTAGGCTCTTGTTCCTATAGTTTGAAGCAAAGATTGAGTTAAGGGTATGACTGTTCTGTGTGTTCAATCAGAAACAAACTGAGACTGCTCCATGGCTGTCAATGGAGTCCATGAAATCCTGAGGTGGGTTGGGGGTTCTCCAGCACCCCATTGGAGAGCAGCACCATCAGCTCAGGCAGGGAAGTTATTGGGTACAGCTATAAACCACAGCAACTGTCTTACTCTGACCTCACACCTGACTTGATGCTGCACTGAAAATGGGTCAGATCTGTTCCACCTTGCATTCCCAACCAAGTTTCAGTGATACAAAGTAGGTCAGATTCCCTCATCCAAAATCAGGTCATGGATGAGTAATGTCTTGTTGTGGATTGACTTGACAAAAGGACTCACCATCCGGAAAAATGAGGGATACGAAGGAAGGAAGGAAGGAAGGAAGGAAGGAAGGAAGGAAGGAAGGAAGGAAGGAAGGAAGGAAGGAAGGAAGGAAGGAAGGAGTTTGACCATGGGAAGTGTCCCTCACCCCTCACCATGGGGGCTGTAAATGGTGACAGGGTTATTCTGTGGAGTGGAAGCTTGTGGCAAGAAGTGACAAATTTTGTGACATTCCAGTGCTTTTCTTACTGGAATCACTCAGTTACTGGAATGGCTTTTCTTACTGGAATTGTCCCAGAAAAGAATGCTCAAGAAGAGGAATTACTATTCATATTTTTATTTTCATCACTTCAGCATAGATTATAGTCCAGCAACATATCAAAGATGGTTTATCTTGCAAAGGACTTTTAAGAAAAAAAATGTCTTAATAAGACTTTTAAGAAATTGACTTTGCCACTGTCCACAGAGGCCCCAAAGGTGAAAGGGTGGAGCAGGCAAATTCCTACACACCAGATATATTCTTTCACTGAGAGAAGCAACTTGATTGTAATCTTCAGAGAAATGTCCTGAGGATACTTCTCCCAGTGGAGTTGGCATGGGGTGCTCTAGAATGCCACTCCTGTTGCATGCAAAGCTTTGCTTTGGAAGATTGGGCTGCAGGCTTGCTTTACTAACAAATTCTTTCCACATCTAGTCTGCTTCTGGTGAGGCTAGGTGGAATCAACATCTATGAAAACTGAGTTCTGCTTACATAGACATTCTGGCTGCCATAGAGTTCCACCTTGGAGTGACTTTTCCTATACCATAGTGACTTACCTATTGGCCAGTTTGGTTTAGTATTTAGAGATTTCTTATTTGGGAATACCAGGTTTGATTCCATACTCCTCCATGAAGCCAGCTGGGTGACCTTGGGATAGTCACAGGTCTCTTCTGAGCTCTCACAGCCCCACCTACCTCACAGGGTGTTCTGTTGTGGGGAAAGAATAGAAAAGCTTTGTCAGCCACTTTGAGTCCCTTTGAATGGGTGAGAAAAGTGGGGTAGAAAAACCAACTCTTACTCCTCCTCTTCTTCTCCCCCTTAAGGATGGTCCATTGAGCTTTCAGATGGGCACATCTGGATGAACCTTTTGTCCCTTTCCACATTACTTGGGTTATTTCAGCCTGTATAGTGCAGATTAGTTAGTGCAGGGGCATGCTGGAGTGGGCTACCAGTTGGCATCCTTCACCATTTCCACCATTTCATGGCTCCTCTCTTCTGTCTTAGAGGCATACCCTGGGGTGCTACTGAAAAGGGTCCCTCAGTACATTCCAGCTACAGGGGCACACTCTCTGCATGTCCTCTGTAGTCTGGAATATGGGTGTTGCAGATCTCCTTAAAGAGCTCCACATCAGGATCAGGATACAGTATCATTTTGGCCCACTTTGCTTTATCCAATGCAGCAGAAACACGACAAGGGGGAGATGAGCTTGCCATAGTCCATGCTGACTTGTGGAGAGCAGGACCTTAATCTGTGGGTTTTTTTTTTTTTTTAGTAATGCCCAGTGTGAAAGGGGCCTTTATCCCTTAAAGCTCACATCCATGAATAAGATAATCATTCCTTCAGATGCCTCATAGTTGCTTGATCCTATCTAATGTAGTTGTAGTATCTTCACTGCTGGCAAGGAAGAAGGGAAATCATTTTGAAAGCACCTCCCACGCTTTAATTCCATTTGATAGCATTCTGCATGTGAAAATGTGTGGAAGGATGGCTTAGTTTTATTTTTAACTTTAAAGACTCTGACCTTGTAGGGGCCTCATACCTATGAAATATGCTGAGATGAACTGGTTCCTCAGGTGTTACTTCATTCCTTCATTTTCACCTGCACCTGTACAGGTAGCAGATTGGAAGGGTGGTGCATGCAAATAAATAAAAACAGTGCTGAAGGAGGGCATGTTTCTTATTTTCTTTCATTTTGCTCTGATCCAGGAGTTGCTGATGCCATTTAGATACATTATTGGAATTTTCCCCTTATAAAAGTAAAACTGTTGCAGACTAGTTGCTGCTCAGGAACATTATTGCTATCATAAATTGTTACCATATAAAGTTACTGCTTGGGAACATGCTGTAATAAGTAAAGACAGAGCTGAAGGCCTGTGGCTCCAAGCAATACAGTTGTTCACAACATGTTGAAAATGTCCTGAAATTAAACAGAAACCATTTTCAAAGCATCTCTGACCCTCCCTTCAGTTTTTTTTTCTCCTGCAACAGAGAGTGTCCAAGAGACAGCATACAAAGCTTCTGGTTTTGCAACGTGATTTCTGACCCAGATATGAAGTGGTCTCAGATAAATGGCATTTTCTGAAGCAGAATCTCAAGTAGAACTTGTGGTCAGTCAGTGGCCGCATCTCCACTTACTGGGGGAAGCATCCTGGAAATGTATATTAGCTGTCACATCTTCATATACCATAGTACGTAAGAGGATCTTGCAGTGAGCATGCCACTATATTTTTGGCTACGATTGCTATCAGAGGAGTCTTGTCTGCAGGGGACAATTTCCTGCCCTTGCCGCAGGCATCTTGGATTGCTGCTTCAAACAGTATTTCCAGGCTTTGAAGTTGGAGGGTTGTCTTCCCAAGAGGTATTCATGGTGTCTCTTCCAAGATGGCTCTGAAGTCAAGTGGAGACATGGCCAAAATCCCAGTTTATTGTAAATGATCAGTGTCAGATTCCGTATGCTTCCAAATGCCAGTAGCTGAAGATTATAAGCAGAAGATAATTATTGTTTTTTTGTTCAAGTTTTGGGGTTCACACTGGTTAGGGGGGACTGTCCCCCTTGTTTGAGGATCTGATGAAGTCCATGACATGCATTTTAATTATAGTCATTTTCATACTTTTTTATAATGCTTTATTGTTTTTTCCTTCTTTGTGTTTGTATTACTTTGGATACCCGTTTTTATGTAGTCTTGTTGGTTTTTAAGGAATAAGATAATTACTTAATTTAAATATCAAACAAATTAATGTCCCCTTCTCCATACCACATTGATTTTGACAGCAGGCAAAGTATGTCACAATGGTCTCTTGTTATATTTGAAAGCTCTGTTCTGGCCAAATACCACAGCAGCAGGGAGAAGGTTCCATCCACTCTGGGTTGGTGGGCTGTAATGACCCTAGGTCAGGTAACTAGGTTATAAAGTAAGTAGTGAACAGAAGGGAAAGTTGTTAGGTTAGAGGGGGTGTGGCCTACTCAATACAGGTGGAAGTGGTTAGTCAACCCGAGGAACTAGCCAATGAAAGGACAGCAATACCTAGGGGAAAGATATATAAGGTCAGGACCGCGGAAAAGTAAGGGTTCTGAACCTGACCTTTACTTGGGGGAAGGAGTGGGACAGATTTCGAACCGGGTTCTGTTGAGTCCTAAGGGAGAGGATAGGCAGGGTCCTGAGAGTTAGGAAAGAGTTTATGAAAGGAAGAGCGGGGTAAGATCAATCAATAAAGTATTGGAACTCAATAAAGATACATTTTTGTTTGTTGCAAAGTTAATCAGCTTGGGGCTTGCTTATGGTTATGACTGATAAGGGAAATGAATGGCAGCGTTGTCACTTTAAAAAGGAAAGCTGAAGCTGGAGAATGGGGCAGCCGGTGGCAGAAGAGGAGAGATTGTCAGCTTGAGCAAGAGGAAGGCTGAATGTGAGGAGTGAGCGTTTTGGCTGGGGCCATGTGAGGACACCAAATCTCCGTTTTCAAAGCAGTTATAGAGCCAAGGCAGGGAAGGTGGCTATGGCTGTCAGACAGAGGGCAGTCAACCCCAGATGAACGTCACATGGGCCAGCTCAGCAGCCACAGTAGAATGCTTCATCCACATGGAATGTTATATCCACCTGGAATGAGGAGTTGGAGTGTCCTCCATTGTGAAAATGGCACCATAGCCCAGTCCAAGGGGAGACAGCTTGAAAGTGGTCTCCAAAATCTTTTCTCATGGTGGACTGGAGTAGCCATTCATAGGTGGATGGCCCAAAGAAGCCGATTGGTCTACTAGTAACGAGAATCCTGGCATCATTTCATCAGACTCCCAGAAGTAGCCAGGAATTTACCATTTCTGGGCATCTGACTAAAACAGCCTTGACCGGCAACTTCAGAGGCTGAGAACTTTGTTACCAACCTCTGGAGCTGGTTCAGAATGCACAGACTGCAATGTGGATGGCCCTTAGTGTGGGCCACCAGTTGCTGCTCTAGTGTCTTGTCTCAGATTGCTTGATCCAGGTCAAGACTGCCCCAACACAGGGTGGGATAAGGTGTGCTGTGCAGAAACACCCAAAAGGCACAAAAGATCAGTCTGCACACCTGTCCTCTTGCAGCAGTTCATGAGAAGAAAAGTGTCCTGGACTAAATAGGACTTATTTGCTTGGTATAAAGTAACGATAGACTTGATATGAAAGAGAAATGAACAAGTCAGAACTAGCTGGGAAATGTTGCCAATTGTTTGTGGTCTGAAGACTAACTCATGATTAAGGCTTTGGCTTTGTTGTTTGTTGGTTGGTTTTCTTGAAAAATAATGCTTGATGTTAGAATCCCAATTTTAGCTACTATTCACAACAAGAATAGTAGATTATGTCTCATTTGATGTAAAAGTGTTTCTAGCACTATATGAAGGGGTACCAGAAATAACATTTAGTTCAACAATTTTTAAGGACCTAGGCTCTCATTTGCATTAATAATTAGTTAGGTAACAGTCCTCTAGTTTGTATGGGTGAATAGGCAAACACTACTGTAGGAGGAATTACCAGCTCTATACCAGAAGTGATCAGATTAGCTTCAGGATCTGCAAATTTATCTGCAGTCCTACATATAGATGACAGAGTAAATAGGACTGACATAAAAACTCCCAACTAAATGAATTAAGGAGAACTTCAAAATTGGCTAGAGTGGACTTGTGTGCCTACAAAACAATTTTAACACATTGCAGCTGATAGAAAGTCTGTGAAGCTGTTAAATGTAATGAATACTTATGCTGTTCCAGCACTTGCCAGTAGCACAGTCCAGGAAGGCATCTACGGACCTCCCTCCCTTCATCCATATGCTTTTATTGTTTAAGACAGGCCCTGCTCTAACCTTTCAAATGTAAGGTTTCATAGACCCAGCCATTTTCACTCTGTGTTATAGTTAAGCAAGTGCACAAAATGTGTGGATCTGTTCCTGTTCTAGCAATGCAATTCACTGAATGTTAAGAAAAGAATAAAAAAGAGCACTACCACTGAAAAGACTTTGCTGTCTGCCTTTCCCTATCTCCCATGAACAGATATGCCATGGTTTTCCAAACTCGGCATAGTTACAGTGCTAGATCTGTGCCTCAGCCAGGTAGGCCGTGGTTTTTGTGGGAGGGTTCATCATACCTATCATTGTTACACTTTTGGAATACTGCACCAGGTGGGTGAAAGCAGACCACATTGGTTAACCAGCCTCCTCTGTCCTGAGGGCGGGTGAATGGAGGCTGCAAAATGCAGCAGATACACTTTTCTATTACTTCCTGACCATCAAAATATTACAAAAAAAGATAAAGGAAGATAGAAATTGGAACTATTCCAGTAAAGTGGTATAAACCTGTGTGAGTTCTATTATCTCCATCATTATACCACTTTCTTAAGATGCCTGCTAGCAGTACAAATTATTTTCTGTGAACATCTATTAGTAATTTCTTTTTTTTAATGAGAAGAGTTATTCATTCAATTTACCTAATATGTTGTGCCAGCTGTGATTACTTAATATCATATGACTCTCAAAGAAGGAGAAGAGTTGGCTTTTCTACCCTACTTTTCTCACCCATTTAAGG
>MTQE01002208.1:29360727-29399612 GCA_014337955.1 Aspidoscelis marmoratus | reverse complement strand
TTTTTTTTAGAAGCAGTAAAAAAAGAAAAAAAGTGGCCTGAAAGTGGCCTTGAGGTGATAGCTGCCACATCCCAGTGTTCCCATCCCATCTTTAATCCAGAGTAAATAGCAGAAAGTGCATTTGATGTGGATTGGAGGTTGGGTAGGAACATTAGTCACTGGATGCAACCATCTCTAAGCCACATGTGGGTGCAAACGTTTGTTCATAGCTAACTCTCAAAGTCTAATGAAATGGATCCCTTGCATGATCTCTTTAAGAATGGAATTATTCCAGATGGAGGAGTCACATTGAGAAGATTAGCATTTCTAGGTAAGTGTGAATCAGGCAAAGTGCAAAATCTGTGCACCTGTTATCCAATTGCAGTGGCATTTGAACATTGCATTTTGTACAAACATCCATCAGAGTTCATGGGATGTTTTTGGTTTTGGGAAACGAATGGGCCCTTGCTTATTTTTCTGATGCTCGGGGCCTGAGCGGTAATTCAGCTTAATCCCTAACAGCTGACTGCAGTTACTATTAATACCACATTAGAAGATAAGCTGGGATGTGAACTCAGGACTGTTTTCTTTAGTTGTCTATTTGACTGCAGCTGCACAGGCTCTTTGAGCAATCACTGGGGAAGTGAAGTGTTGGTTCCACCAACCCTCCAGACCTCTTCAGCCCATGGAGAGAATTACCTACCAGTAAACAAGTAGAAACTATGCTGAGGTTGCTCTTGCTAATAGCATCACCTTCCTTCCCCTGTGTTGATTCATGGAGGGGAAGGGGCTGACTCAGTGGATGAGAATTCTGTCTGCCATCATTATGTGGAAGGCTGAAAGTGACTCACTTCAACTGCTGTTTCTGGTCTTTAAAGTGAATCCAGGCAGAATTATCAGTGTTGTGAGCAGCAGTTCCCCTTGTGGCAGTGATTTCAGAGTTCCCATCCCAAGGCTGGAGGCTATTGTGGCTCCTCAGCCTTGCAGTCCCCCCCCCCACTTTTACAATTACTGAATTACAATTAATTTTTACAATTACTGAATTGCAATTACTGAATTAGCTGCTTTCATTCAAGGAAGTGGAGGAAGATTGAAGCTCTCATTGGGAGTCTCCCTGTGGCCATTTCTGCGCTTGCATATTATCCTGGAACAAAATGCTCACTAACACACTTCTTCTGCATCGGACTAATGTTGTCCTGTGCCCCAACTGACTTAAGGGCACTCTATCTCAGGATACCTGTAGACCTTTTAAAGAGGTTTACAGTCAGACTAACACTCTCTGTTCTGATCCAGCCACTTCCACACCTGGTCTGGACTTTGTGAAATTGTATGGCATCCATGTGTCACTTCCACTGCCTTGTCTTCACAGTCTACGCACCTCCTCTGAAGATCACTTTTAGAAAGAGATAATGTGGGTTTTTTTTTAAAAAAGAGCTTTATCAGTTGCACAGATCTGCAGCTTTGCAAGTTTTCCTCTGCACTTGTGAAGCTGCATATTTCTGCAACAACACAAAACTTGCCTCTTTTTTTTAAAGGAAAAATGAAGATGAAATACATTAAAAAAGAAGCCAGATATGGGTCAATCTAGAATTGTTTGAATGCTGCCTTCAAAGACCACAGCTGGATATTGGGAAGACCGTGGAGAAGGTCCTGTTCAGCTTGGCACATATGATTCAAAACCTGAGGTGGGTGATCTCTTGGGAAGGGTGTCAACTGTGTGGGCTGGAACAGGTATGGCACCTCCACTGCTGGTACTGGTCCAGAACAGGTGGTACCCTGGCCTCACAATGTGGACAGTACATGCTGGGCTTAGACTAGGGGACTTTTTGCACTTTGCCCTGTAGTTTGCATCCAATATACTCCTACATGGATTGTCTGCCCTGGAAGGGGCCATTTCCAGCTCAGGAATGCTAGTGCAAGTGCAAGTGCAAATGCTAGTACATGCAGGGCAAGTTCACTATTCCTATCCCCCAAAGAGGATGGGAAGTGCAAATTTGCCCCCAAACAGGCTGGAGTGGACTAGCTCCAAGTGAGGCAAGTGTGGAAACGGGCTGTGTGCTGATGTGCTGAAAATCAAAACAGGGTTCAGGGAGATCAAAGAATGGCATCAAACCTGAGCTTCCCCCTTCCTCCATTTCCCTCATGGACCTCAGTCCACAGGCTAGAATTGCCTGAAACATGAACAGCGTCTATAATAGTAGCAAACTTTGTTGTTTGCCTGTGGGCATTCTAGGTTGCTGCAACATGTGGAATCTTAAATAAGCCAGATACTCATTCTTCTATCTGACACCTGACATGGGCTGTGTATTTTATCAGATGTTGATTAGGTAGCAGGTGTTCTGACTTATTAAACCCATAAAGCAGGGGGTAATGCAAACAGGATAAATCTCACCTGCACCAGGACTTACATTTGAGCCTGAGGCTCTGTGAGAGGTGTTAAGCCATCTACCTGTGTTTTTAATGCACCCCAAATCTGTTTCATTTTACTGCTTGCATGGAGAAAATATGTACCTTGTGGCTATTGTAGAGCCTGTGCTTTGCAAACTGGGTTTTAAGCAACTTTAAAAAACCAAAACCCAGGCTCACCTTCTTTTTTGGCAGCGTGGATCACATTTACAAACAGAAATAGTAAATGTTCACAGCATCCTGTTCTGTACTACAGAGACAGAAAATTATCAGGCATGTGTGCATATAGAGTTTAAAACTGAAGTCAATATTATGAAATGAATGATGTTTCTGTGACTTGGTTTACTTTTCAAGTTAAAAATAGGTTTGTTCTTCAGTGCCACAAGAAGTGGGGGGAAAGCCACATACATTTATTACTGATTACTGGATTTTTTTTAAAAAAAATTCACTATGAGTTATACAAGGTACAGTTGTGAGTTCATTTCCAAAACAAAACAGGAAGCATTGAAGGTGAACTTTGATACTGCATCATAAGTGGATCATTTGATCTGCTTAGCAGCATCTACACTGGCCTCCACTTTGGCTAAATATCGAAAATTCAACAGCAATGAGGAGAAAGGTACTGTCAGGGAAAGTTCCACTTCTAGCGGCATTCCAGCACAGCATGGTGGCCCTGAGCCCCCCACCCTGGATCCCAACTCCTCTGTGGTCCTGGGGGGCCCCCACCCTAAACCTGAACTGTGGTGGCTCTGAGCACCCCATCCTGGATTCCCACTCCTTTTTGGGCCCTTTCTGCACATACATGTTAATTCAGATCAAGGAGCATCTAAGAACATGTCATCTGCATGGCAGTTTTTGGATCAAGGAGCTGCTTAGTATACATCTTCTGCATGGGGCTGGCATAGATCTGGATTAGAACTGTGCTAAGAGCTCACTAATCTGGATTAGTGGTAGACCAGATAAATGTGGTTTACATCTGTGCTACCATTGTATGATCTGGATCAAGGAAGGGGCATCCATGTATAGAGTGGATCTAGGAAGAAGGTGGGTGTGGTGTCAAGTGACATGCACAATTCCAATGTGACTGCAAAGACACCTTTGCATCCCTCCACAACAGCAGATGCATTGACAGCAATGGTGTCTTTGGAGCATCTTCAAAGACACCTCACATCCCTGGCTACCCTCTGCTACCCAGAAGTAACATTTGATTGACAGGGACATGACCAGTTGCATTGGATGTTGGAGGTGCTGTGGGCCAATTGCACCACTGTGTGGACAGTTTATATGGCAGTAGTTCCCATCCACTGATGCAGAACTGGGCTTAGGCATGGGCACTGCATCACTTTTTAGCACACATTTGCCATTTTAAGGCCCTAACAATGCAGATACCTCTGCCTGTGGCTGATCGAGATCTAGCTTATACAGATTAAGCAAGGTAAGTGCAGAAAGGGCCTTTACTCTAGTTTAGGAGTTTAAAAGTAAAGTGATATCTAGAGTATAGGACTCAGCTGCAGGTGAAATGTTGCAAGCCCCTTAAAGGTTTTCTGCACTTGTGGTTATCTGGTACATGGAACATAGAAGTCAAAGGTAGCTGACACTGAGGGTTTTTATTTCTGGAATACTGCCAAATTTAAAAGGGTCGTTGATTAATCGTTTAGTGCATGTACTTTCTTCCAGAAAAAAAAAAGATGTTGATGCAGGTGCTTCCTAAAGCAATAAAGAATTTGTACGAATACACAACACTTTTCTCCTGTGCTGTTTCTGTGTGCTGCATCTTCTGTACATACCATAGGCTTGCCATTGTGCTTTGGGATCTGGAGACTAATTGCAGCATCTCTTAATTATATGCAAAGAACCTTGGAATGTTGAGATCTGTCCTGGTAGTGCATGCTCTGTGACTGAGAAGATTCTCTCCCTGCTTTCAAGCTTGTGCTCACTTCTATTTGCTAGGTACTGATTTTGCACACCCCCATAATTCTAGAGTGTTGTATGTTCTAAGGCTCTTTTACAATCATAGTCAGCATCAGGTTCCTTCAGCTGAGCTACTCGTCTGCTTTATCAGGGGTGGGCAACTTGCACAACATCTACATTCATTCTTTCTTTTGCAGTCCAGATATCTACATAGGTGGAATTATCACTAAGGCAAGATCTGGGTCAATTTGCACTTCCCATCCCATCCCATCGCATGGACAGGAAAGGTGCATTGACTAGCTCTTGCATTTGTGAGCTTATAGTTTACAATTAGGCAACATCTGAGCAGGCATGGGGCACTTGTAGGCTGTAAGCGCCTTCTGTAAGTGCAGATGTACCTGCCTAGTTATTGCCCAATTGTAAACTGTGGGCCGAAGTGCAAATCAGCCTCTGCATGGGCCATAGGAGCACATAGAAGCTGTCTTTTTCTGAGCCAGAGGGCTGCTCAGCCTGTGTGTTCCAGCCTGAATGACCTCTGGGCTTTGGCAGAAGGAGTGGAGGTGGTTTGTTCAGTGACCATTAGACCTCCACATGGTAGCCATGGGAAGAAACCAGGTCCACAATTTCTTTTGCAAAGCAGTTTTTGCTCCTCTGCAAAAAGAGCACTCCTGGAACCAGAGTGTGCCATCTGAGAAGGTCAGGCACCAGATGGATGTGATTATATACAGTGATGTGAAATCATCACACTCTTTTAGTGGTGCTCTGTGTGGCCATGACGATCCTATCGATCATTATTGCATCTTTTAAATTGATTTGACACCTTGGTTTCTCAAATGTTTTTCCAAATGATACTTCTGCTGGAAACTCTTTCCTTTAATCATAGTAGGTATATGAATGAGTGGGGCATGTGGATATGTTGCACTTAACTTGCAACAAGGTAAAGACACCTTGAACTTGAACAGTTATTTACAGCAGCATACTCACACACTCAATCCTAAAAAAAATCTATGATCTAAAATTGTTTTCCATATGTACACCATTTCAGCTCTACCTCAAACTTCTTTCGGCAATGAAAAACAAACAGCTAATGAATTTCTTAAGATATTTGCTAGGGTGGTCGATTTAATAAATGCAGAAATTACCAGTCTAGTTAATGATGGCATTACACTAGTCTTCAGAATGATGTAATGTACTTGCACAGCAAGAACTGCTCCCTTCTGTCCACTCTCACTGGGTGATGGTCTAGAAATAGGAAAGATCCCCCCCACAAGATGTGTAGACTGCAGCCTTCACAGTTCTTGATCACTGTGTTGGCTAGGGCCATTGAGAATTGTAGTCTTGCACCATCTAGCACATACCGCAATAGCTGTGGTACTGTCTAATACCAGTACTTTTTGGTACTACATGGAAACCTGGAAACAGGACAAAAGGAAAACTGCTCTCTCCCACTGTTATCTAGCAGCTAGTATAGAACTGTGCAAGAATATGCAAAGGACCTTTCTGCACTTACTGGTAGTCTGGATTTAGAAGGGGATAATGGGCCTCCCTTCCATACATTAGTGCAGTTTGAGGGAGGCCCTGGCCCCTGCTAGTATGTTCCATCTGCACAAGATGGAGTGTAGTCCAGACTAGGAACCTATTCACACTTAGGCCTCTGGTATGCAATTAGGACAGCTTTGGTACAGCGCTGGTACAGAAACTCTGTACCAGAGCTGACCTAATTGCATACCAAAGGCTTAAGTGCGAAGAGGCCCCAAACAACTTCTGATCTGGTCTAGATCCAGGCTACTCCTAGACCTGTTTAAACAGATCTACCATTGTACTAGCTGATGATAGAGGGAACCAGGAAAGTATGCAACAGCAAGCTTCTGTACCACTGGGGACACATTTCAGTAGTGCAACAAAATGTGCTGCTGAAATGGGTGGACCAGGGGCTGCAAGGCCAGACACTTTTGTTTCTGACTGTTGGAGCTTTTAGAGGCCAGCATATCCAGTGCAATCTCTCCCCACTTTGGAATGGGATTGCTTGGTCTGGACCAGCTGATCTGGATCACCATCGGTTAAGTGCAGAGAAACCCAAAGTAATATATATTTGCAATTACGAGGGAAGGTTTGAGGGACAGATGTCATACATTATAGCATTTCATTTAGAGCCTGCAATTCAACACAAAGTTACCCACAACAGTATACTGGGAACCATGTTAACACCACTCTGTTAGACTGCCAGACAAGCTAAGCTGTGGGTATATATATTGCAAAACCCTTCTAATGATTAATTCTGTGACTGTGGCTGAATTGCTTTCCCATATCTGTGTCCCAGATTATTCTGACCCGACTCTCATGGATCCCTGTTTTACCTTCCACTCCCTCTGCCAGACGTGGCCTTGATTCATTTTGTTTCAAATGAATGAGCAGGCTGAAAAGGAGAGCCGCATTCCACAGCATAATCTTAGGCAAACAGGGCATGGCTATTGCCTCCCCATTAATCAAAGTTGCTCTCGTCTTGTTTCATTTTCCCCAACATCTTAATCAGAAGCCTTGGCTCTTTCCCAGATTCTCTGATGTCTATAAAGTTGGACAAACACCTGTCCAGGTAAATACATGGCAATATGGGCCTGGTATGCCACAGTTTTGATTACACAGTCCATGTACAAGGAATGAATTGTTAGAAGAAAAAACCCAAATTTATCAGCCGTACTATGCCCTGCAGATCTCCTTAACACCTCCCTGCACTCCAGTAGTGCTTACTGGTGGTCGAGGGTTTGCATATGACCCCATGTGCTTTTCATTTTGCTTGTGTTACTCTAGTGACATTGACAGAACATTCACCTCTAGAGATGACAAGAGCTGCAGTATTGAGCCTGGTTAACCAACCCTTATACACTGAGTTCTGAAAACCACATTACTAGAAGAGAAGCGAGGGGGTCTGTTGTATTTTGTGAGCATCTTCATGGCTGTGGCTTTTAATAATAAGTTTAATATGTAATAAATAAATAAATAGTGGTATATGAGGTGAAATCATTATGTCTCTAAAAATGCGGTCATTCATAAGTGTGGCTTAGGCTGCGTCCAGACATGTTTATACTGTGCAGTGGAATGCGCAGTCACAATTGAGGTGTCACATTGCATTATCCGATTGAGACTGCACAGTTACCTTAATGCTTGATCAAGGACACTCGCTGCGCACTATAAACAAAATCTGAAGTTTCCCTCCACTGAATGCAGAACAGTGAGAACAGCAAGAAAAGAGCAGGAAGGGCAACTCAGATTTGATTGGCTACCTCAACCTGCGTGATGCACACACTGACTCATCTCTCGCAGCTCTGGTGGGGAAGCTACAGAGCTGCCTTTCGATTCGGGACGCCCGGTCGTCACTGTGCAGTAAGTATTCTGCGCTTTTACATTTAACTGCGGATTTATTCTGCTAGTCCAGAGGCAGCCTCTTACAATTACTGTATTTTCCTGCGTATAAGATGACTTTTTAACCCCGAAAAATCTTCTGAAAAGTCGGGGGTCGTCTTATACACTGGAAATACCCTTACCGGGGTCCTGCTGGCCACATCTGCCAGCACAAAACTGGGATGCACAGCCTAAACCGAGCCTGGGACTTGGGGAGAGACAGCAGCCTTACCTGCTAATCCCATTGATGTGGCTTGTAGCTTTCCTTCTGGCGCTCACACGAGGAAAAAACCTTGCTAAACAGGTGTTCCACAGAGCGAAATATGAAGAATCCTGCCCTCATTTTCTCTTCTCTGCTTTAGAAGAGTCTGCCGCTCAAGCGCGATTCATCTCTATGACCCAGTAGGGGAGGGGTTGAAAGCAGAGAGGCTTTTGAAGAGAAAATGATGGCAGGATTCTTCATATTTCGCTTGGTGGAACACCCCCTCCCCTACAGGGTCATAGATGAATCCGGCTAGTGCAGCAGACTCCAAAGCTGCATTGCAGCCACAGATCTTTATCGGAGCAAGGTTTTTCCCTCTCGTCAGAAGGAAAGCTACAAGCCACATTCTTGGGATTAGCAGGTAAGGCTGCCATCTCTCCCCAAGTCCAAGGCTTGGTTTAAGGCTGTGCACCCCAGTTTTGCAAAATCTCCATTTTAAGTAGAAAAATTGGGGGTCGTCTTATACGCTCAGTGGCCGTATACGCCGGAAAATATGGTAATTTAGAACTTTCTCCCCCCACCCTACACATACTCTTTTAAAAAGATTTATTTTATATTTATAGCAAGATTGGCAGAGATGGCTTCTGCTTAAAATACCTTCCCTGACCAAACTACTTATGGCTATTTTGCCAAGTCTCCATGTGTGGCCTGGGAGATGCCTCTATGGAAGCCTCTTCCCTCCAGCATTGCTGGGCACTTCCATGTATCCACTGGTGGTGTAGGAAGGTATCTGAAGATGCCCACAGCTGAGATCCTCACCATCAGAGCACAATTCTGTACCCTTGTGCTTTCTAGCGAGCAGCTGATCATCTGAATATGGAGATCTGATACCCAGTCTGTTCTCAGAGATATCTGGATGAGAAATGGACGCAGTTGGAATGTGTTAAAAAAAAAAAGGAAAGCTTTTTGTGTTTTGTTTTAACCTCCGAACACAGTGCAAGCTCTTAAAGCATTTTGTCAGTGCAGCCAACTGAACAAGAATTGGCCTTGTGATGCTGAGGACTAAAGCTGGGTCTTTTTGCATGAAGCAGCACATGCACACGTTGGCTGAGCTACAAACCAGTGGCCTTCATTTAAGCTGGCTTACGTAGGGGCATGCATTGAAGGTGAAGGATTCTCAGTCCACCCAGCAGACCTATTTGGTGTCTGGTGTGTCTCTTTTGTGACTGATGCCTGTAATCTTTCTCCACACTTGAACTCATGATGCAGGCTGATTTTGCTGTATGAAAACTGAGTTGTGAGATCACAAAGCACCCAGTGTTTTCTGAAGCAGGAAAGCATCAGTAAGAGTTCCATCTGTAAATAGATAGGTGTATGTTATTCCTAGTATTTGCATGCTTCTCTGAAATCTCTTCTAAGTATGTTAAAATATGCAGTATTCCATTTTTATATACTGTACAGTATTTGCGAGTACTTGGAAATTTCTCCATATCTGGAAAAATCATAAAACACAAAGCACACACTGAGCCAAGCTTGACCAGAGGTGAAAGTGTGGATAAATCTAGGCAGCAGTACATGAGTGGTTTCCCACTAGTTTCCTCTGAATCACTTTTAGGCTTCCTAATCTACCCAATTGCACCTGATATTCCCAGGCAGTTCTGCAGTAAAGTGCAGTGACTCTTTGTATAATGCATGGTTCCTGTAAACCATCATGCAGTTCAAAGGAGTGTCATGCAAAAAATTAGTACCTATGGAAAGCACAGGGGTCTGGTCAATGACATCATAGGCCTTTCTGTATTTAGTGTTTTTACAGGATAAATCTTGGGAAAAAAGCTTACTGTCCACACACACTAGTGCAGACTATGATATTCCACCCTCCCATCGTGCTTCATTCGCATTGAAAAAGGATGGTCCAGGCTAGAATATTCAAAATGGCAGCCTAGCCCAGTTTAGTTGTTGACCTCAGCTAAGATGTATACTAAACTATGAAGGTGTGTGGATGGTATGGGCTCCAAAGGTCCACTATACCATGGCATGGAAGACCCTTTTTAGCATTGCTCCAGAAAACATCACCACAAGTTGCTCCACCTCAAAAGACTCTTTGTTGGCAACTTTTGGGCTTAGAGTCAGTTATCTGAATGTGGATCGCTCCGTCCTGCTCCAGCTATAACCCATCCCAGGATGATATAAGTTGCCTGTTTTAGGACAAAGCTTCCTGCCATTATCCTAGGAAATGGGAGGAGGACTACAGAAACGGCCAAAGAGGCTGGATCAAATTATTGCAGTCTCTAGGATGACATTAAATCATGGATATCTTGTTTTTCCAAGTCTGTAAGAACAAACTTAGTATCCAAAAACTGTTATGTAGCTAAAGCAGAATGAGCCCTACTTTACTGGTCTGAATCAGTTGGGATTAATCTAAATCAGTGGTTCTCAACCTGTGGGTCACGGCCCCTTTGGGGGTCGATCTGCTCAAAAATAATTTTATGTTTGGGAGTTAGGGTTAGGGTTAGGTTGGGGGTCACCACAACACGAGGAACTGTATTAAAGGGTCGCGGCATTAGGAAGGTTGAGAATTACTGATCTAAATTTTGTAATGTGTTGGAATTGTTGTTATTTCTTAGTAAATATATTAATTGATGATGAATGTTTTTGTTGCAATAGTTTCATCAGTCATTTTCACACCATCAGTTCCAATAGACACTGGGTATCACTACCAAGTATCATGAGAAGCTTTGCAGATATTTTTTTAAACAATTTTCTATCAAACATTTCAGTGCATTGGCAGTTGACAATATATGCTAGTCTTTTAAAGTTTTTAATGTAGTTTCAAGTTCAAAAGCTAATAAAGACAAAAACTGGAACCCATAATTATAAGTAAATTCACATAGAGGGCATCATCTTACTTGTTCTGTATTTTAACTTTCTGTGACCCACCTGCTGTTAAGAATCTGATTTTTTTTCTTTGAACACTCATTGTTGCAATCACTTCTGTTTTTATATGGGCCATGTCAGCATGGAGCTTGTTCATTTTACTGGGTAGTCAGAACTAAAAAACCCATATCCAAATAAAACTGCAAAAGAGAGCTTTAATTTGGAAGGGACCCTTTTTGTGTTCTTTGGGGGACCTGTGCTAGAAGACACAAAACAAAACATATCTTGGTTGATACTTTCCAGGGTCAGAGCCTTAGGAAATTAACTTGTGAAACTTGTTACCAGTGTTCAGTGTTTTGGAATGACGTGAAATGCTGTAGAGTGGGAGTTTCTTTGTTCCTCTTGTAGGTCCAAAGTATATAATTATACTGGAAACAGATAAAAATAATGGGTTCCATTCAGCTCCATCATCTCTTTCAGTGATCTTCCTTCTCCCACCTTTCTTCCTGGCTCAGGCACCTAAAATACATAGAGTAAACATTTAGGAGACAGTTTAGGAAGAGAGGGAGGATTCAGTTAGCTAAACTGTGGGGAAAAAAAAGGTTCCCGAGCAGGTAGGTCCTATCTTAACAGCTGCATAGTAAGTATGACCTCTTTGCCTTTCTGCACTGCAATTGCAGTCTGTGGGTCTGGAACAGCCAGGCTTGCTGGTTCTGACCATGGAAAGGCTTGAGTAGGATCAGTGCCATCTGCACAAAATGGACCTGGTCCAGTCTACATTGTGGCCGTGAAACACAAGTGGCCTCTGTGGCCAGTGTCAGAGTTTCTGGCGATGCACTTCAGCCCTGCATTATGGTGCACTACTGAAATGTGTCCCCTGGTAGTCCAAAGCATGGGAGGCATTTGTCTTGTGCATACCTCTTATGCTCAGGACGAGACCTGCTGATTCACCAGAAGATACATTTAATCATGTCTACTGGTGATAGTGAACAGGGCCTTCTTTGGATCATGCTTCGTCTAATGCAGACAGAGCATTCCAGCATTGGGCATGGCCTCACAGATTTTTTGTATTAACATGTGGATCTATGAGACCCAGAAGCTTGCAACTTGAGCCCTTGTTCCTGGCTGAAGGTAAGTACTGAAGTGATCTTTGCCTCATTTTGGGAACTCCTTCATTGCAGCCACATGTACTGTGAAACGTTTTACCCATTTTGAGCTAAAGCAGATCCCTTCCTGTGGTTGCCTATCCTGCTTCCTCCCTTCTTGTCTCTTGGTTTGTTTCATGTCCTTTGTTCTCTCCTTTCCTATTAAAACCATGCAATAAAGTTCCAGGATAAATCCTTGTATATCTTCTATGTGCAAATGCCCCCCCCTCTTTTCGGTGCTTTTCAAGTACTGCATGTATGGATAGTGCTAAGATGAATAATGCCACAAAACCTTGAGCTGAAACATGCCCCAGGGGCTGTGCTATATCTTAAGGATAATTTTGAGATACGTTAATAAGATGTGAAACTCTATAGGGATAATTTATTTTGGACTAGACAATCTTTTTGCAGTTAAATGTTATCTTGGATCATACTGGAAGTGTAATAGAAACTCATGCTTTGTGCCAGGAATGTAATATCTTCAGACTAAATTGCATTGGGTCTGCAATGGGCTTGGAACCAGTTCTTAACCTTGCATTAATATTTTTCTTCCTCACAGTAACATGGGACCATATGGACAGTGCTTTGTAAAAGTCACTGTCATAGCCTCTGAACTAATGAGCCTTGGCCTAAAAAGCAAATAAATTGTGAGGAAAATTGCATTTGATACTTACATTCCCATTTATTCCATTTTTTCATTCTTCTGCCATCCTTGACTATTAACATCTTTCCTTTTTGTGCAACTTTCCAGGTTAGCTGAATGTTATCTGCCGGTCTTGCAAACTGATCCACCTGCCTGTACCAATAGTTGGGACTAAAACATTCCCACTTGCAGGCCCTTTTCACTCTTGCTGGTAGACAGGTCCAAGAAATGGTCTGCAGACCCATACAGTTTACATACTGGTGCAGTCTAAGGGAAGCCACACCCCTCCTAATATGCTCTATCTGTGTAGGATGGAACATACATTGGACTAGTACACCCAACATGGTATCATGGTATGGTCTAGACTGGTAGACCTCTTTAAAGAGGTTTACCAGAGTACCAGGGGATGGTATATATATATATATACTGGTCCAACAATGTGTGTGATGGCATGCCTCCAAGGTTTACCTGTCAGTCCTCCTCTTGTCAGCCTTCCTTCCTCTGACAGTGAAGGAGAAGTTGCAATGGCCAGCCAAGCTGAAGCAGGCTGCCTGGCCAGACCCAATGAGGAATGCCTGACACAAGTGTCAAGTGAGAATGCTCAATCTATAGCTCAGACTGACAGCAGCTCAGAATCAGAGCAAGAAGCTGGGCTTCCTCAATGGTGTTGAGACAAGCAACAAGAGCGCTCACAGCTGCGTAAATCGGAAGGATTATGCCACCTGCAACAAAAGAGGCATGGCCCTGCTTCCTCTGTTTAAACCTCACATTCGGGCCAGAGTTGTTGCAGACAAAGACTGTAAAATCTGTGGCTCTTGGAATCTGTAATCTTGCTTTGTAATTTATGACCAACCCTTCTGACTCTCTGATAGCTTTTGACCTTGGAAGTGTTTGACAACGTGTTAACTCTTCAGCCCCCCAAAACCTTGCCTTGATATTGTCTCTTGCTGCTACGAAGCCTGTGCACGTGTGTGTGTGTGTGTGTGTGTGTGTGTGTGTGTGTGTGTGTTTGCTTCCAGACCTTGCTGGCTGGAGACAGAACAGTACCACTAAAAGGCTCCCTGGTGCTCCAAAGGGCAGGAACTTTCTTTCCTGAAGGTGGCATGAGTTTTTTAGCTGGTCTGGGGTCTGGAGTGGAACAGACTATCCCAGTGCATATGGTCTTGTTCTGGTCTAGGCATGATCAGTCTTAGCTCGGCATGGATTGAGTCAGCCAAACTAGTAGAATTGGACTATGGGGGCGGGGCGGGGCAGGGGAAGTGCACAAAAAGATTCTGTTAGATGTTTTCCTTATTAGTGGTGAACTTGTTTCAATCCTGTTTCATTTTTTGCACCAGAATTTTCATGGGTATAAAACCTGGACAAACCTCCTGTTTTCCACCTTTAACGTTCAATGGATGCAGTCACTTTCACTTTATGAGCTCAGTAGTAGTATTGTCTATACACAGTATAGTAGTACATATAGTAATCACATTAAGAAGCAATGGCAGGCCTTACACTAAGAACAAGAGAGTATGATGCATGCATGTTGGGGCAGGCAGAAGGATAATTTAGATTGCTTTTCATAAACTTCTCCAAGCCCTATCATCATAGAGCTGTTTCCTATAAACAAAACAAGAGTGTCTTGCCACATAACATTCAAAATGCCTTGGAGGGGCACTGATGTCTACCCATCTCCATAGCATGGGTCCTGAGAGCAGTTGATGGGTCATCAACCCCCCTTCAACCCAAAAAACCTTTAGTGTAAGAAGAGCAGTCCCAAAGTTACTTCTTGCATGGTGTAGAAGCCCTTCAAGCGCAGGCATGAAGACTGCAGGTATGTTTGCTTTGTCTTCTCTGTGAAAACAGAGGCAAATAATTTAGCCTCTCTACAATCTTTGTATCCTCTCTAATTATCCCTTCCTGTCCATGCTTTTCTGGTTGGATTCCTACTTTTGATGTACTTTAATAAAAGCTTGTTATTTTTCTTAATGCTTTTAGCAATGTGTTCTTCAAAATTCTTAGCATTCCTGATTGCCACCTTGCATTTGTTCTACCAGTGTTTATGTTCCTTCCAGTTCTTCTCATTAGGACAAGCCTTCCATTTTCTAAATGAGCTTCTCTTGCATGTCATGAGCTTCCATACTGCACTCAGAAGCCACACTGGTGTCCTCTTGGACCTTCCAATTCCTTTCCTGTTCTATGTATGCATTCTAATTAAATTCATGACAATTACATTTTGTAAGTTCTCACATGTCTTTGTTTGACTTTAAACTTGGCATACTTCTGCATTGTTGTTTTAGAGCATCCTCTGTGACCTCATGGATTTCACAACAGTTATATTCTCAATGCATTTCATGAGACATGAAAAAGTCTGGACACTCCTACAAGCATCAAATATACAGACCGCAAAAGACACAGAGAGAACAATGAATTAAGAAAGTGCCACACATTAGTATATAATGTTACTCCATTACACAAGCAGCTTGTGTAATGGATAGCATCCTACTTGCATCTGGTTACATAAATATACCTAATATATTTAGCTAAATTTGAAAAGGAATGATGAATTGAAATGTGCAGGTGAACCATCATAATAAAAAAGCTAGAAAGCTGAAAGGAATGGCTTCCATGCAAATGGAAGGGAAACCTCAGTTTCAATTTGGTTGCTCCTCTTAGTGTATTGGAAAGATTGCCATCTTGTCCTTCTCTAGCTGCTACTAGTTGTTTGCATTGCTGGCAACTGCTTTGTAGCCTGAATAGGGCCTACTGCAGTTTTATCTGTGTATCACAGGCTGAATACAAATGTACCTTTGTGTAATGGTCTTCGAAGACCATTTCAGGCCTGTTCACAAAAGGAATGTCTGGGGCTATTTGCATGCAGAGTGCTGGAATGGGCCTGTCCCTGTCCAGTTGCTTTGGCAATGCAAACAGCAGGCCTTCCTGTTGTTGTCCTGGTAGCACATCCTGACGTTGGACTTCCCACCAACCCTTGTCGCGAGTGGGTGAGGTGATGCCATATCTGGACACTGTGGTACAGATAATACATTCCAGAGATCTGCCTGGAACTGTCCCTTATGAAGGTGCAAACAGGACTGCAAATTCTGTGACCTCCTTTTGCATGTCCTTCAAGTGTTAGTGTTACTCATGTGATCCCCTTTTCACAGAAAATGGAAAGGGAAGGGCAAGCCTTTAGATATCTGTACCTCTAAATTTGAAAGGGGTGGGAATAAATATAGGGGTCTTCTTGGAGGGAGTGGATAAGATATGACCCTAGGCCACCATAAGATTGTTTGGCACCTATCAGTGTCATTATCTGATCAAGTAACATACCTTAGATATCTCTTGGTACTTTCCTTCCTCTCTCTTTTTCTCCCTCCCCCCTCCAAATACAGCACTTCCTTGATGGAGCATTATGTTGAGCAATGGGTGTTTCTGTGATATGTTTAATTATCACAAAGCTGTTGATAAAATCTGTATGTTTTCCCAGCTGCCATTTGGCTGAGATTAGAAATATTCTCTGGAATCATAAAATGCTTTATTCTAAAGGCAATACATACAGGCGGGAGTATTCTGAATTTATTTATGGCTGCATTTCTTCTTAAATGGATCAGATGCAGTTTAGGATGAAACAGTATGAGAGTCTCCAAGAGCAACTCTTCTTCAGCTTGGCCCCATGCCGATGTTTTAAGCTCCCCTTTTCTTCCACAGCTAATGGTAAGAATGTGATGGGTTAGTTTGTCAGCGGTCACAAGGGAGGTGAGGGTTAAGAGGTGAGCACTCCAGGTGTGGCTGAGCTTTAAATGTTTCGTTGGTGAGAAGAGAATGCATCCTTTGCTTCTAATGACAGAGCACTGCAGGTAGGGACATGATGCTCCTTGTCTTGTAGATGTGTGGTTAAGCAAAAGACAATTGCAGATGTTCCTGGAATTCCCAAACCGGATACAAAATTGCTAAGAGGATACATAGAGGAACATTGCCAAGAGCCTTTTGCATAATGAGAAGATCATGTTATGCTTCTCTTGCTTAAGGGCTCACTTTGCACTTAGCTCTTCTCTGAATATGAATACAGAGTGCACAGACGCCTCTAGTAAATGTGAATCAGTGGGACTGTGCAGAGCTCTCTTTTATGCACACAGACCGGTAAACTTAAAACACCCAACAGTTTTGGAGCTGGCTGTGTCAAAGAACGACAATGTCATCCACACCACAGATATTGGGAACTCCTAGAGTGCCTCTGGGAGTAACAGGCAAATGTGCAGGCCTACAGACCGCTTCTGAGGCACAGAATTATCTCTTGAAGGTGAACTTTGCATAAAACAGGATAAAACAGCTCTGATGAGGACAAAGCTTTACTTCATGTTCACTATATAGAGAGATTGTAGCAGCAGGAGTGATTTATCAAGGGTAATTTCCTTACCACTTTGGGAGGCATTTCCGGACTAACACTAAATTGTTGTAGAACTTTTACTAGCCATGTAAATAGCATGTTTCCTGCATCTTCAGTGAGATCAGAGCTTCCTGCCACAGTGACGGCCTATCTAATGGCCTCAAATTTTCAGAAAGCTCAAATTCTATTTGCAGATAAACCCACTGTGAAGCTCTCTATTCCCAGGAAACTCTGGTCTTTCCTTCCTTCAGAAATTTACTGGCGTCAATATTTGCAAAACTAGTAGAGATAACTTCATACTTTCTTTTGGAGGGGAATAGGAGGCAATTCCACTTAAAGAACTGGCCAGGTGAGCAATGATAGCTGCTTCCTAAAATGGTGGGATTAGGAAAACAGCAACAACAACAAAAAAACCCTGAAGCTCATATGTTGTCCAAAATATTTCCTGTCCTGTGAGGTGGAACTGGTTTAATAGTTAAGGACTTAGAAAATCTGATACAACTTTCAACACATTCTTCTTAGATCACTGATGACTGCTTGACCTTCCCAATAAGGTTATCCCTCATTACATGAGCTTAATATGTTTTGCATGATGACATGTACAGCAAGTTTCCACTACATTGCTTACCATGCCATTACCATGCCTCGCAAGCAAAAAGCTGCTTGTCCAGTGAGAAACAGGTAGGGATCTGTGCATCTCGTGTAACTCTTACAGACATTGCTTGTATAAAGAGGAGTTATTCTATTGCTCTTCTGTTATTTCTCCCCAGAATATTCAGACTGAGAACCAAAGAATGCATGCACAAGGTACCTTTTCAGAGTACTGTTGAGTTTTGTAGCTACCACTGACTCCTAAGATTTGTGCATGTGCTCAGGCGATGTTTATTTGTTACCTTGGGAGCATGTGCAAACTCCCTGCCAAGAATCCAACATCTGTACAATTGATACTTGGCAGTAGATTCATGTTGGGTCCCCAAATGTAATGAATGAAAAAGGCTGGATTTGCATCCCTTTCTTACGTTTTGGCTCTGAGTACATGGATCTAACCTGTTGGGGGATATCCACAGTTGTCAGGGGAAGATTTTTTTTGGCTTCCAGTCTTATTTGTAGCTATTGTGTATTATTGTGTGAAACTTACTATATTATGAAGTAGTATTGTCCAATTTCTGTGTATTTCATAGAGAAACACTACAGGTGTTTGGGCACTTAGGAATTTTTGGAATTGTTCTACCCTATTCAACAATATGAAGTTAGAATCATACGTTTGGGAATTTAAGAAGCCCTCAGGGGTGAAGGTTATATCCAGCTCTGAATTTCCTCTGTGGATATGACTCTGACAGTTTTCATAAAGTAGAACATAGTTCAAAGCACTAAGTAACCATAATAAAGGTATTATTTGTGAAAGAAACTCTGCTGCCAGTTATCTGCACGCTGAGCTTTTGTGATGAATTCTATCCCTAACAAAATGAGAATGACTAGAAACGCAACACTGGTGCAAATCAAAACCATTATTTTTTTGCCTAACCAAGTGGTAAAGAGAAGAAATAAACCTGGCCCTGATTCCAGGGCTTCAATGTTCTTGCACATCAGCTTCATTATCCTTGACACCCAGATTAAAAACATCCTTCAAGTTGTGTGAGGTTCCCCCCCCCCACCCGCTTTCTGCAGACCCTGCGTTTCTGGTTTCTTTGACATTTGGGTTGCAGATAATAGCTGCTCTCTCTCTCTCTTTCTGACACACTGTAAGGGATTAAGACTTGAGTGCAGGTGGGTTTTCTCCCCCTCGCTGTCACCTGGACATCACCATGGAGATAATCCTCAGTGAAACAAAAATAAGAGTGGAACCGGTTGGACAGAAAGTGCAAGACTGAGCTGGAGGGGGGGGGGAATAAGAGGCATAAGGCCAAGAAGAGGGCATTGGAGGCTTGGTGGGAAACGACCTTGGCTCTAGAACTTGCGTGAATTGAGCCATTGGGAAAAGCACTGCAGCACTCAACCAACAATGGACGATCCCTATCCTGTAGCGTTTAGATGAGATTAATTGTGTTGTAGTGGGGGATTGTGATGATTTCCCAGTCAGTATGGAAAACTGGGTCAGCCAAGGCTGGCATCTCACTAAACATAATGAACACGAGAGTCCCTTGAACAAACATGTATATGCTTTGTTTGTTCAGGCTTCGTCTTGCTTGGCTGGAACTGGTGAAATATATAAATCTGCAATCAAAGCAGAGACCACAATGAGGGACTGGTGATACATTTGTTGGCTGGCTCAAGGCTGATGTTGTCTTTCCGAAATAAGTCTTTTATGTAACAATGATTGTTTGGTTTTTACTTCCTAGCTAAGCTTCCTATTATGCTAAAAGGTGCCATGCCTTTAGTTAGACTATATATTTGAAAACAGAGCCACTGGTGTGCATTTGGCATTTCTCAATGCAGCACGTTTTCAGAAAGTTAATGCAAGATCATTTGTGGGAGTGGGGATCTGTCTCTTTCATGGTACTTGAACATAGGGCTGATGGCTAAGTGGCGTGACAGTTCCAATTCAAATCAAGGCATATTAACACGCTGTGCTTTTATTTTAAGTTTGTACTGTATGCTGTAAATATGTGATCCTAACTAAATGGACGGTGGTCTGTCTATAGCTGCGGTCAAACCTACATTAATGCAGTTTCAGTTCATCTTCAGAGGGGGAGAGTATATCAGCCAGGTGACTGGTCATTTTCTTTTCACATCCTTTAACCCCAAGGTATGAATTTTGTGTCAGATTGTGCCAAAAGAAAACAGTTCTTCGCTTCACTGATTAGTAATCCCACGCTGAAAGTGGACTGAAACCAGATTAAAATTTAGCTGTGAGTGCAGCCTTATGATGTCCTTCTACTTCTTTGTACGTTAGCATGCCATCAAATTAGAAATGTGTTTTCCAAAATGTTTTGATTTTAAGTATTTCACTCCCTTGCATGGCACAAATTTGTTATATCTTGGGAATCTGAAACTTCCAAATCTCCTTTAAAACTAGGCTAATTCTGAGCGAAATTCAGCTAGATGTCTTTAAAATGGATTTCACCACCAAGATTTGAGCAAGATAATATTTTCTTTTAAATATTTATTTAGGCAGAGATCAATCTTGTACTGATAGCCAGAATCATTGGTAGAGTGGTGGGAGCTTGAAACTGGCCATGACAAACTTTCATCACTTTTTGCTAATCATATCATAAAAATTAGAAATAAGATCCTTAGACACCTTTTGCTTGCTGTCTTTGTGATTGTTTAGAAGCTTTTCATTCACAACTGATTTCTCCAGTCCTGGAAAGATGTGGTCAAAGCCAGTGGCATTTCAAGTGAAAACATAATAGCAGCCTAATATCCCTTTATTCTACGTTGCCATTCATAACTGAGGTCTTTCTTTTCTGTCACGTCCCACCTCCTTAATTAGGGCAGTATCCATTTCTCTATTGATAACAAAGGGAAGTCAAATCCAAAGTAGAAGGTGGGGGAAATAAGGAGGCTAATGCTTAATTCCTATAGTCTGAGCTTTGGTCCTCCCCAGAATATGATGAGTTTCTTCATTTTCCCTTTTCTTTCTAGGTTGGTTTTCCACCCTCAAGTTTCGAACAGAGTATATTTTTGGTGCAAGTGCCAGGAACATGGAATTTGCTCTGTGGAATATCTCTCCCCAACAGCAGAAGGGGGCAGTTGATGAAGGAGAACTGTGGACCTCTTGTTTAGAGTATTTGATTGAAGCTTTCTGTGGTCTGCCCTGGGGCCAGCAACCAGGGTGTGAGGATGTTTGGCAAGAGATTATTACTTAGGGCCACCGGCAAACTCTGAAGTATAACAAAAATCTGCCAGTAGCCTCATATTTTTGGACATAGTCTAGGCAAATATTGGGAAACTGTTTTTTTTAAATAAAAAATATGGAGGCTAGGAAGGAAGGAAGGTTCTTTGGTACCCATTTGCTTGCTAATGGTAGCAGAGATGGAAAACTTAATCTATGTGGTATGTCTAAGAAGCCAATAGCTCATTACCTTACTGAGAAAGGCACTGGGAGGTTTTTAGAGGCCACCAGAAGATCTTTTGAGGTTTCAGGCTCTCCACAAAAATATGGCGGTACCTTCGCCTTTAAATACCTCTCTGGTACTAAAAATGGCATTACTTTTAGTGGGAACTTTAAACAGCATATAAGATTTAACTTCCATAATCCATTCACTATTTAAAAATGTCAGATGGAATTTTTCTTTTCATTCCACAGTCTCTGTGTGCTGCTTATGCCAAGCAGTTTTAGAGTAACCAGGCTTACCATGCCTGCATCTCTTAATTAGGAGAGATGCAAAGTTCGTGATTACTGGTTCTGAGCAAAGGTGCACTTTGCCAAATAGGGCACTCTTTGCTTTTTCTGAGGCTGAGCTTTTTGTGCATTAGCTGGTTTAGAGATGAGAGGGACAATGAGAAAGCAGTGGGGTGGGAAGAACAGGAGAGGGAAGCAGAATAATGTACTCATCTGGTGTGCTGGCATTATTCAGCAATACTCATGGCAAGGAATGCTTTTATTTGCTGTAGTTCTACTCAAAGGAAGCAGATTAATAATGGTTTTTATGAGAGGGAGAGTGTGCCTTTAAAGATAGGAGCAATTTTGTAATTTCTGGACTAGGTATATAATATACTGTCGTTTTTGCAAAATTTCACAAAGATCTATTCTTTACTACAAACATTTGCCCTCAACCGCATGACATTTCTGTTCTTCCAAAAGAGTATAGATGCTTACCCTCTGCTTCCTAGGACAACATTAGAACCAAGGGGCACTTTATGAAGCTGATGGGCAGGAAAAATAGGACAGGCAGGGGCAAATGATTTTTCACCTAGAGGATTATACAGATATACAATGTATTACCAGAAGAGGTGGTGACGGCAAACCAGCCTGGAAAGGATTAGATAAATTCATGGAGGACAGGTATATGAATGGCTACTAAAATGCATGCCAGGTTGGAGAGACAGTCAGGATGCCTCTAAAGTGTATTCACAGGGACTAGAGAGCAGGTGAAGGTTTTGCCTTTGTCTTCTGTTTGATAGGGCCCAGAAGCAATTAATGGGCCACTGTGTGAAACAGGAAGCTGGACTAGATGGACTGTGGCCTGATCCAGAGGGGTTCCTCTTATGTTCTTATACCTTTTCTGCTGACACAAGACTGAACTGACTTTACCTACTGCCTTTGCAGGTCAGCACTCAGCAACTCTCTTTCTGCTGCATCCAGTGTCATGCTGTCTTCGGGTTACAGCCCATCGTAGCATAGGAAGGACTGTATCTGTGTGATTTTTCTCCATCTTCACTGCCCAGCCCTCTGGGCTATCCAGTTTTCTTAGACAGCTCCAGGCGTAGTGGCTCTTTCTAGCTGTTTGTTTTATTCCCAGCCTTGCTGCCGAGCCATACTTCACAATTATTATTTTTCTTCTTGCAGTCTTGATGACAGTTCGCTGAACTCATGTGTGCATTTTTTAAAAAGGTACAAAATTGAAGCAGGGCAGGTGCCAGGAGCACAAGCCCCACCAGGCAGTGCTGGCTTTTAACAGCTGTGGTCTGCCTGCAAAAGGAGTAAGCCTGTACTTTGGTATGTTTGTCTTAGAAATTTTAACCAGGTGGGCCTTGTATATTTTAAGGTGTATGCATGAAGGCATCTATTTTAACTCATTATGGTCTTGGTTTTGGGAATCAGGGTAGCTATAATATGTTTGAAAACTGGGAACCCACGAGTGGTAGCACTGAAGGGGCGGCTGGACTGCCATTTGCTGGAGATTATTTGATTTGGGCTCCTGGATGTAAGGGCTCTGGACTTGATGGTCCTTTCTGACTCCGGTATTTTATGGTTGGAAAGAATTGCAGCTCAGTGGCTTTACCCCCCAGATGTTCATGCATAGGTGGGAAGCTGGACTGGATTCTGAGCCTCTTGTTCTCTAGACTGCACCAATTGTTCCTCTCATCCCAATTTCTTTTCTGTTTAGGACTATATATGTGTTGTACTTCTGTGTGGTCAATATATGTGGAATGAGCAAGCACATATTTTTCCAGGAATTCTTCCGAATGTCCATAGGGTGAGAGGAGGGGTAAGCAGGCACCACTTCTATCGCTTTTCCCACAACGTCTTTCTCCTACATTAATGTGATGCATGTGCAAGGCCCAAAGGCAGAGGGCAATGCATTTTTTGTACCTTCTGAAATTGTTGTGGTTGGGGTGCGTGTGTAAATTTTTAATCTTGCAGAGGACAACATATAATACACCCACTGCTGTAAATTTACTGTGATACATACATGGGTGGCTTTGGGCCCTTGCCACTCATCTACCAAGCAACAGTGAATTTGGGGGATCCTATCCCTATCTTTTTTATGTGCTTTTCCCCATATGAAACACAGCATTTTTTGGTAAGATCCACATGGGTCCTTTATGGTGATCCCAAGGTGCATGGACTACACAACCTTACACCCTGTGAACACACTTTCCACTATAAGCACTCATTATAGTGCCATAATGGAAGAGGGGCAGGAAGAGCTCTTGCAGTGCCTCCCACCACCCTCCCTTCCACCTACTATGTGGACCTACCGTCAGGTTGCTTCTCAGCAATGTTAACCTAGGAAGTGGCTGACTTCTGTGGCCATTTTTGTGCTTGTGTAAACACCCCCAGGTGGAACCCTTGATTTCTGAAATGCCCAGAGCACGGCAAGTGTACGCCCAGTATGCTGTCACTGCAATATTTGACAATATATAGTGATCTGGAATGATCATCTATCACAGCGCTGCAACTGCCATTGTTCCGATGTTGCCTAAGTGAAAGTCTCCTTTCCCCTAGGCGCTTGCATCTTTATCTACTTATAATACATATTTCCATACTAAAGTAGTATTACTACATTTTCTGTCTTCTATAAGGTTTTGTGTTGTACAGATGGTGCAACAAATTCAGGCAAGTGTCACTCTTAATTTTTGATTTAATGAGGATGAATGGATGCATATGCATTTTTTAAAGTTTATTTCCTGCGTTCCTATAGAGCAGGGGTGCTCAACTATGGACCTCTGCAGTTCCGGAACTAACAGCTCACCTCATTCATTGCTTTTGGCTAGATTGCCTCCGATTCAGGAAAACCTGTGCAACTGCATTTGACAATCCCTCCTGTATGTTTTTTGAGATTTGGGCAAAACCCACACAGCACTGCCAGGCCCTGTCAAAAGAGAGTGACCACACATCATTGTGTGCTCTAAGAGGGCCAGAGGTGCAATGGTGTGCAGGAGTCTGTCTCCTACTCAGCCTGCTCCAAGAGGTAGAACTGACTCCTAGGCATGCTCCTTCTGCAGAAGGGTAAAAATTGCACTGCAGAAGGGAGTGTACATTATGGAGCAGCTACTGAACCAGTCTACTACCTATCTGGGTCCTTGGTTCTGGTCACACTAGTAGTTTAGGATGACCTCAGTTCATCTTCAGGTCGTGGTACTCAAGTTATTTTTATTGAATTCATTTTCCAAGCTGGTCTACCCCCATTAGATTGTCTTAACTTGTAGTTCTGTTGTTAGAGGACTGCCAAGGGCTCAGACCATCCTGGCATCCCAGGATGTCTTCACTTCCTCAGTTGTGAGCAGAGGGGTGGGCTAAAGGGGGCCGAACTGTGCTGTGGTGGGTGGGTCCAGTCTTTCAGCCAGTGTGGATGTGCAGAGTTCACAAGGCGCCTTCCTTTCTCAGTTTATGTGTATGATTCTTCTATCTAGTGTTTTTCCGCAAATTTATTATTATTATTATTTTAAAAATTAATCGCATAGAGAAGAAAAACACATTAAAAAAAGAAGGGGAGGCATGGAGGTGGGGGAGCAGGTTTTAAAAAGAACCGCAAATACACACCCTCACCTCCTTTGTGTGACACAATAACATCCAATGAGAAAGGAGATAGATTTGATGCAGCAAAAGGGATGGAGAGCCAAGACTTCTGTGGAGGAGGCTCAGGTCAATTGCAGAGAAAGATGTGACTGATGCGGGCGAAAGTGAGGACTGCTTGAGGACAATCTAGGTGTGACCAGGACTGGTACAACTTCAGTTCTGTCTTACACCTGTGTGACCAAGGCCCAAGTGTCTTTTAGACTTAGTTCCTGCCCAGGCCCACCAGGTGAAGTGCTGGAAATGGCCCACTGGACAAAAAATTCAGTACCAGGAAACTTTCATTCCCCAACCTTCAAGTTTACATGGGCCAGGACATGTGTCCTCTGGGGACGGCCTTCCATCCCATTTCTGGGCCAAAGCAAGCACTTTGGTCCACAACCAGTCCTATCAATGTGTGTCTCTGCGTCCAAATGGATCTTGACTTTGGGACTTTTTCAGCATGGTATTTGTATCCAGTTACTAGCCATTATGCAATTGTCTTTCATAGTGTGTCATTTAAATGTTTAGTAAAATCTGGCTTCCTTTGCATAAACACAGAGTAGTTTTGTTTTTACTTTGCCAGTAGTATAATGACTTCTTTCTTTTGATGCAATTCTAACAATAATGTGATTTGACTTTTGTGGTGTCATTGATTTAAATTAGCATTTAACACTCAACTCTTGTATAGCCCATGCAGTTAAGTGGTGATTACTATGCAGTTGCATATTATGTAGTGATTTATGAAAGCTGGCCATAGAATTATACAAGGAATGTCTGTACTGTATTTGGAGAAACCCTACTGAATTCAGCACTATGTGTTTCTGGCAATTTTTTTTTTTTAAATCAAGTGTCATTCTTCCTGATTAGCAGTAGTTCTGCATCTCTGAAGGCACTGATGGTGCCTGATGGTGGGGTCTCCCTGACACATGGCTTGTTAAACAAAGGGAGACCAGGATGCCAAAGCAGTGGTTAAATTTACATCTGACTGGTCCCAAATGCCTGATATTTTGGTGGTAATTTTAGTGCTAGAAGGAAAAAAGAGGTGATTCTTGGACAATCATACACAGTCATGGAATGGAAGGGGATGCTTCTTTACAATGAAGTCTCCAAAATCAGCTCATTAGATCAAATCCTCCTCGAATTAACAAAAGAATCTGCTGAATCATTTTAGGATATTTGAATTTACCTTAATTTACTTCGGGAAAACCAAACAAAAGTGCTAGTTAAAATAAAACCTTTGCTGATCATTTACTTTTAATACCACATTTCTGCATCTTATTGATGAGATCCTATGTTTAACTTACTATACTGCTTTTAAGGAAAACAGGCTAGAGCCAGCACATATGCAAAAAGAAGGTCAAGTCAAAGTGTCATATTTACTTTGTGTAATTTCTCTCTGGGGCCCAGGATCAAAGTCCATTATCCCTTTTGCAGCACCCATTATTAGACTTGAGGCGTACATGTAGAAATTTTCGAGCATTGCTATAACAGTCTGTTAAATACATTTGGATGACTCAGATATTCTGTGCCTCTGAAAAAACATTCAATATATATATTGAATATAGTACCATTATGGCACCACAGTGGTGTGGTTGCATCATGTATCTAAAGATGAGCTCTTCTCCGCCCGCCCGCCCCCCCAAAAAACCCTACACTAAATACTATTGCTAGAAAAACCAGCACTGGTTGTAGGTTTTCTAGCCACAGCACATTTTACTTAATGTCTGGACTAAGCTGCCATCATAGCCCTGTCCACCATATGAGGTCCTTTCTGTGAAGCCTTTTGGGCCATGTGAATGCAGCCTATGGGCCTTTTTGCACATACCTCTCTTAATCTGGATTAGGAAGATCTGGATCTTTGGTATCCAGTCCTCATGGAATCTGGTCCTTGATGTTCCACATCATGGTGAGGGCCCCATGCATCTGCATGGGCTGTCTAGCACCCAGTGGAAATGGGTCCTAAACAAGGCTGTTTTGTGGACACTGCAGCACCCATTCCGAGGCTCTGATTGGGCTCGATTAGGCCTAAGCAGGACGGTCCACCGGTGGTGCAGCACAATCAGCCCACATAGCCATCAATCAGAGATCACTTCCAGTTAATGTGGGTGTGGCAGAGAGACACAGCTTCATAGCTAGTTATGTAGTCACCATGAAGCTTGTGCTCAGCTTTGTAGACCACTGCAAAGTATGTATGGGCCTACATAATGTGTGCGTTGAGGGGTGGAGCTGGAGCCGCCCTGCTGCTAATGGCGGCCTCTAGGCCTGCCCCAGGACTTCATTTCTCCTGTTTATATGTGGAAGTATCTGGTTTTCACAATGGAAGACTGGATTGAAGAAACTTGTATCAATCTGGATTTAAAGGCCTGAAGACCCCATTAAATCTGGATTTTGACGGCAATGGTGTGGACGACATGTATAGAATGGGGTTGTGTGAACTGAAGGTATGTAACTAATCAGTACCAGCTGCATACTTATTTTTTTAAAAGCTTTCATTAGTGTGAAAAGTGTTCCAGGGGCTCCATATGAATATTATGAGTTAATTGAGAAGAATCCTCCATGGTAAGCCTCTACTATTATATCTTTGTTTCTTTTGACTGGAAGCAGGTAGGGGGAGATGTGGTGGAGCGAACTGCAACTCTGGTAAAGTCATAGCAGAGATATGAACTGAGGGAGTTCTGGATTACGACATTAGTCTTCAGCTGGTATGCAGCACTAGTTCACTAGTAACACTCACTCCAGCGGGCACATGCTGTACAGTCTTTAGTCATTCTAAAATGTTAGGTGGAATTGTCATGAGGAGAGGAATTGGGCAGAGAGGTCTATTGCTCAGCAACGAATAAAATAGGAAATCTGGACAGTTAATCACTGTGATTGAGTTCTAGGGCTTCAGAAAAAAGGAATTTAAGGATTAGGAAGGCATTGGAGATTTCTGCACAGTCATGGAAATGCGCTCTTCCTGGGCCAGACGTTTTTGGCCTAGGAGCAGGGAGGAAGGCTCTGTGCTTGGTAGTTCACATTGTTTGCATGGGCAGTAGGAGTGCAGGTAAGTTGCTCCCACAGTTGATGGCCCTCCACATGGTGGCTGAAGGAACATAACAGGCCCATAATCCCTTTTGCAGAAAGTTTTCACAGCACTTCCAGGAGTAGATTCTGCCCTCAGAAGGGTGCAGTGTTGTGCAGCCATCACACACCATAATGTGCAGTCTCCATGCTCCCAGCATCCAGTCTCCACATCCCCTGGCACTCCTCTGGCACCAATTGAGCTTGCCCTGTACATCTTGCCATTACTAACTACACCAAAACATTTGCCAAGGATCTCACATAATGCCAGTAGTTTTACATGTTGCAGTTTGGTCATTTACCAACTTTGTTTCTTTGAACAAAACCTTTTAGTCCAGCCTTTACTATCCTGGGGTTCTCCACATGCTTTAGACTATAATTCTCCTGGCAGCCTGTTAGTGGGGCTCTTTCCTAAAAACCCCATAATTATGCTTCCCTACCGTGGTGCTGTGCTAAGCCACTTTAGCTATCAAAAGTGTGCCCAGTGGGTGAAGTGGCAGCTCAGCATGATGTAATGGATGGTTCATGCCTAGCCTGCCCTTGGTTCCTGAACACAGTCTGCAGTTGGGGAGCAGAATAATGGGACAGCTCATGGGAGACGAACCAAAGTGAAGAACTTGCCTCTTTGGAGGGTGCCACATTTGTGCAGGCTGTCGTAGCCGGTGCCAAGTGTTGACAAACATCGGTGATGCTGTTTAATCATCACCTGGTTTATAATGAATGCCTGGGAAAAGGGAAGGGAGATCTACTAGCAGTGGAGAGCAATCCTCTAAAATTAACGGGATTTTTAAAGATGTGCTTAATAGAAAACTAGTTTCCAATTGATCTTGTGGTTAGAGTGTTGGACTCTTACTGGTAATCTTCAGGTTCGATTCCACACTCCTCCATGAAGCCAGCTGGGTAAACTTGGGCTAGTCACAGCTCTCTTTCTGAGCTTTGATAGCCTTACCTATCTCACAGGGTGTCTGTTGTGGGGAGAACAGAAGGTTTGCTTCCCCTTAAGGATGAGAAAAACAGGATATAAAAATCAACTTACTCCTACTATACCTTATTTTCTTGCTATTTCAAAATGATTTAGCCAACACCTGTCATCCACCTCCCCATGAATCATTTTCTTGACTATTTCCACTTACTTTTTTGTTATATTTCTTCTGGCCTTTCTCTTGTTAATTTTTTCACTATCTATTTTTAAAAAATTACCGTATTTTTCGGTGTTTAAGATGACTGGGTGTATAAGACGACCTCCAACTTTTCCGGTTAAAATATAGAGTTTGGGATATACTCGCCGTATAAGAAGACAACACCCGGCGTATAAGACGACCCCTGACTTTTGAGAAGATTTTCCTGGGTTAAAAAGTAGTCTTATATGCCAGAAAATACAGTAAATTAAGACAGGTAAAGTAGAGCATATATCTTCAACTGAAGAATCTCTGCTGTTCTTTCAGAAATTTCCTGTCCCACTGAACAGCCCAGTAGCTTCTGTTCCTGCTCACCCATTTCCTTAATTCTTGTTCTTCGGGATTAAGGAATACTTTGCAAAGATTGCTTTATTGCTTTATTAAAATTCTATCCTGCCATGTACCCAAAGGTCTCAGGGCAGGTCACAGCAAAATCCAAATAAAATTGTGTGACTCAGGGGATGCAAAAGAAGTAGTCTGAGAGATGTGATTGTCCTTATTTCAATTGGGATTTCAGGCTGTCCGAAAGTGACTTTTTGACCATACCTTTAAACTGAAAGAAATTGCCTTACTCTGCAATTAGATTATCGCAAACCACTGCCACCACCACAAAAGTCAGCTTCTTTTGGCACCAAGGATTCCTGTGGCTGGCAGTTCTCTAAAAGACAAAGAAGAGAGCAAGAGCAAATCTCCTTAAGTTCCTCTTAGCTCACCAGAGGTGCAAAACGTTAGGGCCTCCTCTCTATCTGGATTTCGTTAACCAACACTCATCATTAGAGGACCGAAGTTGTCAATGACATGCAGTAAAATAACTTAACATACAGTATTTGAAAATGAATTATTAGTTCTTTACCTGTTTCCCAGAAGGAAATGGTCGGGAGCGACTGCTTTGCACTGTGTCCCAATGTGCTAGGCTGCTAGGCCGGTCCTGCCTGCTTTGTGTCATCTAGTTTGGTTTTTGTGGTTGAAACCACACCAAACCTGTAGAGGAGGAAACCCATTAAGGATTAAGAGGTCAGTCTGCATTCTGCATAGTTTCTGTATGTGGCTGAATGCAAGTCTCAGAGCCACTTGCTCCTGTCAGCGTCACTAGGAGCCCCTGGAGGGCACAGGTGGAACGTGACTCTCCCAGACAAGAAGCATTTCCCACGGATGGCCCTTTAACTCCCACAGTAGAAGGAATCCATGCAGAGGCAAGCATTCACAAGCCTAGTTTCTTGTCTCTAGCTGTGAAAGCAAGGGGAAGTGGAAAAGGCACAGACAGGCTCTGGCCTCTATCTGTGAGCAAATCTGCTGTGTTTTTGGCAAGATGAGTTCAGTTCTGCAAAGTGTCTGTTGAAGTTACCATGGTACATCCAGGGAGGGACCATAACAAAAAAGAAATGCCTTATTTTTGAGAGATGCCAACAGTAATCAGAGATATTGGGATTGGATTCCAACAGTGCCTAGATGACTATAGACATCTGCCTCTGTATGGCAGAAATTAAATCTTAGAGGAAGCAAGAAGTAGTTCAGCACTAGCCTGGATAGCTTTAAGAAAGGTTAGGCAAATTGATGGGGGATGAGTGTGTCAATAATTACTAGAATGGATGTCTAGGTACTGTCTCCAGGTTGGAGAGATAGAGAGGATACTTCTAAAGGCCTTTTGCAGAGACTCAAGAGCAGGTATATTCTGCTTGAAAATGCCCAGAAGCAAATGGTGGGCATTGTGTGGGTCAGCATGCTGGACTAGATGGCCTGATCCAGCAGTGTTCCTCTTAAGTTCTTAGGTTCAGTTCTTGTCCTACTTTTTCTTAATTTCTAGATTTGTACTTGGTAACAGCAAACTAGGGGTGCATCCAGAGAGGGAGTATAGTACCATTATGGTGCTGCTGTGGTAGGGTTGCCTCATTTCTATGAGGCAATTTCACCATAGCCCCCACTTTTCCTCCCCTCCAAAAAATGTGCAACCCCCCCCCCATTTCTGGGAAACCCAGCACTGGTCACAGGTTTTCCAGCAATAGTGCTTTTTACGCTGCCTACTTATCTTCTGGATGAAACCGTCATGGTTACTCCATCTATCAGAGATGCATGGAGATAATGGCAAGCACATTCTGGTATTCAAAATGCTCAGATGCCTGGACACAATGCTGTTTAATTAGCAAGGGATAATGGTGGGAGATCAATATCCCATGTTATCCCTTGTTGGTGTATTATTTAGTCACTGTCCAGAGAGTGCCTAAGATTTGTAAATTGTGAAAATGGCAAATTAGATGGATAAACAGAGTAGGTGGCCTGGTCACTTGTCTACTTTGTCACCCTGATTGCTTGTGAATGGTCAAATATGGTAACCACCAAAGGATGCCAGAACAAGTTTTGCATCCTGCCTCTTATTAGGTATTATCCATGTTGGTCTGATGCTTCATTGACAGCAAAAGCATCTCTATGCAGTTTGTTTTTTGTTTTTACAAAGACACAAAACATATACATTAAAAGATCCATAAATTTGCAGCAGAGCTGTGATCAAATATACTTCAGAAGTTGCCAACTACTTTGAACCACTGGGCATACTTGGGCTCCTCCCTCTCATCTGCATGCTTCTTTCTCCAGCAGTGATAAGAGGTGGTGATTAAGAAAAATCTAGATTTATCCCAAGGCTAATTAACAGGGATAATTAATTTTCAACATTCAAAGAAAACGCTAATTGACTGAGCTGAAGTAATTTGTACAAAGATATTAATGACATGTTAAAATATTAATATGATGTTACAGCATTTGGTATATCTTGGAATGAAGGCACTTTCGTTGAACAGACCACACTATACTGTAGAATAGTCTCCCCCTTGAGATGCGTCTGTCACCTTCTGTGTACGTGTTTAGGGAGGCAGTGAAGACGCACCTCCATTCCCTGTCCTACTTGCACCACTATCAGGATCCTTTCTATGTGGACATTCAGAGACAGCCTGTAAGGGTGTAGCTGAAAGCAAGTTGCATAAATTGATCACACCAAACATGAACTGTGACACCTCTGAACATAGTTATGTACATGTTAAACAATACAGGACTAAAACGTGCATGGAGCAAGGAAAATCTTACTCAAGGTCTGAGCTACTGGTTATCATGAGGTACTGCCCAATTTATCTTTATATGTCAGATTTCTTCAAATGCAGTACCTAAAGCTAAGTCACAGAGAGGAGAGCTATAGCCCGTCTTTGCACTGGTCCTGAAGACCCCAGTTAGACCTCAGTTGGTACCTGATCAGCAAAGCCCTGTCCCCAGTAAAGACACTTTTAGGACCCCATCTAGAGGGCCCGGTTCCCATGAGAGCTGGAAAAACCTGGATTTAATGGGTCCTTTGAGCCCTTAAATCTGGATTTCCTGCAGACTCTGTTAAAGGTGCCCACAATCCAGTCTTCAGCCGTGAAGACCAGATTAGTGGACATGTGTCTGCATGACTTACCTGCTGATGAGGTCCAGGGGAGGGCCTAGCAGGAGTGGAGCTGCGAGTGCAGGTGGTGCCGGCTCTGCCATGCCACTCACAGCTACAGAGTTTTGCCCTGGTTCTGTGGCCTTTCGTTTGAAGTAAACCTGGCGGGCACAATCATCACCTCCCCAATGTTCCTGCTGCTGCCTCCCACTGCTGTTGCCTCATTGAGGGGAAGACATGGGGGAGGTGGTGACACTGGCAGCCGCATTGATGCAGCTGCAATTGCCACTTCTGCCACCTCCACCACACCCCTGATGTGGCCACAGGGTGACGGAGGTGGTGGCGGAGGCAGCAGTTGGGTGCTAGTGGGACTGGGAAGACATATGGGGTGTTCCCAGTGATCTGGATCTTCAAGGATTGGATCTCAGGGAGGACTCCATCTCAAAGATCCATATCTTTTACAATCAGTGCAAAAATGGGGATAGACTATTTTTTGTTAGCTTGGAATGCAGAATACCAAAAATTCTGGAAACTTTAGGCTGTCCTTATAGGGAGAGCAGTTAAACACCGGAAGCACTTGTATGAAGCAGGAGGCGAATCTGCTAAACTAAATAGCCCATCCAGCTCTGGTAATTTCTGCGCTTACTTCTCAGTGATCTGAACCAACAGGTCTGGACCAGCCAGGCCATGCTGGTTTGGACCATGCATGATGGCACTAGTCCAGACCAGCCCTGGCCCTGAAGTTTCCTCACATTGGAGCCAAAGGGGGACTAATTTTGGTGGTGCACTTTGATGTACTGCCAAAACGGATTCCCCAGTGGTAGTCCCAAACATAGAGGTATGTCTTGGTCTAGTGGTTAGGAAGCCGGAGGGTGTTCTGTTGTGGAGAGAAGAATAGAAAAGGTTTGTCAGCTGCTTTGAGTCACCTTAAATGGGTGAGAAAAGAAAAGCGGGGTAGAAAAGCCAATTCCTCCTCCTCCTCTTCTTCTTCTTCTTCATCTGTAGACAGGTCAACAGGTAATTCTGATCAGAGCCTAGGCGTTTCTCCACTTACTATGGTTAATCCAGATTAGAAGGTCCGGGTCTTTGGAAAGAGGTCCTTGCTGAATTTGGTCCTTGAAGATCTGGATCTTAGCGAGTACTCCATGCATCTACACTGGCTGTCTAGCACCCAATGGCAATGTGTGCTAGACAGGGTTGCAGCGCAAATGCCGAAGCACCCATCTGGAGGATCCATTTGTTGGTGGCGCAGTGTGATTGGCTGGTGCAGATGTTGCTCAAGGCTCAGTTCTGTTGACAGTAGGGGTGGCAAAGAAGCACAGCTTTGTCACTGTGTATGCAGGAATTAGCACTTAAATCCTTTTAGCCTTGAGTTTAGGGGTGTTTTTTTCTCTTGGATTTTCTTTCTTGGTCTATGTAAATATTTCTGAAAGAGTATTTCTTAAAAATAAGCTGGACATTGTATTTAACTTTTTGTTAAATTTAATTGCGTTCTTTTGTGGGTAGGGCCTTTGAAAATTGCTTGAAAAACTCAAAAACCAGGTTGGATAGAACCTACTATAGTGAGTTTCAGCTCACTTCAAGCAAAGTATGTGTGACCCTCCTTTTCACAACCATACAGATAGCTCCTACATGATAGAGGAAGCAGCACAGTAAGCAAAGATGGCTTCTGGTGTGATCTTTGCTTGCTACATTGTCAAGTGCTTCATAGGTGAAGTGCTGAAAAATCGCAGTTGGATTTGGGGATCTTTCATTCATTGTTTCTACATGAGGCTTTTCCAGAGCACAGGAAATGGATGAGGGAGTTAGCAATTTTCCTGTGCTCTTCGAAATAGGGAATATTGGAAAGGTAAGTCCATATGGCACAGGGTGAAGAGAGCATGATGAGAAGCATTCTGACATCATAGCACTCCAATGAGTTGTTACAGGGCCATGTGTATCCTTTGCTCTAGGATATCCTTTGCTTCAGTCCTTTTTGTGGTGCAACAAGGGGTTAATCAGATTAATCCCCAGTCGCCATAAAGGCTCCATATTGAAATTGCCATAAATAAAATGCATAAGAGTGAATGGAGGCAAAGTCTCTCGGGACACAGATTCTAGGAACAGGAAGAGTCAGTATTAATTCTTATCTTTTTCTGTTAATTAGGGATACTCGGCTCATAAAAACAATGTGGAAAGAGATCTTTCTCATCTGACCAAAGAGCACACATACTGGGCTACATGGTGAGGGAGGCAGATATAAATTATCATAACCCTCTTCGTAGGGGGCATAATTAAAGCGGAATGGTCCAGGGAAAGCAAGCAAGATGGGTCCTTTGCACAATGCAGACCGAAGCAAGATCTGCATGGTGGTGGGAAGAGAGCTCCTGCTAAAGGGGGATTTGCTGACTGCATGCTGCCCATTGCCTTCAGCCATCATGACTGCAGCCAAGAAACTTTTGTTCCCAGGCTGCTACCTTGACATCCAGGGGTGTGACCAAACACAGGAGATGGTCAGGCTAAGTCTACTTCCATATGGGAAGAGGCAATCGTGGGATCTAAAGAAAACCCTGCGATTTCCTCTCACCACTCCTGCCAGATGCAGGGAGCTATTATGGGCTCTTACTTATCCCTGCCTGCAGCTTCCCCAATTGCTCCTCTTGAAAACACTCAGGTGCCCACCCACTTTGTTTCTTTTTTTCTCTTGAACTTGACTAGCATCCAGGTGTTTACTACAGGAACAATAGCAAAGGAGCCAGCAGATGGAGGTAATCAATTGCTATAATGAGAAATGTGGCATCGTTGCTGGATTTCCTGTAATAGAGATGTTTTGGGATATCACCTCCATATCCTGAGTGGGAATGTCACAGATACATGTAGAATTCCCAATGTAGTCCTGTGAAAGTTGTGGGTTTTAACCTAGGTCTGAAGGCATGTTGAATGGTAGTTATTGAGCAGAAGTTATTCAATTTCTCTTTCTCTTCCTTGAAGGAGTCAAGGGGAAGCCATCCAAATTGCTCTCAAATCTTCCCGCTCTTCCTGAAGTTTAAAATATATATCAAGTTTTTTATTGCTTTCACTCTAATTTTGTTCTTATTCTTTCTAATTATTATTCAGGTACTTGCCAGGCAGGAACAATATGTGTGATTAGTGTATTTACAGTTTTCTCCCTCCTAGTAATTAGACCAAAACTTTTTCGAGTAAACCTGTACCTAGGTCAAAAAGTTCCAAGAGCTCATAACTGTAGGAAATGGTAACAGGACAGAGGAATTCTTGCGAGGTTTCTTCGGAAGGGATATTTGCAATTGTGTTTTTACGTTTTAAAATCAATTGTCCAAGAGAGAAGACTTTTCTCATTTCATAGCATAAATGTTGCATATTGAGAAGGCAGTCAGATAACTCAGGTTTACTTCTAACTAAAGGCCAAGTTTAGGGTGGGGATGGTTTTGCAGGTTTTTTTCTCCACCCTGTCTCGATAGCTGGGTCTAATCTCCTCACCTGTGGCTTTGTCTGAAGGAGGATATGAATTAATTTTCCCCCCTTGATCCACTTCTGAAGTCCTTTGTGAGAATTAGACAGTATTTTGCTACGGTAATTTACCAGATCATGTTGGGCAATTAGCTTTAATAGGACTGGGTGTGATGAAACATTTTACTGTTCTGCAAAGTGTGTGCAACACACACACACACACACACACACACACACACACACACACACACACACTCTTTGCATGATCAGCATTTATCCCATCTCCCTTTTTATTTGCCATGGGCTCCTTTTGTATGAAGTCACTGCAGCACAGGAAATAATAAAGATCTCTTACTAGTGCTTGTGGTTTGGGTGAGACTATAATGATGGCATCTTAACTGTTTCCGGACCTATGCAACAGGTTACCCATCCTGCTCTGGATTCTCTCTTTATCAGGCTGAGCTGGATTTTTAGTTATCTTTGTTAACCAATCATTCACCAGCTGTATTCTGTTCTTTCTCTGGCAGTTTTCAGTTTTTCTGTCACAAAGTTGATCATCTAGTAACTGCTGAGGACAAAGGGACAATCATGCATGTTTAGCTTCCCTAAAAAGGTATAGCTTTTCTGGGCTGGGGATAGAAAAAAATGGAAACGTCAACCATCCCTGTAATAAATGGTGACCAGTTGCACAGATATTTCCATACAGTTTTCTCAGCTAGGATATCAAAGTGCTTTGCTGTATCATTCCATGGGGTGATACCCGGGAATCAAACCTCTGCTCTTCTGCTTTTCAGATAGTTCCTCTGCCACTGAGCAAGAGTCATCTCTGTAGTAGAGGGAATAGTTGGTGTTGTGATCAGAGCAACTGTGTATTGTTGGCACAGCTTAAAGTGGAAGAAGTATTAAAAAAACACAAGGAAGAAGCATCCCAAAGGATGGTGTGAGTTTGAAAGAGGATAGTGAGAGACAGAGAGGCAAAGCACTCATGAAAGAAAGGAATTGTTGGATGAATGATTATAGACACAACCATGAACATGGAATAAATCATGCTTGATATGTGGCTGTAATTTCTTAATCAGACGTTTTCAGTTTACTGTGATCTGAACAGAATCATGGAGTGTTTTGTTCTTAGTGGCCAGGGAGCTAGTCAACCACGGGCCTTTTCAGGTGAGTCTGTCCCATTCCCTGCCCTGCCCTGTATTGGCATATTTTTGACCTTAAGCCTTACCTCTCCTCTCCCTCTTTGTCCTTTATATGTAAAAGGTGAGCAGCTTCTTTATTTGGATGATCAAGCGATAAATTATCAGGTGCTACTGAGTTTGGTTCATTTCCTGGTGAATGTGTTGACAAACGTTTGTCATTTGAGCTGTCTCCAGGAATATATTGTAGCTCATCCAAGGACGTTCCAGTTTTGTCTTTCATCCTTTCATTAATCTTCCCTATTATCTACACCTTTTTCTGTTTCCGTCAACCTTGCCAAGCATAATCATTTTTTCCTGATCCTTCTTATATATTTGCATCACATGCTCCATCTATGTGAGTATTTGCTTGTTTATCATCATCTGAAGATAAGAGCTGGTCCAGGCCTGATGGAACGATTGCCTCTGCAGTCCTTGTGACCAACCATCTCTCCATCTATAATCCAAAGGCAACTTTTGCTTTGCTCGCCCTCTTTCTCAGTGCGCAAGTTCCAGACCTGTATAATGATCACTGCGCTAATTGTTGTGATCGTTCTTGTCAGTGAAATGTTCTCCTCTTGTTCAAACTTGCAGTTGCTTTCTCCTGAATTCTGCGACACGTTGACCGTCTTTGTCTACTCAGGAACCCAAATGAGAGCTGCCTCCGCTTATTTATCGTGAACTGTAAATTCACCAAGCATGCATGGTGGCATTATATTTTGCTCCTTTGCCCTCTGAGGCATCTTGGACTTATTCTGGCAGACTGGACCTCCACTCTATGGTGCCACTGATGTACATTCATGGTTCCCCGCTCACAGTTTACTCTAGGTGGCAATTATTTGCCTCAACACGGTTTTACACAACGGGGTGATCTGTGGGAATCAAACAGTAGCATTATAGAAGGGAGACTGTGTTTAGCATTAATCCAGATTTTGCACTTTGTCATTTTCATAATGACTTCTAAGTCCTTTTAACCTTCAGTTAACAGAGTGGAGTCATTTTCTTATCTCAAATTGTTAATATTTCAACTTCCAGTTTGAATTCTGGCTTCCAGTTTTCATGTCTTTCAGTCTTCTGCATATCAATCTTATGACCTTCTGCTGTCTGAGAACCATTGCGTATGTTTGGCATTTTTCTTTGGGTCTGTTTTTCCTATTTATTTTATTTATTATTACTTATTATGGAAGACAACAAAACAAAACAGAACAAGAAAAAATCTCCATCCTCTAATACATCATTACACATAAATTCATAAATATAACTGACAATAAATGCCTTTCTCTCTCTCTCTCTCTCACTCACTCCTCCCCTCCCTCCCTGCAGGACAACTACAGGAGGTACTCAAACCATCTACCCAATACATAGTTTGCTTATGGCTCTGTTCTCAAGCAAAACTTTGCTCAAGTAGCAAATAATATAGATAGTCTGGTAACTTCTAACTTCACCTGAAAGCTACTTGGATCTTTCATTCTTTATTCTTTTGGATATCTGTTTTTTTCCACCCTGTTTTTTATCATGTCATTTTTCTCTTCCCATTGCCTTTGTACATAAAATGGAGTCACCCGTTATAAAGAAAGCAGGATGGGCTTGTCATCCCATTCAGCCTAATTCAGAGTTTAATATTTAGTAAGCGCTATGCTATATAAGAAGAAAGACCCAACTCCCAAAAAAGAGCTCTTTGCTTCTTTCTGGGCAATGGGTAGCAAACTGGGCTTACTCAATGGTGGTTACTACCCTGCTTCTTAGGGGCTCTGTTGTTAATCTTTGATTAGATCTAGATTAGATCTTGATGCAGAGTAG
>MTQE01002208.1:29318707-29357377 GCA_014337955.1 Aspidoscelis marmoratus | reverse complement strand
TGCTGGCAGCTTTCCTGGACATGTATATCCTTCCCTTCACCAAATGGTCCCAGGGCAGGTGGACTGAAGAAGGTTTAAAGTGAAGGTGTGACCATGACCCAAGAGTGGAATGTGGACCATTTGCACAGTGTTCTATCTGGGAGCTAATCTGCACCTTTTGAAATCCTTACCCTTAAAAAGAGTGATATAGACTTCAATCTCATTTATTGTTCTTTATTGATATATAATTCTTGTCATACTTCAGGATATAGAAGCATATCAATAATAACCATGAGCATCTCAAAAGCACTTGGATTTTTATGAGGTGCCTGAGCAGCTGTTAATGAATTTAGAAGCCCCTTATAGAAAGCCAAGTAAAATAATCAATTTGCATAAAATATAATTAAAATCAGTGGCTGAGAAAAGAGAAACTGTTCTTACTGGATGAAAAAGGAATGCATTGTTGCTCACAATCAATTTTTAATATCAGGTTTAGCAAAAACCGATTTAATCTGGCACAAATAACAGATTGATATATGACTCTCCTTGGATGTTATTTTGCTTAAAATGCCCAATTGCATCATTTGTCTTGCTCTAAGAGAATAAGCATACAGGCAAGCAGAATTAGTGATTCATATGGACCTTTACAAACTGTCTCTCTTTCACACAGCCCCAGGATAAAGGAGGGTGGCAAGCGACCTTGTTATCTCCTATTTCAGCAGTCAAGCAGTCCAGAATGTTCACTTACTCTCTTTGGGATTTTCCAGATCACTTTGTGGGAGCAGATAAGCCTCTATGAAACATCTCCAGGAAGAATTCCAGACAGAACATGGAACAACAGGATTTATTAGTTACGATGTGCATATGATTTCATTCCCTGTTGGCACCTTTCAATCACTTTCCACCATGACACTTATCAGTTAGCCAAAGCTATTCTTGCCTGAACTGCTGGGAATGTATGAAATGCTAACTGAAATTAAAATTATATAAATTAGTTTTAGAACCATTTTTTTATTCATTAGCACTTCAGCAACAGCATCAGAAACATGATCCTCAACTCCCCAATCAGCAAAGGTTTTCAGTCACCACACCTGAAGAAATATACAGTAGCTTTGACCCATAAGACCCTAAATGACTTGGGCCCCAAATACCTAAAGGAATGCCTTCTCCCATATTGACATCCCTGTGCCTTATGATCTGCAGGGGAGACCCTCCCTAGCTGTACCACCATCGTTAGTGGGCACCTTTAGTTAAAAGGTTGGGCACCTGGGACAAGGCCTTTGTGGTGGTAGCCTCTAGACTATGAAATGGTCACACACACCCTTGAGGTGTGTCAGACATATTCACTTCAAATGTTCAGGAAATTAGTGGCTTCATATAAGTTTTCGATTGCGCTGCAGAGGAAAGAAAGGTGTATTACACCTAACTTCCAGAGTATTAAAACATTTGGGTTTTTTGCACTTAACTGCTATGGGGTACTATTCCATGGCAACCAAGATCAGGAACAGAAGCTGGCATTCACATTGTGAGCGCTGACACCATTCCAATCTTCACCCAGAGTTACCTTGGCCTGAGTGAAGTGCAAACGCTACCCTCTTAGAGTATCCACCTTGCTGCTGCAATGGCTATGTGTTGTGGGTCATTGCTACGGTGATTGGTTGATGAGGTATGTCATTGCAGGCATCCTGGAGGGCCAAGTATGAAAAGGCCCATAGTCTCCTAGCACTATTAAGATCATTCTACAGCTAAGAATGGAAACACTGCAGTGGTTATTCTCAGTCCCAGACCCCAGAGGCGATCCAAGAAGTTATGATGGTACACGGTAACAAAAGATTAAGGTCGAACAACAGAATCACAGTCCTGATTCTGTCTCCAAATAAGTGCAGACAAGAATGGGTCAAGATAATCAATTTAATCTCAGAATTCCTACAATTGCACATCCACCTGCACTGTTGGGGTAGACAAATCTGGAGATAGATTCAAAGCCACTCTCAGTCATGAAGTGCAGGGTGTGACTTTGACTAACCCTCATTTTTTAAGGGTTGCTATGAGGCTAAAATAGAAGGATAACCATTAAGCTATTCTGAAATCCCTGGGGGAAAGGCAGGATATTCGCGCAAAAGATATTACTTTTTCTTCAATTGACTGCAATAGGATTTGTGCATGTTCAGGTTCAATAATGGCAATTTGAAGTCTAGTGCATGGTCTAGATAAATGCAAAGATCATACTAGAATTCTGTAAGGCTAGATGAAAAACCTTGGGTTGTTGCCTACATTATAAATATTTTAGTGCAATATCAGTGAAACTAGCAAAGAAGGAATATATATTGGTCAGCTTTTAGGGACACATCATGCACACTCAGGATGCATCCCATGTTTGTATGGTGTGTTCTATGGCAGGAAGCGCAGTATGTACATGTCTGAATACCATACCTCCTGCCCTTTCCAGGCTTTGAGGCCTAGGGGAAACTTTCATGCCCTGCAAAATTTCTGCTCAGCCTCCTTAAGGGAAGGACAGGAAATGTTAGCAGAAGTCAGCCATTTTCTCTCCATTCCTTAAGTGAGGCTAGGTAGAGAGTGAATGAGGTAAGCTATCTATCTGCAGGGTGGCAGTGGGGGCAAATGGGAGACAAGCACCCTCAGCGTTGTTTTTCTTGCATCATGGGAAGTGTGCCCCCAAGGCTGTTGCTGTTGAAGGGGTTACCAATGTGCAGACGCCACACCCCTCAAACCCTTACTGGGTGCCCTTTCTGCCCATGTGGATGCAACATGGGATACTTGAAGACCAGTTAATCTGAGCACTCCTTATCTTTATGCTCTTAATTAGAAGGCTGAATCTTGTTCTGATTTAGTATGGGGACTGTTTTTGGAATTGCGTTTGGGAGGGGAAGCATGTTTAGGTATGAAGGTTTGGGGGTATACTTGACACAAACGTTTGCACAAAGCTTGCACAGATTTTTTGCTTTATTGCATTCATATCTGAGCCATTAGCACTAAATGTGTATGATTTACTGCTCATCATTCAGATACGAATACAGTCTGAGTGAGGTAAATGCTGCAGAATTTGTGGCTCTTGATTCAAAATCCATTCCTCACCCCAGTGGTGGAGAAAGGTCACAGAAATCACATCTGCTGATACTTTCCAGTCAGGTTGATGGAGCTGCTTGAATCCCATAACCATGCAATCCATTCCTATGTGACAATGTGAAAGATGTACTAAAGCAATCAGAAATTGGTGTTAGTAAAGATCTTCTAAATTCTCTTGCAATATTAGAAGCCATATGAATGGTGCTGTAATCTGGCCTGTTGAAACAGAATATTGTCTGTAGGCTAAGGAGAAAAGAATCATGTTGGTGCTTGGTCAAGACAGCAGAAGGGTGGAGAATAATAGGCTGAATACTGGAAGAAAGTTAAATAGCCTTCCATAGCTTTCAAGCTAGCAGTCACAGTCTTCTCTCATTCCTTGGAGCTGGGCAGTGAGGTTTAATGAAGTGGCCTCAAGGTTACTTCTGAATGAGCTGTTGCCAGATCTGTTGTGGTTTAGAAACAGCTAACATCACCTCTGTGTTTATCATCTTGTTTTAGAAACCGAGGAGAAGAGGATTTTCTTCATTCTTTCATCAGCTTGTCAGCTTAGATATGACACACAGGTTATTTAAAGGAACAGTAGCTTTCATAGTAAAGGTGTGTGGGGAGGCTGGAGGTGGGAAGAGAATTACAGTGTCTTGGCTGTTATTAGTTACGCAGCACCATGAATGAACAAAACATATCAAAACACTCTAGAATGTCTTTGGGCAGTTTTTCCCATTTACATTTTGAAGACTGGGATGATTTATTTAGAATGTCGTCATGAATCTTGATCCACAGTTTTCAAATGTATTCTTAAAAACATGCCAAACAGAAGAGGGTAGGAGGTTCTTCTTCTTCTTCTTCTTCTTCTTCTTCTTCTTCTTCTTCTTCTTCTTCTTCTTCTTCTTCTTCTTCTTTTGTACAATCAATGGGCAATTAATTAGTATACTATTAATGTACAACAGACTGTGCAATTAAGATACAAAAGCAAGGTACTTTATCTTTGCTTTCTTAGTTATTGCTGGAATGGATTTTTATGGATTTTATGATAGAGTAAGAGAGATGTTTTTAAAAGTACCTTAGCTATTTTAAACAAAGAAAAACATTCAAGTATTTTTTTAAAAATAGGAAGGTATTTTTCTCATGTATGCCCAAACCTGCATGTATGCTTGATGGTATTCTCCTTGGATGGAGCACATTGATTAGCCCCAGGAGCAAACAGTGGTGGTGGATGGGATGTACACAAATGTATTTTTGCCATTCGAATCCGAGTAGATTCGAATGTCATAAAATCCAATTCAAATCCTTAACATTCAAATCTGTACGTTCGAATGTTAAATTCATATTCTGTTTTATGTATCTGTGCACATGCCGTAAAAATCCATATGCATCCCATATTATCCCGTATGCATCCCATTTCAATCCCGTATTTTAAGCGCAAGATATGGATAATTTTCATTCAGATTCGTATACAACAGACTGAATTATTTGAATTGTTCAAAAATCCGTATCATATTTTCAAAAATCCGTTTTTGAGTTTGAATGTCAAATTTGGATCTTTGAAAATACAATTCAAGTTCAAATGTTGAAATTAGTTGGATTTGAATCAAATATTCGAGTTTTTGAATATTCGTGCACATCCTTAGTGGTGGACTGAAGCTGGATTAAAACTTAGGTGTGAATGCAGCCTAAGGGGTGTTAAAGCTCAGCTTCTGAAGTTCAGTTTCACAGTACTGCAGCCTGTTGTTGGTAAAAATTCAGTCTTGCTGCTGTTTATGGAATACCTGAATTCCTTCTTGTAGATCTGGTCAGGCCTTTAATGGGGACTGTGTTTTTGTAATAGACTGGTGAGATATAGTTAAGCAAACAGAGAAGCAGTCATGGTAAGTGTAGGTTCACCAACACAGAAAGAATTGCAACTATGTATTTTGGACTGATACAGAATATCACATAACGTGGAAACCGGGTCTTCCACTAGTTGATTCCTCCAGGGAACCCCCCTGGATCACTGACTGAAATCTTGTGTATGAACTGTGGAAGTGCTAGGTGAGTGCCTAAAAATGTTGCTGTTTCCTTCTTGAAAGGATCTGTCTTTTCCATGACACATCATTCATTTACTAACATAAAAGGGAAATGACTCACCTTTCATCCAAACAAGAACTCCTAAGGCTTTGCCGACAGCACCTGTCTGGGACATGGTTACTTATTAACAAGTTACTAGCAAAAGGTGTCCTGGGAAATAAAGAGTTTGCCTAAGCTTCTTTCAGCGGCTGTTTGAATGACCACTCCTTGTTTCTGAGATAGGATTTGCTTACTGGGCAATGTGTGTGCCATGATCTTGAAGGAAATTCATGCTAACTGTTCTCATGGCAAGAACACTCCTTTTACCATCAACTGCAGTAGCAGGTTGGGTTTTTTTTTTAGGTGTCATGAATTAGATTTTCCGTCACCCCTGACCCTTGGCTATCCTGATTTAGGTTAATTAGTGCTGGGGTTTGAAGTCCTGTCAGTGTGACCTGACCTATTAGACTCTACTCTTCCTGTAATTTCATATTAAATTATTCCTAACTTTGCCTGCTTTAAATGCTTTGAACCCAAGGGCTTTCACACTGGCTGTCCGAGGGGAGGGAGCCAATATGTCTTCTGGAATCTAGTAGCTACTGCTGCCTCCGTGCTGTGGTCTTCTTGGGGCAAAACTGGAATTAAAAAATAGAAATGTATCATACACCCCCTTGCAGAACTGATATTCTGCAGTACAGTAAAACATCTGTTCAAAGACAGCTGCAAGTCACTAGAGGTAAAAATTTGAATTTTATTTATCTGAAAAAACCAACATATGTACTGTAAGTATTCTTATGGCTAGAGACTTCAGTTAACATTGGGCTCATTAGTTGAAATGAGCACATGGTTTTTATACCCCACTCTGTTTCTGACATAGCCTCTTTGCCATGTTAATATTACAAGCTCAAATTCTGAAGTGATATCGGAAATAAGAACTGATAGTAGCCTTCCAAGTAGACAACAAGATCCATTCAAAACTAGGAATAGAAAACTCAGGGTGGATAGTTTACACATGCCCCTACTCTGAACCTCCAAAACCCCACTGAGGGGGTAGACTGGACACACTGAAGGGGAAATGGGATTTTCCTACTTTTCTCATGCCCTGATTTGGCACACTTGCACCTGTGTGGCCTGGCTGGCTGTTGTGGAGGACAGAAAATCATCCATGCCATGCAGCCACCAGCCAATTCAAATGATGGCTGTTTAAAAGACCCCTCTAGGTGATAAGGATGTGCTAGTTGTGAGTCCTTAAAATGTCTTGAGAAGGGAGACATCTAAATATGCCTTCTCAATACAAAATGCTGCCCTTGTGCCCTTCCAGATAAGGTTTGTATCCCTGATCTTTGGCTATACAGGTTGGAGAAATGATGGGAATCAGAATCCAAGCAGCATATGCACTGATGATAGTCCTTTCTTCTGGTTTAAATTTAACAGTCCTATCTCTTTTTGATTATTATCTCATTATCCCCGCTTCTGAACCTCAGCTTCTATGATCCTTCCCTTCCTTCAGGTTCCAGTACATCAGTCTGGACCTTAGCAATTGGGCTGTTCCTAGCTGATCTTACCTAAACTCAAAAGCTAAGAAAAGTTAGACTTGGTTATTATTTGGATGTGAGATCATTTGACAATACTGTACACTAGCCTGGGAAATTAATATCATGGAAGAAGATAGCAAACCAGTTGTGTATTGTTGTCAAGAAAACTGCAGTAATCAAAAGTCAAATGTAACTTGGAGGTACCTTGCCTGTTTATATCAGCTGACAGCTTGCTCTAAATGTTTCCTTCCACACGCTCTTCCGTACTGTCTCCTTTCAGATTCTTTGCATGTTTGGCTCCCAGCGTCCCAAAGTCTCCTCCTTGTCAGTACTATAGCAATAGCCCGTAGGAGCTTTAAAAACCCACCCGAGTGTTACATATCTCTTTTCATTTAATTTTGGTTCTGAACTTTTTGATGCACTGAGTACTCAGTATCTTAACAGTGCCCAAGGGAGATGAGGTACCTTCTTGAATATGGTCCTACTCTCTCTCTCACCACCTCTCTCTCTGTATGTCTGTGGATGTGAAATAAAGTTTTGTTCTCAGAAAGTGTGTTGCAGCCTCTGGTTCTCCTTCTCAGCATCTTTAAAATAGCCGGATTCAAACCTGAGATGGAATTCCAATCTTAGAACCTGTGTAAAAGTTATTTCTGCAAGTACCATCTTAATGCATTGGGAAAAGAAGAATATGCTAAAAGAAGCGCAAGAGAAACTAAAAACTAAATTCTTCTAAGGACATAGATTTCATGCCCGTAATGCTGTTCCAGATTTGAGCTAATATAGCTTTAGCAAGGTACAGGTGGAAAAACTTAGTGCCGTCTATGCTTTCTTCTATATTAATTACAAATTTCTCCCTTTTCTCTCACAAAAGCTTTTGGGTGTTATTCTGTATTATTTGACAGATGAAGAAAGGTCTCTTGAGACTTCATTTCAATGTTCTGTGGCATATTTGTTTTGGTTCTGTATTTCCTAAAATCTAGTAAAAATGGCACACCTAGCAGCACTTCATGAACCTTACTGAGTTTGATGGGTACTTGCTGAGAGTCCATGGACATTCATATACTTCTTTGCAGGTCAGATACAGAAAGATATGGTAAAAAGATACATCAGCACCATGTTGTGAATAAATCTGAACCTATCCAACCTTGGGGCAAACTTTCACTTCCCAATAGGATGTAAAAAGCTGTACAGAAAGCAGATGGACAAGAGGGTTTTATTGACTGCTAGTGTAAGAGAAAAAAGTAGTGATGTTTCATTTAGAATTGTCAGTATCAAATAAGAAATAAGGCATTTAATGGTGGCAGTGGTGAGGGAAACAGTATTAATAGCTGCTTCAGGAAATATGTATGCAAGAATGGTTTCCTTTCCTGTTTTGCTTTGCTTCCCACACAGTTGTAGAGATAAACAAAATTCCATATTCCCAAATCAATTCTTTTTTTTTTTTAAAAATCCAAAATGAATTAGCCAAAAGAGTATGATCTCAAACCCTGTTTGCTGAACTAACAGAAGGAGGTGGAAGAGCAGGAGAGCAAGCGGATAGCTCTGGATCCACATTATTATTTTACTCTTGCCTCTTTCTGTGTTTTCTCTGGATGGACGTATCTTCCTGTCCTGCTGCTTGAGATGGAATTTGCTCATTTACAACTTGTGCCCTTGTACAGAGGCCAATTCCAGCTCCAGCAGTTGGGGCCTCCTCCTCCTCCCTTCTCTGATGGCTTTGGTGGTTAGTACAGAAGAGTGTGGGGGCTGAAAGCCAGGACTCCTTGACCCTTGAGAACCTGCTGCCTCGCTGCATGTGTGGGCCATTGGCTGAATCATTTTGCCTCACTGTGTACTTCTGGGAACTTTCAACTGGTAGGTAATCAGGTTTTCCTTATGGCCAGAGAACAGTAATTTGGGACTTTTGAGCCTAACGTTTCTTGAGAAACAGAGCCATAGCTCACAAGATGTTAATTCTTAACGGATCTTGGATCATATGTAGATTTGCAGATATTTAAGAAAATGCCAGGCTTAAATCTTCAAATGGGATAATGATTTTCTGCCCCTAGATCCAACAAGTAAATTGTACATTTATGTAACTGCTTTTCCTAATAGCTAAATCATTGCAGTAAAGGGAGATGTGTACGTCACATGATGCTTGCATGCTATCAGGACCCAGATATGTGTATGTGGGTTTTGATTGCTTCAGGCAGAGCTCTGCTTCAGGGTTCCCCCTTGGACTATATAAACAAGATACACCTCTAGATATTTAAAACAGGCAGGAGACTTATATCATTAGTGCCTGTTACCTTGTATTCATAGGAAGACCTACAACTTCAATGTAGTATAGGCATCAATAAAGACAGAAATATTGCCCATTTGGTATTTATCATCAGGAGCAGGAAATGCTTGATAAAAAGTGCTCTATAAAACAATAAAAAATAATTATTACTTTATTCTTTACCCACCCTGTTTAAAATGATCAGTGGATTGATTGCAGTCTATACAAACCATGCTGCCACAAACCCCCAAAACTTAGCAATAATCACCTTGTACAGCTGCTCTCAAATATCTTCCAACTAATATACTTCTGTATATATAGGTACTACCAGAAATTGGTGTCCTTTTCTAAAGCAGATTTCACTTATGATTCCTTGGAGTAAAATCTAGATCTGCAATCATTCAGCTTTGCTCTTTTGGATTTTATTATTATGCTCTGTTTTATGCTGTAGGCTATCTTTAGGCTCTGGTGGTGGTGGTAGTAGTAGTAGAGAAAGGGGAGAATATTATTAAATATGATTAAATGGAGCTTCTTGAACTCTTATCAAGAAAGACAGAATCCACACTGCCCCGTGGTTGGGGTAAAAGATGTAGGAGCTGCCACAGTGGTGGCTGATTCCCAGTCAAATGGCTGAGGCCCTGCAGTGGCAAAAGGAATGCTGCTGTGCACAGATTGAAATCTGCCTCTGAAATCAAGGGCAGGGACCAAAACTGCAGTCAGGACCACACTACAGTTCAGGGTGCCTGTGTGAGATCAGGCCACAGTTTCAGCACTCAAGTCACCTCTTCCTTTCTCTGTGCATCCACATGGGGTTGAGGATGATAGTGATCTTCCTACTAGCTTTGTATGAAGAGGATTATAGATTTGAAAACATGAGAGGCAATCATTCCATCTTTGAAGTACTGTGTCCAGTTGTGGCCACCCTAATTTAAGAAAGACCATGACAAACTGGAGAAAGTTCAAAGGAGGAGGGCTAACAAGATGGTAAAAAGACTGAAAACTAAGTCCTGGGAGAATGCCTAATGGACCTAGATCGGTCCAGCTTACTGAAGGAGGGATATGATAGTGATCTCCAAATATCTAAAGGGGTGTCACACTATAGAAGGATTGAACCTATTCCCACCTGCCCCAAAGGGCAGGACAAGAACCAATGGGATGGAAATTCAAAGAGATAGATACAGTGGAGACGTTAGAAGAAACTTCCTGACAATATGAGCTGTCAGTCAGTGAAAGAGATTACCTCATGAAGTGGTAAATGCCCCTTCACTGGAAGACTTCAAGAAGAGGCTGGAAAGGCATCTGTTCAGGATGGTCTGGTAAGTCCTGCATTGAGCAAGGGATGAGACTTGAAGGATCCTTCCAGCTCTATGATTCTGTGATACTTCTAAGTGGTTCAATGAAAGATTGCATTGTTGGAGAGTTGGAGCGACTTGCAGGCCAGAAGAATTTATGCAGTCGAAATCTTGCTCATCAACTGAAAAGCTATTTATTTATTTATTTATGGTTGTACAGAGTTTTCTTTTCTGTCTCATTCTAACATCTTGTCAGAAACTTTTAAAAGTTGTGTATGTTTCCTTTAAGGAAATGCTTCTCTGGTTTTTAATCAGCTTTTGAGCCATATTACTTTCCATGGTACACCAAGAAATTGTTTAAAGGGAGAAGGAGACGTTATCATATTGAAAGATGGAAAAGCTGTGGTTGTCTGAAATGGTGTTTTCTGGCAAATTTCAGTGATGCTTAAAGCTCTGATGGTGATGATACTTAAATATTTCCATCTAGGATTTTGTTATTTAATATTTTGTGTGAGATCCAAGAAAAAACTTGACCTGAATAATTGCTAAACCTACCACACAGGGGTTTGAAATCATAACCTCTGTAGGAGTTATTCTGTTTTTCCTCCTAGAAAGCTGTTTGGCACCTATCTTAAATATGGGTGGGGCATTTCAGGAAATAGCTTTGATCTTTCATAGCAAGGTACTTTCAAATAAACCACAAAAGAAGCAACCTGCAGAAGTGAGTGAGATAACAGATAACAGCTTTCTACCCAGGACCTCTGATATCTCTCTTATGGGATTTGATTGCAGCAGGAGCCTTGGGAGACCAAGAAAACTTCAAAAGCTTCACACTTACATTGCACCACCTTGTACAAAGAACTCTTAAGTGGGGCATGTGTATCTAGGCACTCTTACTGCTCTCATTTAAAAATATTTGTATTGAACCAGAAACTACAGCAGGAAGTTTTCTGTCGTCCACCTTTCTTTAGGCCACAACTGTGCAAAGGTTGCCTTCAAATTTCTCTGATGCCGTTCTTTATGGTGGAATAATTCATACTTACCACCAAATTCACCAAACCAGGATGCAGAGGGATTTATGATCAGCATGCCCATGGCCAAACCTGATATGCACTTAATGGCTAGTGAGATTCTCTTATAAAGTCATTGGGTGGAAAAAGCTCTGACTCTTTACTCCCTTACTGTGCTTGGAATTGAGATATATCCCTAATGATCTGAGGGCAAATTCTCTCCATTCATACCAATGAAATCCTTTATTTCCCTCAGGTTCCTCCTTGTGCAGGGGTAGGGGGAGAATCCAGCCACAGTGAGACTGCAGTAAAAAGGTGTTACCTGATCCTCTTTCCCCTTTATCTGAACCTAAGGGTGCTTCTGCATTTGCTGCCAAAAAACAGATCAAAGAAGATCCATTTTTCGGTGAGCCATCCTCTGGAAGATCTGTCCCAAATAGAGATGGATCTGAAAGGTCCTTGCATGTCTGCGCATGTGTGGGGAGGCCAGATCTGGCAGGACAGACGGTCTGTGGCTTCTGCACAGCACCCATTCCAAAAGTCAGCTGGATTCCCACATCACCAACACCACTCCCGGAGCCGCGGGACTGGAGCACGCAGCTGCCAGTCACCGTGCACTTCCGGCAGCACATGGCACACGGGGGAGGGTGGAAGGAGACAAACCGGCCTGCTTCCACCCTCCCCAAGATGGCGGCCACAGGGACATCCATCCCTTTGCCTGGCCATGTGCGGAAGCATCCTGCTTCCACATGGATCCAGGTGAAGGGACAGATTGAAGACCTGGTTTTCAGTGGCGAGACCCGTTTTAGAAATGGATCTTGCGTGCCGAAATGTGGAAGCAGCCACCTCCAAGGGTCTGGAAAGAGGTCTCCAGTGTGGAAGTGAGGTGGGTAAGTGTTTTAAATGTATGTTTAATCCGGTTTCCACAGCCAGTGCGGAAACACCCATATTGGCAAATATCTGCATAATAGAAACAGTTATTCAATTTATTCAATCAAGAAAAAACCCTGTTGTTTTAGAAACCTGTTGTTCTAAATCCAGTCCAAAATCACCCTACATGCCTAGTGCCATAAGGAAAAAAATTCTCCAACACAATCTGGAGGAAAGCCCTGCTGGAAAATGCAAGAAAATGTCCCATTAGCCCATGTAGTTTCTTATGGTGCCTTAGGAATATGAGCCTGAGTATACCAGAGCTATGTATGAAAGAGAGGCAGGAGTTTCCCTCTCATCAGTTCTAACATTTGTGTTGATCCTAAAACTTTTTGCATACAATGAGAGGAACAGCTGAGAAGATGCATGCTGCCCATAGCAGTCTCCTTTTGTTTTGCATGTGTTTGATCAGCATAGAAAATTAAAAACTGGGTTCATGTCAAGAAACAGCAATGAGAATGGCATGATGTACTGTGGGGAGGGGGTTAACTCCTTTGAAAGCTGTTCTTCCTTGCTGCTGGTTGCCAGTTTCTAGCCCAGCTGTGATTGGCCACATTAAAAACAAGGAAGTTTTCCTTTCCTTGGAAATGCCACCTCCAGCCACTTATAATCTGGATTAGCGTTCACACTAAAACCACAAGGTGGACTATCTGGCAAAAAAAGGAACACGTCTGGATGAAATCCGTTCTACAGAAAATGTAGGTTTTTAGCATGATCTTTGCACATCAAAGCTGGCTTGAATACATAGCAAATTATGGAGGTAGGTTGCATCCATATGTTGGTTTCTGATTCTATTATATTTGATATTCTGTGATAAAGTGTGGATATTCCAGAATATTCATGGGGTTTTTTTGAATATCCAAATATAGTGGAATAAGTAAGTTATGTCTGGATGCAGTCATTGGAAATGTCATTGAAGTAGAAGTCATAGCCCAGTTACCTTCATTGGAGGACCCCAACTTTTCAAGGTATGAGTTGTTTCTTTTCATTTTCCCCATGACAAACATACTTGCACTGACTTTTCATCATGCCCTTCCCTAATTTTGCCTTTTATTTTATAACAAAAGTCTTCTCTTGCCCTGCCAAGAATACTTCCAAATCATTAGATGTATCGTCTTGCTGCTGAGAATCAACTGTGGATAGGGAAATTACCATGGATCTGACCTAAAGCAGCATTTTAAAATAAATAGAAATACTATAGCCCTAGGATCCTGAGGCAAGCCACAGATACAAATGGGCTTCTGTGTTGGGAATTGCTATGCCTGCTAGGTCATGCTGCCATTTGGCTTCAAGCCAAACCACCTTGTGTGGGGCAATGGGAAAGGAGTATAATATCTTATTTCCTGCTAAGAGCCTAGCAGGGGCTATGTGACCTAATGTACTTATCTGATCCTTTGTTTAACTTACCTTCTTTCTTTTTTTGTTTAACTTGCCTTCGTAACCATTCTGAGGAATGGAAGCCATTGACTAGATTTGTTTACTAATTGTGGGTTCTGTCAGGTTGTCCACTTCTGCAAAAATGTAAGAAGGCAGAGTTGTCCCTTTCGTAACATAGTTTTGAATAATGCAGTTTTGCTTTTACATGACTGTTAAAATGTTACTTCCCTTGTTTAATGCAGTTCTGGAGAAGTTCAGTAATGTGATTTGGTGTCTAAGGGCCTTCTGTACTTACCTGTACAGTTCTGGACCTATAGATCTGAATCTGTTCTGGACCACCCTGATGCCAGTCCCAAAGCTAATGTGAACTTCAGCCCTGTTGGCCAGGGATGAAAGTTTCCACCAGCTGCTTTTGGGCATTCTCAAGCAGGACACAAAGGTAAAACCTACACCTGTCCTCAACTCCTTGCAAATGATATTTATTTATTTTTATTTTATTTATTATTTGTATTTCTATCCTGCCCTGTACCCAAGGGTCTCAGGCCAGGTAACAACCTTAAAATCCACCATATCAAACAAAATAATATATATTAAAACAATAAAAACTATCACCGCATTTAAAATCCAACATGTTGAAAACAATATCAATTAAAACAGTGGGGTTTACAGTAGGGGAAACATGACTGACATTTAGCCAAAGGCCTGTGCAAAGAGGTGCGTCTTCACCGCCTTCCTGAACATAAACAGAGAAGGAGCCCGAGGCACCTCAAGGGAGAGACTATTCCACAGCCTGGGGGCCATTACTGAGAAGGTCCTCTCCCAGGTGCGCACCAGCCTCACTACTGAAGGTGGTGGGACAACCAGGAGGGCCTCCCCTGCAGATCTTAGGGCATGGGCAGGTCGGTATGGGAGAAGGCGTTCCTTTAGATACTTGGGACCCAAGTCATTTAGGGCCTTATAAGTCAGAGTTAACACCTTAGATTGGCCTCAGTAATAAATTGGCAGCCAATGCAGCCCTTCTAAAACTGGTGTGGTGTGCATCCGCTAGCTGTCATGGTCAGCACCCTGGCAGTTGCATTTTACACTAGCTGCAACTTCCAAACAACCTTCAAGGGCCTGAGAACATGGACAGGCTGCTTGATGGGGCTTGGCCAACAACATACCCTCTCGATCCTTGCCCTTCTTAGCAGGGAGTAGTGAATGCCACTTTGAGCGATGGGGTGGAGGCAGTGGTATGCCCCCTCCTCAAGAGGCCTTTTTTGGACCTAGAAGATTTAAATGACTATCACCGGGTGGCCAATATACCTTTTGGGATGATGACATTTGAGAGAGTTGTGGCTGTTCAGCTGCAGGCATGTTTGGAAGAAGCTGATTAACTAGACCCATTTCAGTCTGGTTTCAGGCCTGGTCCATGCTTTATTCTGGAATATCTGAATATAGCAAAATAAGTAGACAATGTCTGGATGCAACCTTAATCTCTCTTCTTCTCCTGGTCAGCTGCATCAGTTTCAGGGGAACAAACCCAATCCTTGGGAGCCAGGAATTTAACATATTTAAAATATTTTCATGCTGATTTTATTGTGATCCACCTTGAGACCTTTGGGTGTATAGCAGGAGATGAATGAATGAATGAATAACCTTGACTTCTGCCCAGCAGATGGGATTGGGACAATCATACATATGACCCTCAGTGCAAAAACACTGGAAAGGCTTCCTCCTCTGCTGGTTATCTACCTACGTGATTTTTAAATTATTTTTTTGTAACTGTTTAAATTATTTGACTTACGTTTGGCTGCCTTTGGCTGCCTCTACAGGTAGCTTGATTAAAGTGCTGTTTAGTGATATTCTGGAATAAAGTGCTTCTATAATTACGACTTGTTGTTGCGAGAGCAGTGCAACAGTGTGGGGCAAGTGTTCATCAGTGGGCTACAACTTGTCCTGATGGAAAGCACTTCTCTTTGCTGCTGTGAGTCTTTCAAAGAAAAGACTATAGCTCAGTGGTGGTGCAAAGTGCCTGGAGAGCAGAGGGTTGTTAGATTCCCAGCCTCTCCCCAGAAGCAGGCAATGGTAAACCACTTCTGTATCTCTCTCCAGAAAATTGCCTGAGTTATGTTCGTGTAGTCAACCAGGAATCGGTTGTAGCTTGGAGGTGCAGAACATCAACAACTGGCTACCGCTAGGTATAGGAAGACTGTTATTGAGCTGGCAGTTATTCTGCTCCACCATGTGCTTTTAGCAACTAGGGGTATGTACAAATGCAATTTTTGACATTCAGTTCAATTTGAATTGAATATTCGAATGTTCAAATTCTTACAAATAGAGAAAAAATGAATGGATTCAAATTTGAATCGATTCAAATACATTCGTATCTATTTGATTGAATATTCTATTCGTATTTGATGATACGAATGTCGACATCCCGTTTTTATCCTGTATACATCCCATTTTCGTCCCGTACATATTCATACAAATGCGTATGGATACAAATAAGATACGTATGGATACGTATGTAATGTGTATAGGTCCATACACATACGAATGTCTGAGTAATTGTACGAATGATATAAAATGAATGTATAGACATTCAATTTGAATTCAATTGTCTGAATTTGAACTAATTCAATCAAATTTTGAATATTTAGAATATTCTTGCACATCCCTAGTAGCAACTGCTACTAGATGTTTCGAACAGACTTTGGTATTTTCACTAATGTTTCCTCCTTTTGTTACTTGTGATCAAATCATTCCACTCCTTTTGGCACTTGCAGAAAAGTTTGCATATTAGTTATGACCCTGGTTTAGTTGCTGTAGCAGAATTATTATATCACTGACTAAATAGCAAAAACCCCTTAAAACAACAACAGCCTCCACCTAGGTCTCAGATATATGCCTGCATCTTTAATCTGCTATAGAGTCCTACAATAAGAAACTGAATAACGTACATGGAGACAACTGTGCCTGGGTGTTAATTTTTTGGCTTCTGGCTCTAAGCTGGCCAAACGTTGCCCAGATGCTAGAATACATGTCTTGTTAGCCCCTAAAAGTGTAACAGAGCTCGCTTGTTTAGCCTGCAAGGGAGTGTATGCAACGGTTATTTGTCCAGCCTAATTTCCTTTTTCACCACCACCCATTTCTAATGCTGCCTTCCCTTCCAGGATTAGTTCTACTGAGCACGGTGGCTAAGAAAACTTTTTCCCTCTGGCCTTCTGTTTATCATCTTCTGTCAAGCACATGCTGTTTCCAAGCAACAGAAAGGAAGTGCCATCTGGAGCCACGTGGTTGTGGCCAGTCATTTTGTGTTAGCATCCTGAGGGAAAGTCTCATTTATTTCTAATCTAATGTTTCTAAGGGAACGCCACAGTCAGCGTGTCCTGGACAGTGTGCCAGTTTAGACAAAACTGACTCTCTTGGTTTCTACTTTCACTGGAACTCATTCTCGTCAGGGTTGTGTTTACTGTTTCTGGCTGGATATTCGTTAAGAGGGATATGTGCGTGTATGTGTGTGTCACTAATCCTTATTACCCATTCTGAATATTGTTTATTTGGACTAAGTGAGGCAGTAGAAATGTTTCGATGAGTGTTTTTCTTGTGTAGATTTTTCTCCCTTTTCTCCCATATTTCAGATCATATTTATGAAATCATAGTCACAAGACCCCTATCGTCAGGGATACCCTTCCCATATTTAATAGAGTGCTGTCAGTCTATTTTGCAGAAATAAATGGCAGTCAGTTTTTAAGGCCAGTTTGTAAGTATGGAGACAGGTAGGATAGCTCTAAAGGCCATTTGCAGACAGTTCTGTTTGAGAATACTCAGAAGCAATTTAAGGGGTTACTATGTGAGAAAAGATGCTTGCTAGATGGATTGTGGCCTGATCCAGCAGGATTCCTCTAATGTTCCAATCTAGAATGGATGCCTGGATACCACCTCCAGGTTGTAAGGGCAAGGAGAATGCCTCAAAAGGCCATTTGTAAGGATTTGAGGGCAGGTGAAATTCGTTTTTGTTTTCTGCTGGGAATGTCCAGAAGCAATTGTTTGGGCCACTTTGTGAGACAGGAGGCTGGACTAGATGGGCTGTGGCATTGTTCAGTAGGGTCTTCTTATGTTCTTAAATACCTTTTAATTGTTGCTCTTGAAGCTAAGCAGGGTTGATTCTGGTTAGTGTTTCAATGAGAGACCACATGGGGACATGGCTAGTGCTGAAGTGTAGCTTCAGAAACTTATAAATACTAAATAAACAATGACAATTTATTTCTATACTTTTTTAGTGAATTGCACGTATTTGTCTATGCTTTTATCAGAAGGTGAACTCAACTTTCTGACACTTTTCTCTTTACCTTAAGAAAATATAGTTGAAGAATGGATTGACCTCCCCAAAAAAAATTTGTGAGGTTCTACTACATCATAATATTTAACAAATATCATACAAAAATACAAGCCCATTTTGGCTTGACTGGGGTACAGTGTTAGCCTAAGCATATAAATGAGCAGGTGTCAGTTATATTGGGTCATCTATACGTTGCTAAAGTTCTGTATTTCCATCAGTGGTAATGTATAGTGAGAATTGTAGTTCAGCAGTGCTTAGAACATGTGACGGGGCAACAATTAAATAAAAAAGCTGCATTTCTAGAGCTTTTGGGAAGGTATGTCAGGGGGCATTTTGTTGAAAAAAGGGTCCCGCATTTGAAGAAGAGATGAGCACAGGATCTGGACTGTGCTGCTGGACCAAGGGAACATCTTGTTCACATTGGAAACTGATCTACTAGAATTCTATCTGCATCTTCATGGATGCAGCATTGAAGGAAGCCCCAGTAAGAAAATGGTGCTAGAGTCCTCTTCAATGAGATTGCTTTGAATTCATCTGTGCCTGTTTCTTTGCAGAGCCAGAAATGTACCAATTGGATTAGGTTTAAAGAGGGTGGGATAAAAGAAGCCCTTTAAGTATGAGGGGCAGGAGCTGAAACACACTGTGGGAATCACCAACTTCCTACCTTAATTCATACTGTGGCTAGATGTATTCCAAGAACCTATAAGCAAAAATAGTCCTGATTCTTGAACTTTACTTGTCTTGAAAGATGTAGCAAATATTTGCCAGTTTTTTAAACATTATTATTATATTTAAACATTTTGAAAACAGCATTTAACAAGAGCATGTAGAAAAGATAATATATTAAACAACAGCCATACAACAGGGAAAACAATGCAGAAGTTAAACACACAACAAACAGGGATTCTTCAGTTTGTAACGGCTGATAATGGAAGATCAGATGCTGGGATATCATCATCAGAAAGTGCCAAATGAGGAAAGCGTTTAGACTGGTGGAAGACAGACTGGATGTGGTTGGGCAAAGTGTTGGCTCCTGTTCTGCTGCCAAAAGGCTTGGGGACCAATGATCATGAAAATCAAAAGCTGCAGGGACAGCTAATATTGTTGGAACTTCACTAAGAACATAGTTCCATATACAGGACAGCTAGGAATCAAAGGACAGTTGATGAGCTCCTTCATAGTGTTCTGCTATAACAGATCTTGCCACTGCCAGTAAAACCTTCGTCAAACTGCAAAATACCTGAACCTTAAGATAAAGAAAGAAAAAGTATTTTCGTGTTATTTCTGCCAGGGTTTTACTTGAGGCAAATGAGCAACGTGTTGCTTACCTTATGTGAACTTTGACATGTGTTTTTTTTCTCAAAGCCTATTAAGCCTATTTTTCTGAATGTATTAACAAAGTATTTTTAAGACTCTTTTTTTTTTAGCTTTTTAAATTGTGGCTACAATTCAGTTAAGATATAATACTCACTCACTCACTCACTCACTCACTCACTCACTCACTCACTCACTCACTCACTCACTCACTCACTCACTCACTCACTCACTCACTCACAATATCCACCCCGCTCTATACCTGAAAGTCTCAGGGTGGTTTATAATAGTATCACAATAAAAACAATAAAAAAATTATGACTAAACAATGGCGGTACTTGTGCTAACCTGGCTGGCAAGGTTCAGTGCTAAGTAACATCTGCAGGTGACACCTACACAGAATATATTACCCAGCCAGGTAACAAAATGTCTGCAATGGAAAACTCATCTTCAGGTACTCTGCCAACCCAAATAATTCCATGCCATGTACTTGTTGTATAGACCAAAGTTGTATCTCCAGTAAATGTACTTTAATCAGACTGCTGGTTTCCATTGGGAGTCGTGGAAGCTTGCTTCATATAAGATGCCATTGCTGCGTAATGGAGACACAGCCAAAGACGGCCAGGGAAGTCTCTCAAAACAAAAACAAAAAAGGATCTCTGACATAGCTTAGAGAAGGTTCTGAGGTGGGATTGTTCACATACTCATCTGTCCCTTCCTCCTCTCCTGAACATCCTGTGGATTAAAGAAGAGTTGAGAAGAGGAGGGCTACACATTGTTTTCTGAGTTGTCTCTGAGGTGATCCTGAATAGAGCTAAGTAGTGCCAAGAAGCAACTTTTTAAAAAATAACCTTAACTATGGTGTCCATGCATGACACGTAGGGACATAACTACTACTGAGATCAGCTTTTTCACAGGATCCCAGGAAGCAAAGAAGGGCAGCTTTAGAACATCTGGCTGGTTACTGAGCTTGGTGTTATTAGTGCATGGTTTTGGTCAGTCTGAGGAGTCTGTCTTGCTTCTTTTTCTTTTTGCCAGAGACCCATGATAAGGATTTTGGCCCATATAGTACATTCTATTCTGATTCTTCTGTCAAATCTCTAAGAAGATCCATGTCTAAGGAATGGGTACATTCCAATGTGTTTCCATGGGTGATCTAGCACCCAATAGCAATGGGTGCTAGCCTCCCTGCTGTGGAAACACCGGAGCACCCATTTGGAAATCTGGATCTACCCATGAGGGGTCTGCTTGTCACCCCAGGTGATTGAGGGGACAGGGGGTGCAGTCTCCGAAGTGGCTTCGAAGTCACTTTGAAGCTTAGGTTTGGGGGCTCCCCCCCATGGGTGCCCCCTCCCCCTAGCCTCCTCTAGACCCCATTGCCACACAAGTGTGGAAACAGGCTCCCTTTAATCTGGATTTTCTGGCTGAAGACACCATTGTAGACCCCATTAATGGGGTCTACAGAAAATCCGGATTAAAGGCCAGAAAGTACCCATTTGATCCAGATTTCCCCAGTGGCAGTGGAAACAATTGGGTCACAAATGGGTGCCGTGGTGGAAATGGGATCATCTGGCTCACACCCAAATGGGTCCTTAATGGGTGCAAAAATGGGTACTTTATGACAGTGGAAAAACACCCATAAAGGCAAGGTACGTAGGTTCATAATTACACCATGTTTCTCTCTAGGTTGAGATCCTGGATTATTATTGGGTTTCCCTAAGTCAGAGTCCTCAGTTCAGATTTAACAAGAGATTTTGACTTAATCCATGCCTGGATCGTGACATTGAAGCTCAGTGAAGAATTTGTGGACGAATTTGGAACCTTATGGTTTATCCATTACTTTTAAAACCACAATGCAGATGTGACAAGATTCATCTGAAGATGATCAGATTTGCCAGATTCCTATAAAGGAGATACAGTAATGGTTGAAACTGTGGAAAGGTAGATAGGTTTTTTTTGTGCTGTATTTCTACCCACTTTGACACTGCTTTTCTCAACCATTTATCTCTTAGCTGGTGCTTTTCACCTGCACATAAGAAATTCCAAGCAGAAAGGTGATTTCCAGATGGACAGAGGTTTCAGCAACTTCCTCTCTGCTCTTTTTTATGAACTGAGTCACATCTCATAAGGCACACCATTGTTTCAAGCACATCTACTTCTTCCCCAAAGTTTACATTGTAGGTGGATAACTTGCAGGTATTGGGAAGTGTTATTTCCAAAAGCCTTTCATGAAGTGATCAATGTAGACCTGTGACCAGGGGCATTTTCACACTTCCCTTCCTGGAAAAGGAGCGTGATTAACCAATGTTGAGTAGTGCTCGCACTTGGAATGCTAGTAAACTTTGGCCATTCCTTACCCCGCGATTGAATATTTACCTTATTTGATCCGGGATCTGGTCCTTCTTTGGGTGCTGCCATTTTGGCTATGGTGCCCTCTGTGACTGCACATTTATCAGCGCCATTGCCTTGATGACACTGATGCTCTGAGCATGTGCAGTCGCATCTATGGTTGGCTGAGGCACTTGTGTGGCACCTTAGCCAACCCTGGAGTGGTGGAAGAAGAGTGAATGGTCACTGCCCAGTCACTTGAGGTAAGCTTTCCAGGAAGGTTGGTGCTCCACACCTAATCAATAATTAGTCCACTTTTGCTGAAGGTGGGCATTCTTGCAAGCTGTAATAGCCTACTCCATGTGCAAATGCTCTTCACCAGAAGTTCATTAATCATGTACTAGAGGCCATAGTGCGAATAGGCCTCTATAGTCTGCCATACTGGAACCCACTATGTGGGGCAATGGGGGGGGGATGGATGACTTCATCAACTTTTGATCCTTTTTTGCCAAGTGTTGGGAACCAACATGCATATCTTTAGAGAATGCAGAGAATAGAATAGACAGTTTGTTGCTATTGCTCTACATTAACTTATACTTGTTGGCAAGTTTTATAAATAGTATTTGTGGAACATTTAGGCTGTGGTACATTTTCTGGAGTCTTGATGTTAAACTGGAGTTTTTTGTTATAGCAGATAATGATTTCTGTATCAAAACATGATTCTTTTTTTTCCTTTCTCTGCAGCATCACATCCCAAAAGAACGAAGTAATTGATGCACTGAGAATGTTGACAGAAAGGCCAAGGTGCAGAGATACCCAACTGTTTGTGTAAAAAGGACCTCACCTGATGGGAAAACCTCTTTGGAAATATCAGGAAATCCCTTCCTTACGACTGGCAGTCCATCATCGGTTAAGATCCAAAACAGATGTTTGGAGGGGAGATGCTCTCATCTTTCAATCTACTGAAGTGGGATCTTCAGCTAGCACAGTGATAGCTCGCCCAAATGTGTACATGACGGAGTGCTTAATTTTGGCTTGCTTCCCCTGATTTTACAGCTTTCAGATGTTGTCTTTTTAGGCAACATGGCTGAATTTTCATCACTACCATAGAGATCTGAAAATCATCTGGAACAAAAACACAGCCGTTTGATCAAAACAGGAGTGTATTTTTCTTTCTTTTTAGAATAAGTTTGTTTATATACAATGAAAACAGCTGCAAAATTCCAGGCCCCTCACCCTCTCTCTATTATCTCCCTGGTTGGTCTTATGGCCGATATTTCACTGCTGCCTTAATGATGCAACACAAGTTCATAGTGTCCAGAGGATCAACAGGAAAACTGAACAAGAAATATCCAGTGCTGGGACTTAAAAACTTCATGTGGATAAATAATCTCCGGTCACATGGAGGACCAAGAGATACCAATTGCCATTTTTCTCTCAAAAAGAAATAATTGTACTTTCTGGTATATTTCTGCAGAGTAGTGCATCCAAAATGCAGGACACTAACCTGTGTGAAAACTACATTAAGGGTCAAGATCAGGGGAGTAGATCCACTAGATTTCGATCCCAGTGGAGAGAAGTGATGCAAAAGAAGGTTAATCTCTGCCTTCATCAGCACTGGGGTGGGAACCAGGACAGGACTCAGCACTTCAGCCACAGGACAGTGGATGCACGATCGACACCACACATCAGCCTGGAGTCTCAGAGGAACACTGCTGCTAAAGAAGGCCACTTGCAACAGTTTATTTATTGAAGGAATTTATATCCTGCCCTTCACCAAATGGTCCAGGGCGGGTTACAATAAGAATAAAACATATCAAATATTAAAACATAATTAAAAATATAATCCTCCTCCCTCCCACTTCTACTCTCCTTCCCACCTCCCTGCTTCCTACCTAATAGGATAACACCCTGAAGAATCTAAAGTGTGGGTGAACCTCAGGACAGAGGCTGTCCCAAAGTCTAGAGTATTGTTGCTGAATTTTCAGTCCTCAACAATGATTGGAAATGCAGCCTTGGCCACTGAGTCTTCTTCTGGCCACCATGTGCATTTGCATGGCATTCAGGAGCAAAGGTCAGCCTGAGTGCAGTTTAGTGGGACCAACTTCATTGTTTCCTGGGACTCCAAGGGCTTTTTGGAAGCTGATACAGGGATCAGGCAGCAATGGGCTGTCAAAGTGTGGACAGCCTGTGGAGTGGCCTAATGGTATGTGGTCTGTGCTTACTCCTCCATGCTGTGTGGGCCAGAATAGTCCACATATTGCAGAAAGGGCCTATGTTACAGCATAGAAATCACGTGTAATTTTGTAATAAAATAGTTTTAAACAAATATTTCCATCTGCTTGCTTCTTCTGATGCTTTATGAACACAGTGCTCACAGGAAGGATTCTGTGCGCAAGCCTGATGCAGACCCTAATGTGAAAGTACATACAATGGATTGGGCTCTGTGGTTGCCTTTTTTCCTAAAGTAGTAGCAGCCACTGTGAGCATTGGTGATGGGAGCAGCCACAGCTCAGCGGTAAAGAAGGTGCCAGGAAACCAAAGGGTATCTGGTTCAACTCCCAGCATCCCCTCAGAAAAAGATAATCTCAAACTCCTATGTCTAGCAGGGAAACTGAATGGAGGGATAATGTTGTCACCAGAAGGCAGGGTTGACTCAAGGATACCTTTATCGTTAATGCAGTGGTATTTGGAAAGCATTGTGTGCCAGAACTGGATTTAATCCCAGCCTGTTTGCGTGAGTCAAAGAGTAAACTTTGTGTGTAAAATATTGGTATGCTTAATCATTCTTGCAGTGCCAGTTTCAGGGAAGATTGTTAAACCCTGTACTGCCATTACGGTCTTAACTTAGCCGACTTTTTGTTATTCTGAACATTGGTTTTGTAGCAGCTGCAAATTATGAATGATACGTGCTAATCTTACCCTTTCTGTTCTCTTTGAAGTGGCTTTCAGCTCAAAGAATCAACTGAAAATAAATAGATACCTTTGTATTATGTATCCCTGTCTTGTTTAGCAATGCCTTTGCTGTTCTGTCTGCATGGCATCTGGATATTAGCAAAACTGGCTGGATTTCATCCACTTTATAAGAACAGCAACATGGTGTCCAGAGGGTACTAACCCAGACTATTGTTGATATAAGCTAGGCACTACATATGGTGAATAGTAGATTGTTGTTTTTCTTTACTATCTTATTGACTGAAATTTGCTTCTATTATCACATTTCTTGTTGATAGAAAATTCATTTTGAGTGCATTTTCCTGTTATGAAAGTGCATTTAAAGGGCTCTGGTTATCCAGAGTGCTTTTTATTGTTTTCCATTTGGTTTCAGAACAGATTTGAAATATACTTTTTATGCATGAGATCAAAATAGCTACCAGGAGCATATTTTAGCTGTAACTACTTGGTGGTGCATTATACAGCCACTTAGAGGAGACATAGGGTGTTTTTGCCCCACTGGACTGCTCCAGTGGGATTGGTCAGCTGAGATGGTTTACCTCCTGATCCAACTCATGTGTCCCAGAACAAGGTATTTTGTGTTTGGGTGGCTGTTGTAATATAGTCCCTGGGCAGAGCTTTGAAGACAGATCTGAGGACTGATGGCCAGGAATGACAGTTCTTGGCCTCAGAACCCTCAGGGGATTGTTTCAGTGGTGCAACAAGGCACCCTGCCAAAATGGATCCCCTACAAGAAACTGAACTACAGAAGTGTCCCATGTTTCCATGGTCTGGCTTAGTGGTTACTAGTCTGTTGGCAGACCTATAATAATGATAATAATTGCAAGGCACAAAGTTGTGGCACAAATGATACACTGGAACATATGCCAAAACTACCATCTGCCGGTGGCAAAGAACTGGTGGGACCATAAACCAGAAAAAGTGGTCAAACTACTGTGGGACTTCCAACTTCAGACTGATTGAACACTGGAACTTGACACACCAGACATCACAATCATGGAGAAAGAAAAGTGTTTATCATTGACATTGCTATTCCAGGCAACAGCAGGATTGATGAAAAACAGAAGAACTTACCAGATATTGAAGACTTGAAAATAAAACTGCAGTGACTCTGGCATAAACCAGCAAAGGTGGTCCCAGTGGTTCTCAGCACACTAGGGGCAGTGCTGAAAGATCTTGAAAAGCAGCTACAGAAAGCCACTTTGCTGGGATCTGCTCATATCATTCACTGATACATCACTCAGTCCTAGGCGCTTGGGAAGGGCCCGGCTAGTTGCATAACTCACTTTGAGTCTTAGGAATTGGATAATATGACATAAGTATCTGGTTCCCACAATGATGAATCTACTAGAACAACTTTGTTTCATCACTTTTTCAGAGACTTTAACACATAATGGATGACATTTCACTGATGCTTAAACCACAACTAAGAAATGTAATCTTTGCTAAAAAGATAACAAAAAGATAACATTAAAATAAATTTTAGTTACCCAATCTTATCATCCCAATCATATCCCTGAATTGAATTATATTACCAGAGAACTGAAAACTTGTATCCTCTTTTGCAGTGTAGGGTATTGAACTAGGAACCGGAGATGTAAACACCCAAGTTTAAACTATGCTGAATTCAGGACTGGTGAGCTCAGATTAGAGGTCTGATCAAAACTCAATTCATGGAAACAAGAAACCTCTTTTAAGACCTTAGAGTGAGCACATAATCCTAGTTATAACCTAGCCACACTATTCCATGCACTGGTAACCTCCCAATTAGACTACGGCAATGGTCTCTACTTGGGGCTGCCTTTGAAGAAGACTCACAAGCTGCAGTTAGTTCAAAATGTGGCAGCCCAACTACTGACTGGTACAACTTACAGGGATAAAACACCTGTTCTGAGAGAGCTGCACTGGACAGCATCAGAGCGTAGTCACGATTAAATGCTCATGCATAAAGAAAGAACAAATATTACTGCCTTGTAAGATATTGGAAACTCATCATGTATTATTACTAGATAAACCTTCCAATCTGAATTCAAGGAGCTGGTAATGACTTTTAAAGCCCTAAATGGCTTGGGACCTCAGTACTTGAGAGAATGCCTCCTCTCATACAGATCTGCCTGTGGTTAAAGATCTATTGGCGTGGGGCTCCTCCGTGTCTCACCAGGTAGAGAAAATTCGCTGTGTTAGGACATGGGAGAAGGCCTTCTCAGCTGTGGCACCTCACTTGTGGATAGGGGTGCACAAATGCATTTTTTTGCATTTGCATTCAAGTTTATTTATTTATTTATTTATTTATTTATTTATTTATTTATTTATTTATTTATTTATTTATTTATTATTTACATTTATATCCCGCCCCATACCCGAAGGTCTCTGGACGGGTTACAACAAATTAAAATAGAATATACATTAAAAGACATTAAAAGTTCCACAAATATAAAACAGTATACAATATGTTTAAAATAATAGTGTCTGTACTGAGAGGGAACATAAACAGCTTAGCCAAAGGCCAGGGCAAAGAGGTGCGTCTTCACCGCTCCCCTAAATATATATAAGGAAGGGGCATGACACACCTTGAGGGGGAGGCTATTCCATAGTCTGGGGGCCATCACAGAAAAGGCTCTCTCCCGGGCGTCCACCAACCTCACTGTTGAAGGTGGTGGGACAACCAGGAGGGCCTCACCGCTTGATCTTAAGGCACGGGCAGGTCGATATGTGAGAAGGCGTTCCTTTAGATATTTGGGGCCCAAGTCATTTAGGGCCTTGTATGTTAGAGTCAAAACCTTGAATTGGGCTCGGTAGCGAATTGGCAGCCAATTGGCAAAAAGTTGATTCAAATATTTGCATATTCAATTCCATTCGAATTTTAAAAATCCGAATTTTCAAAAATCCGATTCAAATCTGGATTATCTGAATCCATACATTCAAAATTCTCCCCCAGAGATCTTTGGATATAGGGTGGGATATAAATAAATAAATAATAGCTGGGACAAAACTTAGTATCAGTTAGTGAAACCATTAAATAATATTTATTTTTTAATGAATTTATATCTTGCCCTCCACCAAAAAGTCTCAGCACAGGTCACAATAATAAGATAATAAAATATATAAAGTATTAAAACATATTTAAAACCCTGCTCTCCTGAGCAGGATAACCCTCAAAAGAACCTAAACATCAAAGGACTGGGTGAAGAGGTACATTTTAACAACAACAAAACAAACAAACAAACAAAAACCACCATATAATGAAGGTGCTTGGTGAACCTCCAAAGGGAGGCTGTTCTAGAGTCTGGAGAAAAGACGATCTTGCATGGGCCATGTGCCAGCCTCTTACACATCTGAGAGAGGGGGGACTACAAGAAATCCCTCTCCATATGGCATAAGTTCCATAAGAGGTCTGTATGGGAGAAAGGGCTCCTTCAGATCATAGCCCAGGTCGTATAGGGCTTTGTATGTTAATCAGTGCAGATCTTTCAGGGGTTCTGTGATGTGTGTGCAGCCAGAGACTCCCATCACTGGTCAAGTTGCTGTGTTCTGCACTATTTCCAACTTCTGGATTGATTTCAAAAGTAGCTCCATGTAGAGTGCATTATAGTCAAATCTGGAGGTTACCAGACCATGGATCACTGTGGCCAAATTATTCCTATCCAAGAAAGGCCAGAGCTGGTAAACCAGAATGGGGCAATGCATTCCTCTGGCTCATGCTACTCCAGGGGGCAACCCTTGTACACTCACCGTGCCTGTTAGAAATGGAGAAGAATTTCCTCTTAAAACACCACAGTCATTAATCTCCTTTAAAACCTGCCTTTTTATAGGCTGCAGTACACTTGGGGGATCTGCAAAAGGGTCACCCAGCAGAGCCAAAGTTCCTCCCAGGAGCAAAGGCCAGAGCTGGTAAATCAAAGTGTTAGTATGAGTGTGTGTGTTAGTGCAGGAGAAGACAGGATGCTCTTCATCTTTGTTTTTAGACAGTAGCCTATTCCTACAGTTGTTATTTGTAGTTGCCAACCTCAAAGACAGGTGTTTGCAAACATCTTTCACCAAGTAGGTGGCGTAACATTTTTGGTTTGGATCTCTTTAGCCAAAGCCAAATGACCAGGGCAAGCTCAGAAAAGACTTAATGCACTAGGAGTGGGACTGGGAAATACCAGACTGAGGCTGAATACAGTGCTTCCTTTTTCTCTTTTAAAGCTCTAAATTCCATGCCCAACCTGGATTGTTTCCCCAGGATTCAAAGTCTTGCTGGTCCACAAAAGGTCAGTGGGTGATGCTGGTCCCGTCACTACCTCTTACTTTGACTTACCCACAGGGCTGAAAGAACAAAATGAAAGGGTGAAGAATAATTTTGATTGCTTTGAGCTCTTCAAACAGAAGGTGAGATTTCAATGCAAAAAGAAAATCACAAGTGTTGACTAGACTCTGCTTTAACATTACACCTTCTACATGTATAAAATGCCATTTTTTTTATTAATTCACCTTTTTCTGTTTTCTGAACCACCTTGGTAGGTGTTGTTTTCTTGGTGCCACTTTGCATAGATCCATAAAATACTGTTTAGCTAAAGGTTTATCTAGTAATAATACATGATGAATTTCCAATATCTTACCAGGCAGTGATACTTGTTCTTTCTTTATGCATGAGCATTTAATCCTGACTACACTCTGGTCCTATCCAGATGAAGACCTGTTCAGCCATAGCAACTGCCATGGGGACCTGAAAGTTGTGCTGCATACAAGACCTGACATTTTGGCTTTGCATTGGACATGGGACAACAGATGTTGCCTGCCAATTCCATTGACTTGGCTGTAGGGCCAGCTTCAGAGTAGCTTCTCCCATTTTTCTGGGAAATTGCAGCAAATGGCTGCTGAGCTGGGAGGCAAAGACATCTGGCATGTGGCCATTTGCTGAACCCCCAACTTTAACCAGCTCTTGGTCACCAGAAGTGCATGTGTGGATGCTGCCTCAACTAAACTGTAAGGTTTCCCCTCACATCTTTCAGGCTGGAGGGACAAGCAGGATGCTTCTAATGTCATTTGCTGGGATTTGAGAGCCGAAGGTTTGCCCTTGTCTCTGCTTGAGATGTCCATGGGCAATTGGTGGGCCACCATCTGTGATGGGATGCTGAACAAGATGGGCTGTGGCCTGATCCAGCAGGGCTCCTCTTATGGTCTTATAAACCTGCTCTAGTTGTTTTGTTTATTGTACCTGGTTCTTTCAAGTTTCATTGCAAATATTTGTTAAGACTTCCAGCCAAACAGAAGACCAGTATGGAAAAACAGAGCATGTGGCATCACTGAAAACATTTATTTTCTTCAAATGAAAAGACTATAGTTTTCAGAGTCCTTGGAAGCATATCACACTTTTTTTTAATGAGCATTCAATCCTATTGTAGAAATTCAAGTCATTAATCGTGCCTGGCCACAACTTCATCTCTTTTTATTGAAAGTTACACTTCAATATCCTATAGGAGGGTAAATAATATTGATAGCTGGGGGTGGGGGGGGAATGCACTGTAGCTTTGAAAAACACACATCACAAATGGAATTTCAGATGCTTTTGCAAAGTTCTTCCTTGCTGTGAGCAATTTCTAAATGTGTACATAACTTGCCATGTTGGGCCTGTGTGGACTTGTTTAACAGATCTTTTTAACATTTTAAAACTCATCCTGATGCCTAATACAAACTGATGGTGAACACTGCCAGATTTATCTCTTCCTTCCCTGACTCTCTGCCTTTCTGGCCTTCATCAAAATGCTACACAAATTGCCTTTATTCATTTTTGCAGCCTGTACTGGAGTAAATGCTTGTATTGATTATTAACACATACTACAGAAGGCCTGTCTACATAGGGCATATTCTGAAGGAGAGCAGGGAGACTTTGCACGGGTGACCTGGGCACTTGTGGATGGGAGGGTGGAATAGGCAGGTCTTGCTATGGGAGCAGTGGAGAATGAAGAGTGGAATAGTTATCCCATTTATTCCTTCGGGAACTGTAAATGCTCAGGATCATCCTAAATAGCTGAGTAAGACTGGCAAAAGTGAGCCCAAGGTAGCAAATAGCAGTGGAAATAGGTAGCCGAGGTCCACCCATGCATACAACAGCTGGGGGCAAACTCTGCATCCTGAGCCAAGAGTTGGTTGACAAGTGCAGAGCTTGAAAGTGGAAAAGAACTGACAAAGCCAGCCAGACAAGGAAGGATGAGGATGTGTGCGCTCTATTACTATTTACCTGTGTCACTAAGGAGGACAGCAGCCAAGCATCCTTGCTAATAAATAAACAAACTTTGGAAGTGCAGATAAGCTCAGGAGGATTTATAAGTTTGCTTTTGTGAAAAGCAAATATTAACTTGTTATTGGATTTGACCCTCACCTGCCTCTCTGGCTGTTGAATAAGTAGTGTCACATCTTTAACAAAATCCTGTCTAGATGTGGCTTTTTCAGGAACTGGATCTGCAAATTGCAAAGACAGCCAATCTACAGAAGGCATCTGGATCCTGACACTGTTATCCAATATGTGATAGCCCATCCCTAACCCTAAGAATAGTGTTTGAGATAGCAGGGTAATGAGGCATTGTGTGGTAGTATGTCTTCAACCACAGCCAGACAACTAGGGCATGTTCACCAGCAGGGTGGGATGGTGGGAGAGTAATTGCTTTCAGGGTTTGGCAATGAGAAATATACTGATTCTAAACCAAATCTGGCCACCCCAGTTTTGAGAAGCTCTCAACCGCCATTGCCCCTTCCAGCATGTCCTGTTTCAAAGAGTGACATCTGCAGCCATCAGAGAAGAATTAGAGAGTCTTAAGCAGTATTAAGTAGTGCTGGGACACATTGCTTGAAGTGAAAATGTACCTCACTATAATAATGCTGGGATTTTGTTTCTCTTCTTTATCTGGATCTCCTGATCTGGGATACAAAATGCTAAGGTTTCTGTATCCTTTTATTTTTAAGGTGCTCTCTGAGATCTTGGATGCCATTTTCCTCTGATAAGACTCAACATTATTTCTGTGAACTTCCAAGATCTTAATTTGAATGTTATTATTTAAAGAACTTGTGAGTCAGTGAGGATGTGTGTCTGCCCTCACCAGCATATTCTAGATTGTTTTTTATACAGTAGTGTGAATCAGATGGGAAGCATTCTAGTTTGCCCCCAACATGCACACCTTTCTGTGTAAAACCTCTGGTTTTAGTCCCACTTTTAATACATAAAGTGGATGGAGATGCCATTTGGACCTGGATTCAGGTGTGCTCCTGTATAAAAGTAGTCAATAAAGCTAGATAGGGGGCTAGATGTGGTCTCAGGGACTATCCATTCTTACCTTTGGACTGGAACAGCAAGGAGTCAGGGGCCTCTCTTCTGCATGTTGCTATGGTAACAGGAGGCCCCAACCCCTGCTAGAATGCTTCATTCACATTGAATGGGGCTACTGGAACTGAACAGGGAGGCATGAGAAGGATGCATGGTTTGTTGCTCTAATTTAGCAGGGACACCCATTTTGGAAACACTAAATTGCACACCTGAAATGGGTCCCTCTGGGGCTCCAAAGCCAGGAAAATTTGTTTCTGGACCTCAAAGCCCTCACAGCAGGCTCCAAAGCTTGTGCAAGCTATCCCAGAACAGGCTGTCAAAGTGCAGACAGCCTTGCTCCAGGATGGCTGAACCACTCCAGCTGGGAACTGTTCCAGTAGTTCCAGCTGGAGTGCACCAGTCCAAGTAACTCCCTCCCTCTCTCTCTGTAAGTCTCAGTTTCTGCTCATGGTTTTTATAATGTAACAAATACATGCTATCTGGTGCAGAGAAAATGCTTGTGAAACTTAGCAGAGGAATTAGAAGTAATTTATAGTATGCCAAGGAAGCCTGATTTTTGAAGGGAAAATTCTATTGGATCATTCCTGGTTCTTGCACGTATCTGAAATTCTTCTCTGGATTGTGGCCTCAGAATGAGTGAAACTGGATTATCACCTTGGGATACTGAAAAATAGCAGCTCTGAAACTTGAAAGATCTGGAGTCTGATCAGGAGTCTGTTAAATCATTACTCTCTGGTGTTGCCTTTTCTTAGAAAACACATGTTTCGCAGTACTTTATTCTGCAGTTTCTCCTTCAAGTCTTCTTTCTGAAGCAGTTTTTTTTTGTTCCTTCCAGCATCTTCTTGTTTGTGTGTGTGCGTGTGCTTGCATGCACACACGAGCACACACCCATATACAAGCTTTTCAGGGACTTGTAGATGCTCTTCTAGTTATTTTTCCTCTGAGGCTCATAAAGCCCATCTGCTGGAGGAGCCGTTGGCCGGCTCCAGGGGAATTCCCAGCCCTTGGTGTGGTCCCTTACAGTGATGATTTGCAGATTCTGGTGCAGCATGTGTTCTGCTACACTATTTGTTTTGACAGCTTAACAATGCCCGGTTCAGCAGCTTGCAGGTGTCTGCAAAGATGCCTCTGCATGGGCTCAAAGGGAAGAAGATGCGAGAGCTGAAGAAGCCAGGAAATGACTGGAGCACGAACTCCCAGGAATACTTTCCCAAAATATAAATTTATTAAGTAATGTTTCGTACTAGAAATGTGATTTTGGGCAGCCTCTTTCTCTTTTGCACATATATATGCATGCTCAAGTTTTTGGGTTTTTTTTAAAGGTTTAACATTCAGTTTCTTCCATGTGCTTAGTCATCCACTACTTCCCATAGGGTCAGCATTTGCTGAAAGGGGACTCCCTCTATGCAGAACACATTTCAAATGATGGTCAATGTCAGCCCTCTGGGATCAGGTTTACTAGCTGGGATTGATGGAAACTGTAACTCCAACAATGTCTGTGGGGGAGCACCAGTTTGGTAAGATTAATGTTGAGTCTTGAGGTTAACAAATGACAGCCACTGATACTGAGCAGGACACAATAATAACCTAAGTTGCGTAAGGATGGCAGCTGATTTTAGTGCATTCTCCTATGGTGGTCAGGACAGTGTACATGGCTATGCTTGGGCCACCCTATAATTTGACCTCAAAGCTGTCTTATAAGGCTGATCAGGTTGAAGGATGGAAGCTTTGTGACTCGTATGGGATTTAAAATAGGATTTCGCCCAAAAATAAAACCGCACATTGCTCTCAGTTTTTAAGGATGCACAAATTCTAGCCACTAAACTCATGCAGAAATTCTAACCACTAGGTTCCTGTGCCTTTCCTCAGCATTGCTGCCCATTTTTCTCCTCTGTCTTCATTTGTGACTGTTGTATCATGTTACAGAGTTTATATACAGGCTGCAACTTACAACATCTAATGGGGCTCTTTTAAGTGCACAGAGCGCTTTGCAATCATTAGCTCATCTATCATCGTCACAGACAGCCCTGTAAGGAAAGGAGGTCACTTTTTATTAGTCTCCTTTGAGGTACAGGGAAGTGGGATTGTAGAGGTGCTTTTGCACATTAAAGCCACCACTCTAGCAACTGCTTGGCTGAATCACATTTGCGCAAGGCCGGATTTTCTAATGACCAAAACGAATCAAAATAAGGTGGGGGCTAATTCGGCAGGTGCTCCACACAAGAGGTACTTAAGCTTCATGAAATCATCAGCCCAGACAGTTGCTTATTTAGCAGCTGATCTGGAGCAATAATAATTCAATGTCAGAATGTGCCTTAAAGTTCTGGTCCACAAATTATCTGTATTGGAGGATTTGGATTGCTTTAGTTGATGCATATCAGCCCTCATTGTTTTGCCATTCTTGCAACCTCTGTGCTGCTCCTAATGCACAAGAACATGATGTGGACGTGTGACCTTGTCTTGACATTGAGTCTGATCTATCATTCATTCTAGTGCTTGGCTGTAGTAAATTTCTTTGACCAGGAAATGATTCTGCTGATCAATGGATAGTGTATAATAAGGCCTCCAATATAGTCTCTAGGGGTGTTTTTCCACTTCAGCCCTTAGATCCGGATCTAAGAAGATCCGGAGCTAAGGAATGGGTACATTCCTTAATCCGGATCTAGTAGATTCGGATTAAGGGAAGCACCCAATGTGTTTCCACGGGAGGTGTAGCACCCATTAGCAAAGGGTGCTAACACCCCTGCTGTGGAAATAGCTTTGCACCCATGTGGGAAATTCCTTGCCCAGCTTTTCGGAACCCAGGTCAGTTGATGGCCAGCAGGATTTGTTCCCATGCTGTGTTGGGCTAGATTTCCCTCTTCTGTGTTCTCTTCCAATATGACTAAAGGAAAAGTTGCTCTCAGTCCTACGAGTTCCCATTTGAGGAAGGAATGACTTTTCTGAGACTACAACATGAGGCAAGGCCCATGCAGTGGGAAAATATTTGGCATCCTGGACTCCACTTCTACCAGGGGGCACCTCTTTAAGCATGTCTGATCAATCTCCAAGATTCACATCAAAGCTGAGGAACTCTCTATTCCTCGCTAAGGTTTCAACCATACAAGGACACCTTCCAAACACTACCAAAGTACCCGAAGTCACCTTGGAAACTGGAAGAGAGGGAGGCAGATGACAGTAATTGAAAAGATGTTGCCTGCAAGAAAGGATCAAACCTAGGCAGCCCAATTTGTGCTGTGTTCTTGCCCACTAAAAGCTGAATGGAGAAGGATGCAACAGCTGTGTGAAACCTACTGTGTCACCTCCTTGAAATCCATTCCACCCTGTCCAGAGGATGGTGGAGAAATGCAGATAATGCACTCCTTTGATCACACAGTCCTGCAAAGTTAGCTCTTTCCGAAGAGTTGATCCAGTGCAGAAGATTCTGTGTTCTTGTGCTCAAAAATTGAATTTGGATCCTTTGGAGCAGTGGCATGTGGGGAACTGCCGGGAGGTACTCCCAAAATGGGCCTTTAAGCCCTTGTAAACATAGCTTTTGAAAACTATGCAGAGTGTGTGCACCCATGCATTTACATGCCATAGGGGAAGCTTTAGATGTTCTATTTCATTGATCTTAAGAGTGTTTCCTCTAGATATGAAAGGGAAATTTCTATTTCTTTTATTACCATACATGTTTGGAAAGCACTTAGACTTCCTGTATGTCTCCTGGGTGTATATTAAACCACGTTTCTCAGATGAGAGCGAAAGAAATGGGGTATAAGTTGAGTTCCTTTATCATTCTGTAAACAACCACTGCCTTGTAAGCCTTCAAGCTACTGACCTTTCCAAGGAGTTACACCTGGAAAAACTGACTTAGTTGCAGGTGAGGAGGAGAAGGAAGAGAAGGGAAAGGGACACAGCTGTTTGTTTTCATGTTTCATTGGTTCTCAGCTCCTTTGATAAGTTCAAGGAAATCAATAAACCACCCAACTTAGTAACTTAAGAAATGAAAACAATTCAATTGTCAGTTTTTATAATGCAGCTACCAGCATCTTGAGAATGGCTTCACATCTCAGATTGCCGGATTTTGTTTGTTTGCTTGCTTGTTTTTAGAAATTTTCAACAATTTGGGTGAAAAAACCCTTAGGTTTCGTTAATTTGACTTGCATTCTAGCAAAAAAAGGGGGGGGGAAAGCTCAAATGTGTGTAGAGTTAAATGCAATCTAAAAATCTGGATCATATACTTGACATTGAAGTTGTTTTCATCCAGGAGAAAAAATCTATGCAGAGATACAGGCTTGTGTATATATTGCTCCACACATAGAGAAACAAATATTTTTGAATATGTTATCATACTATATGCATACATGTCTGTTTCCATGACTTTCTGATGGACAGCCAACTTTTCTTTATGTAAAATGCTATGTGCATAGTCCTTGTAGTGTGTGTAAAACAGAAATAATGCATGACAGTGAGTACAAATTAATGCTAATTAAGTTATATTATTTTCTTGCATTGAAGTTATACAAATCTCCGTATGCTGCACCATACAACTGCAGGTAGCTGCTGTATATTAATCAATACCACATGTTATATTCATAGGTCATTTGTGTCATTTGTCCTTGCTTCTTCATTGAGAAGAAGATTGCCAGTCACCTCTGGAAGACTTGCCAGGGTTTTGCTACCATTATTTAGAACCCACATTTTCCCTGCGTCCCCCAAACCAACAAGCCTCCAGAAACTATTATAGCTGGTTTGACTGGTTGTTAAGCTTGGTGTTTATTACACTTTGTACACATTCTTGGCCTGCATTGTGTGGGGGACTCATCTTTCTTTCTTTGCCAGGGGGCCCATTCCACACCCTGACTTTCCTATTGATTCTTAAAAAATAAAAACAGAGCTCCCATATTCCCTTATAGTCAGGTTGCTTTTTGCACAGGAAAGAACTGCAATGGAACCCAGTACCCAAGCAGGATCTCAAGCTGGTACTTAACGGGAAAAGAACAAGTAGACATCCATAAGATGTCTGGAGAGGATGCGTTGTGGCCCTTTTGTCACCCCAAAGAAGAGTTAACAGAGAAGGATTGAGATCCCACATTCCAACCTGAACTTGTCACATCATTTAACTGAATCTGCAAGATATTTTCACCACACACCCCAATTCCTGCATCATTTCTGAAAATAATAACAGTGTATAAACCATCGGCTTCTTTGCCAGGGGTACAACTCTCATTTATTCTAATCCTAATATGCTTAACTAGGGAGACGCTCCCCAGTAATGTTTTTAATTGTAATAACTACTGGGTTTTAAAAAGCACTAACTACCATGTGTGAAGAGCCAGGTTGGCTAAGCTCCATACCCCAAGCTGCCCTGCTTGCTGGCGCCAGGCGTAACCTGCTCAACTGATTCTGCTGTGTTAGGTCCCATTTGCAGACAAACCAAAGGAGTGTCAGTAGACCCCAAACCACAGCTGAGGTGAAGTAAGGTAAGAGATTAATATTCAAAGGGGCATCTGAATGCAAGTGTGAGCTGAGCTGTGTATACATTGATTGGCAGTAGATCAGTGTCTTGTGTTAGTTCCACTAACCTCTCCAAGATAAAAATAAATCCTCTGGGCTAGAGCATTTTTGCGACCAGAGGGAAGCCAGCCTCCTGTGTTAAAGCCAATCATTTTCTTTCCAGATATTGCTAAACAGCAGTTCTCATCAGCCACAGGAATCATAGCTCAAGGTCAAGAATTATGGGAGTTGTAGTGAAATAACTCTTGGAGCATCCATGGGTTGAGCAACACTGCAACTGGTGAAATGGATGGAAAAGAGTGAACCACAGTTGGAGTCTTCCCTGTGATCACCTAAAAATGTATTTGGAACCAGATATTGCTGGATTTGTTAACTTGCTCATATTCTGCATTCTTAAAAAAGGCATTTTTTTTTTCAGCTTTGCCATTCAATTGCGTTCTCTTGTTCCATCTTATGAGTTTTTCCTCCGCTCCCACCTATTACCACTTTTAAGAGAAGAAAGAAGGATTTCTCAAGCTATAAAAGGAGTGCTCTCTGGTGTTTAAACAAATCTTTATAAATTCTACCTGGGAGAGATTTGTTTTAGTAGAAAACAAAGGATTAGAACCTCGATGAACTAATACAAGATGCAGATTTGCTCAACTGTGTTGTCTGAATTGCAAAATGTAAGAAGTCATTTTGCGTCTAAGTTCAAAAGGTTTTGTAGCTAAAGTATGCTAGCAAAATGACAGCTGTTGTGATTCCCTTGACTTACACAATCCAAGTACAGGCAACAACCTGTATTTATTGTTGTGTACAGGCAATACTTTATTAGAGACTTGGAAAAAGGATTGTCGCTCAGGATACACACACTTGATTTTTGCCTCCCACCAATGATTATTGCCAAACCAGTTTTGTAGGTCTAAATTTTACAGTATTCACTTAGTATGGAAGCAAAGCATAAAAAGTTCTCTAGTATGGATGCTGCATGACTGATGGAGGCACACATAAGCTTGTTTAACTATTTAACATAACTTGTTTTGATGATGTGCTGGTGGTGGGTATAGATTCAAATAAATAAAATGTTTGATCTGTATATATATGGTTCATAATAACTGAGGATCACCTACCCAGAACAATCTACTGAGCAAATTTGTAGCCTTTGGGTGCTTCCGCACAGGCCCTTTAACACCCATTAAGCACACATTCCAATGTGTGCCTCCGCACACTGGTCGCTATGTAGGACACTTCCGGCGAGGGGTGTCCGCACAGCAAGCCCGTTTTTAATGCAGATTTCGGCGGCAAAACCCGTTTGCTGCCAGAGCGTCCGCATTACCGGGGGCAAATAAGCACACTTCTGGTGGGTGCATCTGCACCTATCTGGACTTAATGCATGCTTAAAGGCTGTTTTTAGCACACCACATATCTAGTGGTTTTGCGCTGTGAATCCGCATC
>MTQE01002208.1:29291017-29308548 GCA_014337955.1 Aspidoscelis marmoratus | reverse complement strand
TTTATTTATTTATTTATTTATTTATTTATTTATTTATTTATTTAAGAAATATATATACCACCCTTCACAAAACATTCTCAGGGTGGGTCACAATAAGAAAGAATAAAGCATATAAAATATTAAAGCATAATTTAAAAAAATAGCCCGTCCTCACTCTTCCACCCCGACCTCCAGCAGCACAGCACCTTAGAAAACATCAAAAGCCTATTTTTGTGAAGTGTCTGATTCTGAGTTGAATACAAGGGCAACAAATATTAAATCAAATGTGTCCTGTCTTTCTCAAGAGCCATTTTTCTTGGTACATTTTGTAGGTATTTGCAGGTGAGACTTGTAAGTTATACAGTATTAATAGAAGAAAAGATGCCAGGTTTAGATAAAGGTGCCACAAAGTTGAACACACCACATACTAAGATAAGAGAAGCCCTCCTGGATTAGGCTACAGCCCACCAATTGACAAAATTAAAATGAAACCAATTATAACACCCTTTTGAAATATTAAGTTGGGGGATATGTTTAGAAGAAGACTTGTCTTTTCTATCCCACTTTTCACACCTGTCTAAGGGGACCCAAAGTAGCTGACGAAGCTTTCTATTCTTCTTCTCACAACAGAACACCCTGTGAGGTAGGTAGGACTGTGGGAGCCCAGAAAGAGAGCTGTGACTAGCCCAAGGTCACCCAGCTGACTTTGTGAAGGAATGTGGAATCAAACCGTTATTCCCAGATAAGAATCTGGCTCCCCAACCACTAGACCAAATTCTAATTGTTGTTTCACTACAGATAGAAGCAACAAAAGAACAGAAGAATTTTCACTGGCTTCCTAAATGGACATACAGAAGGTGTGTGCATGAAATCAACTGGGGTGTCCTTTTCAGTTTTGGGAAAATATCCCACAGCAGTTAGGATCAGGGACAGTGTTCACATTATGAGTGCTGGCCTGTCCCATACTTCACCCAGACCTATCATTCTGCCTCACTGTAGCAAAGGTCATGTACACCAGGCCATTGCTGCAGCAATTGGCAATGTATTGTGTGATAGTGGAGCTGTAGTTATGCCACTTACCCCATGCAGCCTTCGCATATGAAATATGCAGCATGTTGGACCTTATTAGAATGTCAGAGGCACTCCTAGTAAAGCTGTGGAGCAGGTTTTACTCTTCCACAGGTTCCAAAGATTGGGATAGCCATGCACACTTTGAGCAACTCTGGGATGGAAGTGGCTCTTGAAATGTGGGAACTCACTGTGCCAAAGTGCGAACAGGTTCCTTCTGTGTCCTTGGTATATTTTTACTTTTTCAAAAGTCTACTACACTATTGCAGTAGTTCATCTCTGGTCTTTGGCACTCCTAAATCCACTCCATTGTTACTTCAAGAGCTGAACTGTGGATCCTTGACTTAGACTGGAGTCCACAACCGAAATAAGCTTTCTGCTTAAATGGAGGCTTTAGCTGAATTCACTGTAGTCACTATATGACTGAAGAAGAAGAAGGTCTGAACTGCCTACTCCATTCTAACTGCTGTGTAAGTGCATTTGTGACTGTTTTGGCAACACAGTCTCACTTTTTGTAATGTGAAACCCATCCCAAAGTTGAGGCCCCAATGAACAAGTATAATCCTTTTCTCTCCTTTCTTAAGCCTTTCCTTCTCTTTTCTCTCACCCTCCCTTCAGGTTTACATTAAAACTTTCCCTGTAATATGCCTTCATTCACTTAGCAACTGGTTCTGAATATCCCCCTGCTTTCCTGTCCTCGCTGTCATCTTTCAGCATTTCCATTGATCTACTAGTAGACCTCGTGACTTTGTTCTAAGTGTATCTTGCATTCTTCTTTGCCATGGCTATAGTTAAAACTTTTTGCTTGTTACAAGTTACTGTTTAATTATTTTAGGACTCTTGCTCTTCAAGTTGCTTTACTTTTTGACTAATTTACCCAACTTTGAAACTGCATTCTGTTTTGCTATGTACTAAAGTTATTTTCTGTGTACATTTTATACTTTAATAAAGAAACGTAGTATTGAAATTAGTCAAGTGCCTCTCTGTCCCTTGGGATTGACTCCAATATGTTGTCAGTTAATCCTTTAAAACCCTGCATGTATGTAGGAACACTGCTAAATACATGTCTAGAGCAGTTTCTGTAAGAGGTTCAGTACCCATAACTGATATGACTATGGAGATGGGGAGTGATGGTTGTGGCTGTGCTCAGAGTTTTTGAAGGGCCACATACTGATAGCCTCTGCTCCAAACAGCTTGTCTGTTCCCTCCTTTTTGGAAGTAAAAACTAAGAAAGGATAATTGCTGCTCTTTTGACTGCTTGCATATCCTTTCTTTTTAAGTAGCACAGAGGGAAGGACCTGTCCTTTTGGACTTCCCAGAGAAAGTGATGGAACCAGCAACTGAAGAAGAGAGCTGATTACTCCATGCAAGCATCCTGTCTCCTCACTAGAACTCACCAGAGATAGAAATTGGAGGGAGAGGAGAATGGCAGTCACTCCTTGTACAAATCCATCTAGCCAAAGAGACAGAGTGAGAAGATGTGGTCCAAAGGCCTGATAGTTGAAGCTGATCAATCACCTTGAAAACTGAATGATTGTTTTTCCTCTGAAATAAAAGTGGCAGAGTTATGCAGTGTTTTTTTTTCCTCATTACAAGATTCTTTGTTCATGGTTCTTGGTTGTGCTATCAGATTGTCCACCAGGTTTTCATCACATTACTGGCAGGAACTTCACTGAGATGCCAGTTTCTGTGTTCTCCCTTGTCCTCCTCCTGTGGTCCAGTGCACTTTCCTAGCATGGTGCAGCATGAAATAAGATGGACACCAGCTACATAAAACTGTTTCTGAAATGGTCTCTTTATTATTATTTTTTTCACCTCTCCTACCTCCTGCAAACTCTGCCTCTCTAATTTAATGTGCCAGACATCTCTTGTGCTAATGAAAAACAGTGAGGAGGTCTAGACTGTTGAAGGCTATAAAATTCTAGGACAGGTTTATGCTAAGCAATTAAAAAGAGTTTTAAAAACTGTTAAAAAATTAAACACTAATTATTTTTTTTTCTCTTTTGGAAGAATACCACCTTTGGCAGTAGTGCACTATGTGTGAAATAAAGCTAGGGGTCACGGGAGGGGTGGGTCTGTTTCCAAGTTGTCATATACCACATTAAGTAAATTTCCCTTTGCATTTTCTGTGGAACTCATCTGCTATCAATTAGTCTAAATCAGGCTTTTCAAATTAAATGGACTTAGAGACTATGTTGCAGGGGTCTGGTAACCAGTGGAGTTGGGAGGGGGGAAGAAAGAAGAAACTCTTGATTGCTAACCACAAAGTGGAAATATCTTTTTAAGAGGTGTTAGCCCATTTTTAGTGTTCTGTGTATTACGTTGTTGGCACTATGGGGAGCAATAATAGAGGTAAACGAAATCCAGGAAGACAGGTAAAAAACAGTGGAGAACATTTTTACATGCATATGACGCTCATGGTGTATTCTCCCTGTCCATAACTTGCATGAATGTTTAGTCTTCGTTCTCCAGTAGTACCAGATTCAGCAAACATGTTCTTTCTTTCTTCTGTTGTTAAAATCATTAACTTATTTTGTTACACAAATCATCTTTTTTCTTCTTTGCCTTTTTCTCCCCCTTTTTATTCTAAAAAATGAGGGATTATACAGTGAGTAAAAAGACATATAAGATTGCTGCATACTATCATCATGCAGTATTGGTTTATGGAGAAGGTAGGTTGGACAGATGTAGCAACTTCCTTCCTAATAGGCCGGCTGCAGGGGGAAGCATCTTTGTTGTGGCCTAGCCATTGCAGTCGTCATTTCCACTGCTGGTAGTCTGGCTGCTTTCCGGAGTGCCAGCATCTATGCACAGAGCCCAATGTTTAGGGCTCCTCATGAGTTGGCCTCTGTGTGAACCTGCCAGAGTCCTCCTTAATTCATCTTACAGGACTTCCATGAACAGCTGAAAGTGGATTAAGGGATCAGGGCATGCCTGGAGTGGAAACTGCTTTCCTGAACCTAAAATGCCCTTTCTCTACATAGAGGTGGCAGCGAGGAACTCCAGCCCCATCAACATGGGGCCCTGGAAGATGCTTCATCCCAGCATGCAGAAAAGGAGCATCTCCATTCATCTGGAGATATGACTTACATCAGTTGTAACCAAGACTATCTTGGGTGGTAGATCAAATTGCTTTGATGCAATGAAGGAGGAGCATATATGACTTGGTTGCTCATGCCTTACTTTGTTCACACGAGTAAAACTTTTCAGATGATCACTTAATACAAAGTATGACTTTTTGGATTTGAGTGTATGTCAGGTTGGCATTTAATTGTGTAAAGCCCCACAGCTGCTGTACCTTGTATTCATTTGCACACCTGTTTAAGACCTTATATGTGCAAAGAGTTGTATGGATCTAGGTGCTCTTCACATATGTAAGTGACTGTGGTAGTGAGCAAGCTTGCCTTCAGATAAGCTAATCATATGCAGGAGTAGAGCCGTAGTGGCACTGGAGGCAGAGTGAGGCTCACTTGGAAGACTCATCTTGGATCTAATGAACAATGTTTAGCAAAACCAAAGATACAAGCTTTTATAAGAGCAAAGACCAGCCTTGCTTCATTCCCAGCATTCTTGTATAAATTCTCTACTTACCACTTCTGACTGTGTATAATCAATATTTTGCATAATCTAGTAATTTATTTCTGATGTATTTCTAGATAAATTTTCTAATTAGAATGAAAAACAAAACACTCTCAGTCAAGAATAAGAACTTAAGATCAAGAATAAGAACCTCATTCAAGAAGAACACACCTAAGACCAGAAGATCATGAAACAAGAAAAGCAAACATATTAATTGTGTAGGCCTCATTTCATCTTTTGACATTAGTACTATATTAAAATATATATACTTCTGCCCTATAATTGACTGGGATGTTTTATATAACAAACATCCTAATTGTGACAAATTGGTGAGAATGGAATGTCTACTGGAAAGGAAGAAGAGTTGGCTTTTATACCCCATTTTTCTTATCCACTTGTCATCCAACACAGCTGACAAAGCTCCTATTTTTTACCCTGTGAGGTAGGTGGGGCTGTGAAAGTTCAGAAAGAGAGCTGTAACTAGCCCAAGGTCACTCAGCTGGCTTCATGAAGATGTGTGGAATAAAGCCAGGGAGTACAAGATATGAATCTGGCACTCTACCACAGGACTGTGTGCAGATCCTGCCATAGGCTCCTCATCCTTTCCTCAGAAAGAAGGATAAGTCATTCAGTGGGGTGTGTTCCAAAGTAAGCAGGTATTTAGAAGCATCCCTGTTATTTACACTTAGAAGCTGCTGCATCATCTTTGTCTATAGGTCTGTTTTGAGAACAAACTCCTGCTTGATCTGAAATGTGTGAGGTTAGAAGCATTGTATGGAGCACATAATCAGCCAAACAAAAAGGACGCTGCCAACAGTGTAGGCCAAGCTTTTAATACAATTCCTACAAGCAGCTGCTTGTAACGATGTGGGACTTGCATACTTCTTATTCAGGGTTAGAATTCTTTGGCTTATTCCAACTTTGCAGGTGTTTTAAAATAAATAAAAATCTGTGACATTTTCTACATGGTTTTCAAGAGGAACACATGGACCCTTCTAGTTCCTCTACCAATTTTATTTTAAATTAAATTAAAATGACTTAATATTTTCAGATCATGTCCCATGATGTACCATTTTGACTCTGAAAGGTTGTATAAGAAACAGAAGGAATCCTTCCTGCCTCTTTTCCTGCCTTAGAGACCTGCACTGGCTACCACCTCACATCTGGGCCCAATTCAAGATTCTAATTCTGACTTTTAAAACTCTTAATGACTTGAGACCCAAATATGTGGAGCACCAACTCCCATACAGGCCTGTCTGATCTTCTCATTGAGGGCCTTCTAGAAGTAGCATCCTTCCCTCCAAATAGGGCTTCCAGTATTTATTGTCCACCTTCCCGTATTTCGTCAAAACGTTCATTTTCAGCCATATTTTAGATCTAGCCTATATATCCTATAACATTGCTTTTAATTTGAGTTTGCTCCTATGGTTTTATGTTCTAACTTATATCTCTATTTTTTAAAATTCTCCTTTATTTTGATCATTTCTTTATTGTACTGTTTCATCTGTTTATTGGGAGTGGCTGTAGCTGACTGGTAGAGCAGACATCTCTGGATGTAGGCAATGGCAAACCACTGCTGTATCTCCATCAAGAAAACTGCCACAAAGGTGTCCACAGGAATGCCCATGCAGTAAACCAGGAGTCAACATCAACTTGGTGGTATCCAACACCAAAAAATCAATACCTGAGAAAACTGAATGTACAGAAGACAATATAACCTTTGAATTCTGTTCCTTTGGTTGACTGAGAAATGTTGTTAATGTAATTGTGTTGTAGTTTCAGAAAACTTTGGATAAGTTGCTTGAAGCTACAGACTGATGCAGCAAATATGTTTGTCATCCACAGTCTTCTTCAATTGTTGTGGGCAACAGAGGCTCACAGATGCTATTGTAATGACATTAAGAAGAAAGGAGACATTAAATCAAATGCACATAAGGTTCTGCATGGAGCATTTTGTTATTCTCTGGCCGTGTCTTCACGGCAACCTTATTTCGGATTCAAAACGTTTTCAATCCTTGGAGTCCGCGCAGCAGTTTGGCTTAACACACTTTCTCCGTGTTAAACCACTCCAAAGCGTGGTGAATCTCAATCCTGATTTCAACAGGTCTCACTCCGGATCGTGTGCTTGAAACGTTTTACTTTTTTTACTGTGGGGACTGTACCGTGTTAAGGGATGAGAATCCATGTTTAGGGTTTCCCTCCCCCAATAGCTTGCTTCCAAAGATAGTGATTTCATTGAAAAAATTCCACTCTCAAAACAGCCACTATAAAAATCCAGTCCTTAAAGCTACACTGTAGCGATCTAGCCACTTCACACCTTAATAACAATGTTGCAGTTTTGCACAATTCTAGCTCTTTGAAAGTTCTGACCTTTAAAAAAGGGAAAGGAAAGGAAAGCCCTGGAGTTTCTGTTTTAAAGGCTGTGGCTGTGAAGGGGGTTTGAGTTGCTGCTGCTGCTGCTGTGAGCCCTGGGAAATGGGTAGAGGAGGGGAAAGAATCGCTGGCTGCCGGTGACTGTTTTTCATCCATCCAGGCAAGCGGCAGCCACCCAGCTAGGCTCCGTGAAGGGGTAGGTTATGGGTGGCACATCCATGCCAGGAGGAAGAGGGCAGGGCAGCTCTGCAAAGCGGCTTTTAAAACGTAGCCACTTGAGTCCCCCCTTGAGTCACGTATGGCATGTAGGATCCTCAGAATCCAGATCGAACGCAATTAAGTTAAAAGTAATGGGAACAGGCAAATTCGCGTTTGCATCCGGTTCTATTATTTCGTTTTAGAGAAAGCTAAATAAGCCTGCTGTGGGGATTCGCCCTCTGAGTCCCTTGATGGTCATAACCATCTTAATAGCTCTGCTGTATAGGGGTAGCCCCCATTCACCCATGAATTGAATGTATCTGGCCAGCACTGGAGCTTATATGAAGCTTCAACAGGCGTCAGATATGCCCAAACCCAGCCTTGCATCCCCCCGAGCCATGACCCCTTACATGGAAATCCAGGTGCTGTTCCTACCCTCACCCTCTCCTCCAAGGCTCAACAAGGCCTTTCGGACATGCGTGTGCAGTTGGAGGCTGGCCCATCTCTGAATTGCAGGAAATATTGTGAGCTTTTCCACAATTCTCAGATGGGGGTGGCCTCTTAGGCTGCATGTACATCTCTGAAAGGCCTAGTTGACCCTGAGAGGAGGCCACAGTAAAAGGTGATTGGGGGGAGCAAGGCAAAGGATGAGGGAGGGGATGGGGGTTCCCTTCATGCACGAACATTTGACAGATACAGGAAGCCAAGTATACCTCCCTTCGATTTGTATTTAATAAAATGGGGGAAGGGTGCTTTGTGCTAGATCAGGCTACAGCCCATCTTGTCCAGCATCTCATACAATGAGTTACACACCAGCAAAAGGTCAAAGGCAAAGGCAAAACATTCACCAACTCTCAATTCCCTGTAAATGAGTCAGATATGATCAAAATGCAGCGGTCAAAGGACTGCATGTATTCTGCCTTTTCTCTTCAGCTATTTGTGAGGGCAGCAGGTGCTTCCTTGCATTAATCTGAAAGGCTATGATGATTTGCACATCATGCTTGTGAAACATACGGGATGGGTGGTGAACCAAGGCTGATGCTGAAGACAGGATTGTTTTTAGTAGGTGGCAAGTGCCTATTCTGTTATTTCTTCAATGATTTGACACACCTTATAGAAATGGTATCTTGCTCTGAAATGAGCTCAGAGTAGATGCATAGGTGCCATTAGGTCTCCCTTAACAGCTACTTTTCCATTTTTAGGCCACACTATTTGCTAAGGAACTTCTGTACATTTCAAGTCTGCAGTTTTTAAGCCAACAAACCTTGGCTTATTGTTTATTATGCCTCTGCCTGTTAAATAACAGCAAGGGGGAATCCCCAGCTGCCATCTTGATGAGCGAGATAGCCTCCACCCTCCAGTCTGAATGGAACAGCTGACCCTACCATGGCTGTTCCTGTTGTGGCATGGTGGAGGTAGAGTGCAGCATCAATGATACTGAATGTGCAACAAGGGGCATTGTCATGCAAACACTGTGCCCTCAACACATATTCAAGTTGCCATAAACATGCCCTATGGATCCTGCCTGATATTTGCTGGCCCTGGTTATTATATAAGAGAAAAGCTAGCTTGTCACCTTGGTACTAGATCTTGCAGGGGACCCTATGCTGGCAAAAAAATACCTCTTCTGGGTATAATCTATGGATGTAGTACTCTTGAATTCTGGCTGTCTGTAAAACGAGGCAATCAAATGTTGTGGGCACTAGATTTGGCTGCTTATGGTGACTTTCCTAGTTTGCCTCGAGCACCCTTCCTTGGACCTGGTTTGCTTTTCTTTGTCCAGACTGCAGTGCTGAGTCTGGACCCATTGGGAAGGTTTCATGTTACTGGGATCTTCCAGTTTTTAACATCTTCCTTTCTATCATCTATTTCTTCCCTTCCTCAGCTTGATTCTGAGAAAGCTTAAGAAAAACACTGTGGAAAGCTGCAAGTCCCCCACTCATCCTGACCATCAGAATATCTCTTTGCCTGGCAGAATTTGCATCTTGTAATACTGGAGGAGAGGGGAATTCAACTTCTGAATGTATTTCTTGAATGGCCAAATAATCCAAAATGCCAAAGAAAATATCCTGGTCTGATATATTAATAATTTTGCTCCACTGGGATAATTTTGGGTTCCCTGTGCATTGATAGGTTTTTGACCGTCAAACAAAGCTTCATAGGTATTGTTGACCAGGCCAACAACTAAAAAGGGTTAAAAAAACTGCTGTGATTCTGTATAGATTGAATACAAACTATCATTTTCTACTTTTCCATTTGGGTCAGTATGCCTAGTCTGGCAATGGAAAAGGACAAAGAAAGGCACCTTCTCAGAAAAGCCTGATTTAATTGTACTGTTGCGACCTGCAAAGACCTAGCAGTTGTGTGACTTTAATCTGATTTAAAGAGCAGAGGGTGGTATGCAGGCTGCTGCCGCTGCCCTCGAGGCATTCTGGAGGTGATAGGCTTAGAAGGGAGCCAGGCACAGGCTGTCCCAGCATGCTTCCTCAGGGTGGAGAGATCAGGAGCCTGGAAATCTGCATTTCACTCTGCCTGAGCTCAGATGTGAGTGGCAGCTTTTGGCAGGGCCATTGACTCTGTTTGCAAGTTGCTGGAGTTTACTTTTCTTCCTGAAACACTTCACAGGACTCCATTAACTGGGCAGGGAACATCATTCAGGTCCTAGGGCAAGTTAAACTGAATTATTTCTGCATAGCAAAATAATTGGGATCTGATATGAGTGCTGTGCTCTTTGGTACAGTGGTTAAGAGCACTAGGCTAGGACTCAGGAGTCTCCTAGTTTGAATCCTCTTTGTGCCATGGAAGCTCATTGGGTCCTTCAAGCTGTGGCCTTATTACTTGCGAGTGCCCTGGGCCAGGGGAAGGCTAAGGAAGTAAACCCTGACAAAGGCTGCCTTCAGATGACAAGAGGCAAACGCAGAATCTCATTTAGACCTTGCAATTGCCTCTTGCCATCCGTGACAGATGGCAGGATGTAACTGTGAGGCAAGGCTGGGCCCTTACAAAAGAACATAGGAAACACTTCTGCATCAGGCCATAGCCCATCTAGTCCAGCATCCAGTCCCACACAGTGGCCGACCAATTGCTTATGGGCATCTCAAGTAGAAGACAAGGACAAAATCTTCACCTGCTCTCAAATTCCAGTAAATGTCTCTCAATCTGTCTCCCTAGCCTGGAGGATGTACCTAGTAGCCATTGATTCATCTGCCATCCATGAATTTATCTAAGCCTTTCTTAAGGCCATCTAGGCTGGTTGCTGTTACCACCTCTTCTGGCAACAAATTCTACAGACCAATGACTCTCTAGATGAAGAAACATTTTCCTTTGTCTGATCTGACTCTTCTATCCATCAGTGTCTCCTAGTTCTAGTGACTAGGAATAATTTTCTCTATTCACTTTTTCTATACCATGCATGATTTGATATACTTAAATCAGGTACCTTTATGTCACTTGTCCTACAATGTTTCAATGGCACAAAATACCTGGAAGTGTACAAGAATCCACTCACATGCTTATTCAGTGGCCGTTTTCAATAGAAGGAATCCCAGGAGCAGGTGTCAGATAAGGTAAGCAATATTGTTATGTGGGAAACCGGGATTCAGTGCTCTTTTTCTTGCAATAGTGATATTCTGCGATTTCACCTCTGTATTCTTCATCTATGTTGGGATTGCTATGAAAATGTGTGGCAATCTCAATATAGTGCCCAGATCATCTTGGGTTGTTAGACCCCATGTGGATGCAGCCATAAAACCTACAGTAGGGACCCTCAGTCAGTTAGATAAACCACAGCTTTATCTGACAGCTCCTGCAGCCAATCCAATGCCAAATGTCATGTTTACTTGCTTTTGGATCACACTGGTGAGGGCAACAGCTTCATGCCTGCATGCTCAGGCTCTTTCTCTTGTCTTCTGAGACACAAGGAGGCCAACAACAACAATCTCTCCTCAAGACACCAGTGCCCTCTGGACAGTGGATCGTGCTGAACTTTTTCCTTAAAATGTATTCATTCCATTTTTCTAGAAATTCTGAATTGTGGTCCTTTGATAAAAGTAGTCCAGTTTAGCTGGTGTTTCTCACTTCTGTCCTAGGACACGTGCTTTAATTCTCAGCTAGCAACACTCTCTTTCTAATCTTAAAGCAGTGAGCACAGGCAGCTTTCAGAGAATTCTCACTCTATAATTCAGCCGTGCCCAAAGCACTGATGAGGTATTTTTCACGTAGACAAGGCAGATAATTAATCTTTAAGGAAAAAGAAGGAAAGAGTTAACATTATTTCTTCTTCCTCTTCCTCCTCCTCCTCCTCCTCCACTGGGGACTTTCCAGACCACTCTTCCTCCCATCCCCTTGATGATTTGGTGATGTTCTGTTATGAATGAATGACATTGTGGTATGAATGGCTTGAAGGTGGAAGAAGGGTCAATAGTTTCCTGCAGATAATTGCAAGCCCATGCAGTAAGCAAAGAAGCGGTTGGGCTGGGTGGGAATCAGTATTCCTCTACTATAGTAGCAGCATTGGGTGTTTTTCCACTGTCACTAAAAGTACCCATTAAGTACCCATTAATGGGTACAAAAATGCCATTATGTACCCATTTATGGGTACTTAATGGGTACTTTTAGTGACAGTGGAAAAACACCCATTAACAAACTTGATTTAGCCTTTTACACACTAATTTTCCTCTCCTGATTTTTTCTTAAGAGAGAACTGAGAATAATTGTGACTGGACATTTTAAAAAATATATTTTATGCCAATAGACCTATAATTGGAGGTCAGCTTTCAAAAGGGAAAAATTCAACAGTACTTCCCTTCATAAGCAATTCTGGGAACCTGCTTTTATCAGTTTTCCTCATAAATGCTTAGGTGCTACACACAAGTTAACAGATTCAAACTCTGCTGTGGTTAACTAGCAGTAGCCTATTCAATTTTGCAGCAGGTTTTTGTAATGGCTAACTGGATGTTTATGGGAATCTTCCAACCAGAACATGCTTGCTTATCGTCCCTAGCACCTCATCTTAAGAGAGACTGGCTGCATTCAGACATAACAAATGGGGTGCCCCAGAGAGACAGTATATGTCTGCTGTCTTCTCAGTTCTTCTCTAATCCACTTTTTCTAGTACATGATGCCTCCAGACATGCTTAAAGCTCCACCCTCCCTGTGCAGATTTTTACAGTGCACTTTCTCTGCTGCTGCTGATCAATGGTCACATGACCAATTACGTGACTGCCAAGTCTACAGTGACTGAAAAGCTTTTGCCTGCGGGCACCCACATGGTGGGGAGGGGCTGACTGGTGTGTGAAAAATCCCATCCTCAGAATCTTCTCTAAGCTGTCTCAGAGATGTTTTTTGACTGTGTCCTATTACAGCCACTCATATGCCCACTGATTGGCTGGTAAATCCAGGTTCCACATATTGAGTCAGCCATTGTTCCATACTCACTGTTTTGATGCCTATTTGGGAAGGACCCTTCTGGGGTTATATTAACAATAATAATATCATCAGAAGTGATACCTTAACACATTGAACATTGATTGAACCATTGTCCATCACCTACAGAAGGTAGCACTGCTGAGAAAAGTATGAATTTTGCACCTATATCTCTCATAATTGAGAAACAACCAATTGTTGGAATACAAGCCAGTAATAAGCATCCACAGACTTGTGTTGATGAAATAATTATTTACTTTACTCTTTGATTTATACCTCGCCCACCTCACAAGTGGGCTCTGGGTGGCTCACAATACAAAATATCAAATACAGAATAATGCAATACAGCATGAATGATATAAAATCAAAAAAGAGTATTTAAACAATTTAAACAGTCATAAACCCCAGCTATCCCCTGCAGTGGCAGAGAATAGATTTCCAAATTATCATCTATTTTGTTAAACATTTTATTTTCTCATTAAACATGGCTGCGTTACTTCTCACTTTTGACTTCAGATTAGTTATGAACAACTTGAAAATACCAGTCCCTGGAACCCACTTGTTACACCCCAACATTTGGAGAAAAGGACTCATTTTTCTGTATAAATCTCTTTTGAAATTTTTCTCTATACAATGTACAAACACTGTTATTGTTTATTTTATAGCTACATTAGTAAAGGCATTAAAAAAAAGACAGACAGACAGACAGACAGACAGACAGACAGACAGATAGATAGATAGATAGATAGATAGATAGATAGATAGATAGATAGATAGATAGATAGATAGATAGATAGATAGATAGATAGATAGATAGATACATACATACATACATACATACATACATACATACATACATACATACATACATACATACATACATACATACAGTAGTGAATAGACAGCTTCTATCTCCTAACATGATTGTGACATCCTGGGATATCCCTCCTAAGTAGTTTTTGAATGGTGAAAACTTCAGCCGTTGCCCATTGCAGTAAAGTAGAGGACCTTTAGCCAGATTATTAAGTAGCACATTCCAAGCTCAAAGCTCAAAGTTTGCAAACTGGGTTGGAAAACATATGACACATATTAAATGGCAAGCTGAAAAGCTAAAAATGCACTTTTTGAATGGTTATTTGCTTGACAAGTCTTATCACAGACTCTGGGCTTAAAGTAACTGTTGCCCACCAGGGTTTGCCAAAGCTTGCAGCAGCAACAACAACCATAATTATATTTCTTTGCCAGCATATTTGTGTAACAGCTTTAAGAGGTATTTTAGTGCTTTTCATTATTAATTAATAAAAAGCCATTTAAAAATAAAAAAGGAGGCAATTTAGTGCTTTAGTGCCAACTTGGGGGAGGGACATTTAAAGAACTGCTGCTACAAAACAAAAAGAGTTATAATTTGGAACAGAGCGTTAACAAAAAGAATAGGATATGCAACCAAGAGTTGCAATGGGTCACTTTTCGCCTCATTCTTCCTTCTTTGGTTCTTCACTTGAATGCTCGAAATGTTTTCATTTGCCTTTATGTTCTATTATAGGTTGATCTAAGGGGCTCTGATTGGGGGTGGTTCCACACTTCCTTTCCCATTCTGGTGATGGGAAAGGTGCATTATAGGGTGTTTTTCCACCGCGCTCCTTTAATCCAGATCTAAGAAGATCCAGATCTAAGGAATGGGTACTTCCCTTAATCCAGACCTAGTAGATCCGGATTAAGGGAAGTACCCAATGTGTTTCCATGGGTGGTCTAGCACCCAATAGCAATGAGTGCTAGCCTCCCTGCTGTGGAAACACCGGATCACCCATTTGCAAATCCGGATTGACCCACAAGGGGTCTGCCTGTCATCCCAGGTGTTTTGGGGGACAGGGGGTGCAATCTCCGAAGTCCCCCTGAAGTCCCTCTGAAGTTGCCTTCTGAGGTTAGCAAAGGCTCCGAAGTCCCTCCAAAGTCCCTCTGAAATCCCTCCGAAGTTGCCTCCGGAGGTTAGCAACGGCTCCGAAGTCCCTCCGAAGACAACTTCGGAGATTAGCAAAGGCTCCGAAGACAAACCCCTTGCGAGAGCTTGCATATTAATTAGCTCCTTGTGAGCAGGGATGAGTCAGCCTCATTAATATGTACCTATTTCCGTGCCTGAAGGTAACAGTCCGCTTTGTTCTCCCTTTATTCTCAGAGGTTTGTCTTCTGAGCCTTTGCTAATCTCCGAAGGCAACTATGAAGTAACTTTGAAATGGCTTCGAAATGACTTTGAAGCCTAGGTTTTGGGGCTTCCCCCCATGGATGCCCCCTTCCCCTAGCCTCCTCTAGACCCCATTGCCAAACTAACGTGGAAACAGGCTCCCTTTAATCCGGATTTTCTGGCTGAAGACCCCATTGTAGACCCCATTAATAGGGTCTACAGAAAATCCAGATTAAAGGCTGAGATGTACCCATATAATCCGGATTTCCCCAGTGGTTGTGGAAACAAATGTGTCCCAAATGGGTGCCGTGGTGGAAATGGGGTCATCCGGCTCACACCCAAATGGGTCCTTAATGGGTGCAAAAATGGGTACTTTCTGCCAGTGGAAGAACACCCAGAGTCTAACATTGATTAGCACTTTGCACGATAGCCTAGCTTCTGCGTGATTGATCACTAACCTTATTGGTCATGCACCTGATTCCTCCACAGGGCACTGCCATCTTGTTTGCGGCACCCTGCATGACTCCACATGCGCCAGCGCTGTTGCTACGGTGATGTTGATACTTTGTGCAAGCACAGTGACATCAAGCGGTCATGTGAACTGCCAGCACACTTGTGTGTCAGCTCAGATGGCCCCCTCAGCCAAAAAGAGTGCAGATGGTCGCTGGCTGGATGCTAAAGGTAAGGATATGGTTGGGATTGGGGAGGGTCGGTATGCTTGTGGTGCACAGTTTTGTGCATCACAAATAGTTTATAATTGGTCAACATCTGGGCAGGCAAGGGGCACTTGTGGGCTATAGGTGCCTCCTGCAAGTGCAAATATACCTGTCCAGATGTTGACTAATTATAAACTATGGGCTGAAGTACAAACTGGCCCCAGTTTAGACCTCTCAGTGAGCTTCCGTGATCCTTACTCATTTTGATAAGGCCTGTTGTTAATTTGGATCAGTGTGTCCAGCTGATTCAGATTACATGGAATCCCATGTCTCCCTGTAGCTGTGAAGTTTGCACAAGCTTTGTAGCTGTCCCCCGCCCCTTCTGAAGCCTGGATGTGTATGTGCTTTTCAGTGGCATGCTATGGCACATCACTGAAGAGAACCCCCAGTAGTTCTGGATCATGGAGCCATGCCGTTTGCACAGCTCCCATGATCTGGAATTAGGATCTTGGTCTGGCTGTATACTTGATTAAATGAGTTTGCAATAGATTTGGATTAAGGACCTCCTTAATCTGGTTCACCAACAATATCAGAAAGGGCATTTGTATACTGTTTGGCCACTACAATGTATCTCTAAGCCTTTATCAAGGTTATTTTTGCCCTTCCCTTTAATTCAGTACTTGGAGAAACTTCCAAAATCAATTAACACTTAAATAGCAAAATTAGATTTTAATTTTGAAATCCAGCATCACACGATATTACTTTGATGTTATCATTAATAATACTACATTAACTAAACTAGATTTCTCTACATTGTCCTGGGTCTCTTAACAATCTCACAATATGTCATGCCTTGTGCCATCAGCCCATCCTCCTCATCTGATAATGAAGGAGTGGTAGCAGCTGACCAGCAAGGTGAACCCAGCAGTTTGGCCATTGAGAGTGAGAATTTCCTTACAGAGGGGACAGATGTGCAGGGGCAGCCAAGGGGCACAGATGGGGACAGCTCAGAGGCTGAACCCAGGGTAGGTCCTTCCTCCAGCCTTCTTAGACACGAGAAGGAACAGCTACGGGTCTATGGGTGTTTCCGCACAGGCCATTAAGACCCGACAAGGACACATATGGCACACATCTGCACGAGCTCCGTCTCTAATGGGATCTAGAGGCCGCCAAATCTGGTTTTCAGGAAGACCTGAAAAATTAAGTCTTCAAACCGTTCCTGCTTGCAAATTCCATATCAAAGGACAATGCTTCTGCACAGGGACAGGAGATGGAACGTGTGTAGGCAGGACTAGAAGTCGTCATGTTGAGCACAGCCGGGCAGCCACAGGATCTCAGGCATGCCGCTGCTTGGTGGCTAGTTTTTCCTTGACATGCCCACGCACAGTGGAAATAAGGGGTGACTGAAGGCTGACTGCTCCAATCATGTAGCACTTTGGGCGGCAGGGCCACAGAGAGGCCTGATTCTTCTGGATATTGGTGCTCCGGCATCCGCATAGCAAACACATGATGCATTCCTCACTATCTGTGCTTCCCACGAGAGTGCCGATGCGTTAGGCCTCATTGGAATCCATCCCGAGTTCAGACAGATCTTCTTAGGGACGGATTTCAGAAATCTGGATTTCCTGAATCCGGATTTCAAGCGGTAAGTGCAGAAACACCCTAAGTGTCTGCAGCGCACACACATGGAGCAAAAGGGGCATGGGGCTTCTTGACCTATTTATGCCTGTTCCACATTAGCCCAAATGTTGCAGACAACAAAGGTATAACCTGGCAACTCCCGTGTGCATATCTCTTGTGTAACCTGACTCCTGGACCTGTTATTCAACACCCAAGAACCTTTGGAACTCTGAACCCTGGATCCTTTTGACTTCACTTCCTCTTGAACCCCAACGGACTTGGTGGCTTGCTGTGTGCTGAGACTAGCTCTGAGTGTGAGTGTGTGTGTTTGCATCATAGATTCGGCTGGCTTGGGACACAACATAATAGGTAGCATCTAATATGTTTGAAAGAAATATGAGATATAGGGTGTTTTTCCACTGTCATTAAAAGTACCCATTAAGTATCCATTAATG
>MTQE01002208.1:29245540-29257764 GCA_014337955.1 Aspidoscelis marmoratus | reverse complement strand
AAGAAGAGTTTTAGCAGACTTTAAATTGCTTGGGGACAGGGCCTAGGTTTCATGATGCAGTGGAGGGAGAAGATAAGAGATAGATGAAGGTATTAGGATGATTTTCAGTCTGCCAGTCAGAGGCAAGCACAGCAGAGAGAAAGCGTGAAGGAAGCACTCTTTGCTGACAGGAGGTCCCCTCCAACTCTACCATTCTAGCTTCTGTGCCTTTCACCCCTAGTGGTCCATTGAACAGAAGGTGCAAAAGGGTTGATGCTACTCACATTGCTGCTCCACCTGAATCATCTTTGGATTCAAGCAAGCTGAAGCCATCCACATCAACTCTCAGTGTAATGGTCATGAGTCCACTTTCTGTCTCCTAATTTTGTTCAGCCATGTGTAATTAAGGATTGTATAGATCTATTTATACAATTCACTATAATGAAGTTTCTTTTTTAAAAAAGCTTTAATTTTGAAATGTTAATTGTGAAAACATTATTACTACTTATTTTAGCAATATACTCAAACTAATAGGTGTTTTATGAAAAAGTCAAAAGCAAGGGAGTATATAGAAGAAAGCAAACAGTTTTGTTTCTATTGATGGAGCTTCCCAGAGTCTTTCTTACTAAATTGGGTGGGCGAGATTAATTATCCTTGTTATCTGAAGAAGTCATAGAGATATACCATTGCTTTAACAAAAAAGAAAAGGGAAAAAAAGAACCTTTTTTTCCCCCATTGCTTTAACCAAGTTAAGTTATTCTGGGGCAAGATCTCCTTGAGCAAATAAGGCCCACTGTCAAGGGCAAAATCTGCTATTAGGAATGCTTATTTTGCAGACTGCGAAAAACCACTCTAATGGAGTGTGGTCATAGGGCCTTTCTGCATGGGATGTTGTCCTGTGAAAAGAAGTGTGGCCCTTTCCCTTCCTGGCCCACTCTGTCTGCACAGGATGGAGCATAGACTGGGTTAGTACACCCATATACACCCTATCACAGTTTACTGGTAGACTTCAACATCAAAGTCTACTGGTGTGCTGGGGGTAACGTATCAGACCACAGAGGTGTAGGGGTTGTACATCATGGGAGACCTATTTTGGCCGTACAACAGGGTGCTTCACTGAAATGGCCACCTGGGAGCTCCGAAGACAGGAGCAATTGAAAACACCAGCACTGGCTCTGAAAGTGGCAAAGGCTTTGGAGCAGTGGGGGAGGGGCTGATGCAGGAGACACGGTCCTGGTGTGGACAACCTTGCCTCATGGCAGAAGCAATCTGCCCCATCTTGGGACAGGTTGCTAATTCCTGGATGGGGCATCCTGTCCCTTTCTGGGATAATGGTCATGAGTGTGAATATAGCTCTAGTAGCCACTATACATAGAATCACTGGCTACAAGTATAGCCTTCCTGCTTTCTCATTGCCTGGGGCCTTGAAATGAAGAGCCCTAAATGGCCAATACCCAGGGCCATTTCAGGCATTTCCTTTCAAGGCCTTAGAGGGAAACTTTAATGCTGGGGAACTTTAGTCTCCCAGTTCCAATGTCTGCAAAAGCTTGGGCCCTCTAAGCCAGGGGCAGAGCCCTATGTTCTTGTGTGGAAGAAATATAGGACAAGAAAGCATATGGAGTCATTCCAATGTTGCCTCTTCCATGTACTCTGGCTACTTTTAATTAGTGGTGCATGAAACATTTCAACCCTGGAATTTGAACCTTGGAACAGGACATTCTGAGGGTTACGGGGTTGGAAAAAAACATGGATCTTAAAATAAGAGCTACTTATACATTCAGAATAAAACACCTCTGTTTGGGGTCATTTTGTTTCAGAATTCTGAACCTGGAGGGGAGGATTCCATGCTATGAGTGCTTCTAGGGCCACTCGAATTGGCTGCATGTCTCTATGGTCAGTCTTGCAGGCTTTAGAAGAAATGTGTATTTCTGCTCCTCAGTAATTTGAAAGTGCAAATGAGAGTTAATGTGGGTTAGTGGCAGTAGCCTCAGTTTCTTGGGGAAAAAATTCCCCCAAAATCTAGCCACCTTTAAGCAAATACCTTGCTTAAAATATTTCCTCATCCTCCCTATTTGTCTATTTATGCTGGCCTCTTGAAAAGGCAGCAGAGTAACAGAGCGCATATATATATATATACACAGTACGTGCTCAGTTTGACATAAATGAAAACACCACGAAGAAACTTCCGTCAATTCACTTTGAAGCAGCAGAGAGGGAGTGATGCTTCTGTAGACAGGTTCTCTGAGCCATCAAGTTAGAAAGAAGGGGCAAGGTGAAGGACACGTTGAAATTACTGTCTTAATCCCGGTATCAAGGTCTGAGGTAGAAAATGGTACAAGCAGGTTGTCAGAATGAACACCCTCTGCGTCTTCATGACCTTTCCTATGTGAAGCGAGGAGGAAGCCTCATAGGCATGATTAGTTCCAATCCTTTTCCCATGAAAGATTGCCTGGTATAGTCATCTGCCAGTACAGCTTGTACCTGTCCTACTGGATGAAACTCTTTTGCCCAGGAGGCATTTGCTGCGGCTTTGAGTCACCATCTTTTATATAAAGCGACAGTTTTATATAATGTGTAATTAGCTGAGTAAAAGCGGAAAAGAAAAGAAACAAGGAGAAGGATGCGCAGCCTGTGCTAAGAAGTTTTGTGCCCTCTGGATTGAGGACGGCAGAGGGAGGCATGGACTGATTCTGTTGACAGTTTACTGAAGGGGAAGGTTAAACTCTTGTTCTTAAGAATATAACTCATCCAATGGACTGGGGCTTCTAACCATCCAGGATTCGGAAATGCCAAGTTGCTATGACCATGGAATGGCTGCTGAAGGAATCCAGTCAGGGCTTTGTGGGAGAGTGGCTAACACCTAAGTGCTGTTTAAACTCTTACTTACCTGTATGTAGCTGATTTGGAGCAATGTGGGTCATGACCTTCACAGTGCATGAATAATCCATTATTAACTCTTTAGGAGGGGGTATTTGTAGCTCAGTGGTAGAGCAAATTGCCTGGAAAGCAGAGGGTCCCCAGGGCAGTCTGCAACCTATCCCAGGAAGTAGGTAATGGCAAACCACTTCTGTATCTCTGCCAAGAAAATTGCATGGAGGTGCCCATGGAGCCAACCAGGAGTTGGTCATGATTTGGTGGTAACAAACAACAACAAACTCATTAAGAGGAGTGGACAGGTTTAGTCTGCATTGACAACTCCCATCTGTGGCTACACAAGTCCAACCCCAACAACAGGGAATCAAAACAGGATGAGTGAGAATTTCTGTCAAAGAAAATAAGATGGATTCTTCATGACATATAGGCAAAACAAATGAAGGATATTGTTGCAGTAATTTTCTTCTTCCATGGTGCAGTTTCAAATATAAGGAGTACAGGAGCATCCTTAAAACTAATTCTGCACCTGCAGTCTGAAGAGTTATCATCTTGGAAATTTTCCACTATATTCTGTTGCGTGTCCACAGATCGTTATCTATGCTAAAACACACAGAAGCTTCTGGGCTGAGATGCATATTTTGACTAAAGATTTAGTCATAAGATATTTAATGCAGATATTTAATTATGTGTTGACAGAAGCTGTGTGTGTAGACTACTACATTTAATAGCCACACTGTTGGTATTATATGTTGCGACTAGTTCTTCCTCCTGGTGGCTGTGCACTGAGGGGGTAACTACACATGCATTTTACCGTAAGTTAAATCAGGTTCAACTATAGTCAAACCATACCAAAATGTGAGTTTGCATGTCAAACGTGAAGTATTTTCCAATGAATCTGTGTTTATTTGCAGATTTGCTTTTCTAATATTCAAGTTTTAGGTGTGTCCATATTTCAGATTTTCAGGGACCTTTTGAAATATTAAGTTGGGGAACATTCACTACTGAGCCCAATTCAAGGTACTAACTGTGCCTTATAAGGCCCTAAATGACTTGGGCCCCAGATATCTAAAGGAGCGCCTTCTCCCATATCGACCTGCCCGTGTCTTAAGATCTGGAGGGGAGGCCCTCCTAGTTATCCCACTGCCTTCAGCAGCTAGGCGGGTGGGCACCCGGGAGAGGGCTTTTTCGGTAGTGGCCCCCAGGCTGTGGAATGGTCTCCCCCTGGAGGTGTGTCAGGTCCCTTCTCTGTTTATGTTCAGGAAGGTGGTGAAGACGTACCTCTTCACTCAGGCCTTTGGTTAAATGCTCCCTATGCTTCCCCCATTTCAAACACTACTGTTTTTAACTGTCTTGTATCATTCTTTTTTAAATATATCATTATCATTATCATTATCATTATCATTATTATAGATTTTTAAACCTTGTAGTGGTTTTAGTATTGTTTGATACAGTTTTAATATGTTTAATATGTTGTGAGCCGCCCAGAGACCCTTGGGTATGGGGCGGGATATAAATATGAATATGAATATAAATATAAATAAATAAATAAATAAATAAAATGTGAAGAAGAAGAAGAAGAAGTTGGCTTTTCCACCCCACTTTCCCCACCCATCTAAGGGGGCTCAAAGTGGCTGACAAAGCTTTCTATTCTTCTCCCCACAAAGATTATAGTCTCATCTCCATAGTGTTAGCCTGGTCCCTTATTCTTGAGAGCTATAAATGTGGTCCAAGGTGGCTGCTTCCAAGCATCACTTATTCCAATATATTTGGAAATTCTGGAATAAAATATTAATATTCTGGACTATCCGTGCTTTATTCCGGAACATTCAAATCTTGTAGAATAAGGAGATTCTGGCAAGCTGGGTACTGGTATTATCATGCTGATTTAGACAGATGATGGTGAACCTGCAGTCCCGCAGATATTGTTGGCCCCAAGTGAGCATGACCAATAATTTCAGCCACAGTTCTTCATTCCAGCTGACCATAGTTTTGCTTTTGTAGTATGATGTGGGCTTACCAACAGCTGCATTTGAGTAGCTTAGGCCTATCCTCCGCCTTCTCTCAGCCTTATCAGCGCAGTAAACATGAACAAACTGCTGGGCACATTGTGTTCCATGCTGTCATATCAAGCTATGCAGTTTTCTCTTTCCCCTTCTTTCTTCACTGCTATACTATTGGGATAATGAAAATCCCTAAGGTTTCTCTTTGCCTTTGAATAGGAGCTTTGTCTTGGTCAAGCAACAACTTGAAACCTATCTGGAAGAAGGTGATAGTTATCTGAAGGCTCCTAAACTGTTTGGATCCCAACTTTTTTTACAGGGAGATTGAAATTTAAACTTCAAGTTACTTAATAGAAATCTGAGATAACGGTTTAAGAATAACTGGAATAAGAATAAATGTTGTTTCCTTTTCAGTTTCTCCATGTCAATCTCTTAGTAGTTTGGGCATAACATCATTCACCGGTCCTTCTTCTTTTCCCCTTTCTCAAAAACAGCATTTCACTTGTGAGGATGGCAGCTACTTAGTTATTTATCAAGTGCAGCCCTTCTGCCTGATGCTTCTAATGAGTTCCTGTCATCTTAAGAGAAGCAGGATTTTTGGAAAGGCAAAAGCTTTGGCAAATATGTAGGGAAACTGAGGTGCAGTCCCATTTTTCTTTGAGATTAAGTGGCATGATTTCAAGAGGCACCTAATTACAGGTCTGCTTGAGGCATGATTAAATCACTCGATGAAAAATGATCCATGAAGCTGCATGCCAGAAATCACTGTTGCTTCTGTGTGTGCAAAAGGCTTTCCCCAGTAGAAGCTTGTGGCCCAAGATTATGGAAGCGTCGTCCCCCTGCTGAGGTGCATCAGGTGCCTCCATTGTATTAAAGCATCTGGCGAAGTCACACTTCTTTAATCTTGTGTTTGGCTGAAGAAACAGCTTCCCTTCCCTTCTCGGGCTCTGTTATTTATTATTTTAGCGTGTTTAATTGGATTTTATTATCAGTTTTGTTGTAACGTGCCCTGACAAGAGGGTGTGATAGTAACATAAATTAATAAAACGACACTATTCATGATTAGATGTTAATGTCTTGTGTGGAGCCTCTTCGAAAGAACATAAAAACATAAGAAGTGTCACATTGGATTGGACCTATGGTCCACCTAGTCCAGCAGTCTGTGATCACAGTGACCAACCAGCTGCACAAGGAAGACTACCAGCAGGACATGTGAACACTGCAGATGTGTGTGTGTGTGTGTGTGTGTGTGTGTGTGTGTGTGTGTGTGTGTGTGTGGCTTTTCCTCCCTCCCCTTGGCAATAGGAAAGGTTTTTATTTTCATCCCAGACGGAATGGGGGCAAAACGCTGCAAATTCACCACCCTACACACCTGGATCAATTCCCCTGATGCCCTGCTCATGCAGGGCATAGCTCAGAGAGGGTGCCTGGATGCCTCCCTCCCATCCTCCCCCAGCCCCCTCCCCAAACTGCCTGGTGTTGTTTCATCTCACATCTCTGTGATATCATAGAACTTGGACAGGACTGCTATAAGGTGGTGTGAGAGAGGAAACAGCCTGCAAAGAGGGGGGGGAGGGATGGGGAGGGGACATCCAGGCACCCCCCCCCAGGGCTATGGCCTGCGTGGGGAGAGTGGGGGGGGCTTAAACCTGGGGTGGAGAGGTGATATCATGGGGTTTTCCCTCCCACCCCTTGCGGAACAAAGAGGTTTTTCTTCTGATCCCAGAGGGGAGGGGGAAAACTCTTCAAATTCACCCTCTCACCCCTAGATTAACCCTCCTGTTGACCTGCCCAGGCAAGGCAGCCCCTGGGGGTTACCTATATGCCCCCTTCCATCCCTGATATTTGCTGGCTGTTTCCTCCTCTCTCTCATCACCATTCTAGCAGACCGATCCAAACCGTGTGATATTGCAGAGAGGTGAGAGGAAATGGGCAAATTTCCCTGGGGGAGGATGGGAGGGGGACTTCCGGATACCCCCCCTTGATGCCATGGCGAGAGGGTGGCACAGGGCCGTGATCCAGGGGTGGGGAGACACCCTGCTCGGTGGGATCAAACCCTCCTCTCCCCCCGGACCGATTACGACCTGTGCCTGCCAACAGCCCAACATCACTGGTGATGTGCTGGCAGCAGCCAATCATGCCATCCAAGAGGTGGGACTCCCACAGCCATCCAGGAAGAAGAGCGAATGCTCTCTCCATCAGATGGCTCAGGTAAGCCTGGGGACAGGTTGGGACGGGTGTGGAGCACAATTTAGTGCTCTACACCCTGGATGCAATTAGGACAGCTCAGGGGCAGGCTGAGATGGTTCTGGATGGAACCAGCCTCCAGCAAATGTGTATGCTCTGTCCCAGAGCTGTCCTAATTGTGCTACAGGGGTCTTAGTGTGAATAGGCCTCAGATTCTTATCATCTCCCTCCCTAGGCAGTGACTGTCGCTGAACTGTATTGTGAAGCCCAGCCAGAAGTTAGCGGAAATAATAAACCTTCTTATACAGACATCCTGGCAAAGGCAAACCCCCCAGCACCAATTGCACCTTACATTTTCCCACCTAATTTCTACAACCCAAAATCTGGCAGACAGTGCCAGAGGCAGACGGTGCAACCTTACGGATGCATATGGATATGAATAAGATGCATACAGATACGTATGCAATGCGTACGTACCTGAACACATACGAATATCCAAATTATTTGTACGAATAATTAAAAATATTCATATATGTTCCAGTACTAAAAACGAATGTCTGGACATTTGATTGGAATTCGTCCAAATTTGAATAACGAATATCTGAAATATTTGTGCACATCCCTATTTCAGATATTTCAACGTGAAGTTAGGATTCATCATGAAAGTGGCATGGTACTTCTGCAGTCTTTCTAAATTCAACTATGCTTTGCTTTTTTTGTTGGGTACCGCTGAGTCTTGGCCAATTCTGCTGGACTGCATGAGCACCCTCATGCAGTTTTTTAGGCAGAGATACAGAAGCAGTTTGCCATTGCCTACTTTCAGGGAGAGACTGGGGAGCAAACTGACAATTCTTTGCTCCTCAGGCAGTTTGCTTTACCAGCTGAATTGCCAGCAGCATTGCCTGTTTGTGCTGCTAGTGGCTTGGAGTGTTCCTTCAGTCACAGCCTTTGGATAGAGAAGCACAGTGTATAGAGATTTCAAAAGAATGAGTAGGGGAATTCCACCTGGGTTAGCCTGTAACTGAATGAAGATGAGACAAACATGTAGAACAATCCCGTTCTGTAGAGGTTCATTTTTCCTTTAACCAAAGAAGGGTATAACTACCATAGCAATGAGCAAGCCTGGTGTTTTGGCAGAGAGTCAGGAAACAAAGGTCCGAGATTTTGAACTATTTAATCTGCTGTGGCACTGAGGCTTGTTCCTTATTTCACTCTGCACACATTATTGATCTGTTTGCATGGTGTGGGGGGCCCATTGCACTATTGCTGTGCCCCATTTTTAACCCTAAAATATATTGTTATCATAATTAGAAGGCTAGGAGCAAACTATGATTTGTTTGAAATCATGCAGTTTATTTTTTAAAGAAATCTACAATGGTGTCTCAAATTAGTAGGAATGAACCTGTAGCCAAACAATCTGTGCCTGTCACAGTACTGGTCCGCATGATACTGGTAATCAGGTGCGTTCCCAGTCTGTTTAATCTGGTCTGCAATCAGATGAACCATTGCAGATGAATGGGGAAATGGGTGTTACAGATTCATCTCTAACAGCACCAGCAGCTGCAATACCATTCCAGCGAGGTGAAGATCAAGTGTGGAGGGAGCCTTTCACACTCCAAGTGCTGGTGCCGTTCCTGCTTGTCTCACCAGTGCCTGAAGTATGGGTGGCTCAGTCTGGGCAGACTGGATTATCATGGCAACAGCCATGGCAACATTTGGCACATGATTAGATGTAGCCATGGCAATAGGGATGCAGTGTGCAGCATACAGCTGTGCAGCCACACCCGTGTCCAGAGCTGCATCTGCTGCCGCACCCTCATTGCCATGCCCACTTGCAGTTTTGCAGTCAGAAGAGGGCGTGAATGTTGCTGGCAGGGAACTCGCTAGCTGCTCATGGTCAAGGCATTCTCACAATTGCACCTTTCATATTGTCTGAAAATTGTCTGCATGAATTTCTGAAAACTACCTATAGCTGTAGCTGGGCTTATATAGCAGGAAATAGAGACACCCACCATTAACATAAGCTGCATCCAGACTTCTAAATTCTGCACGTTTGAATGTACAGTTGCTGTGGGCACATCACATACCACGATCATCAGATCACAGTGTCGATGCAGTATCCCCCCACTACTACAAATTTACCCTAATGCTGGTTGGAGAACACTCACTCCGCAGTGTAAGGCAAATTCAAAACTTCCCACAAGTCAGAACAGAATGGCAAGAACAGCCAATGAGAGCTGGGAGGGCAGCTCAACTGCAGTTGGCTGCCTCATCCCACCAGTGCAAATTCCCACAGTTTCCTCCTCAGAAGCTACGGGGGCTACTGTAGTCTGGAAGCCAGATCCCTGCTTCACAGCATGTAAGCTGCAATTTTTTATATATATATAACTGTTGATATAAAAAGGGCTATTTCCTCTCCTAATTCTCTAGCTGAATAAGGTAACTCCTCAGGCCAAAATCAAAACCTGAGTGAAAGTGAGTCCTGACATCAGGTCATGTTATTAGTAAGTGTGTACTTGTTCAGTATTGGATTGCCATGATTTTTTTTAACAGAGCAAGAATTAGTTTTAACTATTCTCATCTCTCTGGCAGTATCTTTTAAATTAGCTTTTTTCAACCTGGTGCTCTAGATGGTTGAGTCCCCAAATCTTGGTAGATCTTGGGTGTTTTCCCACTGTCACTAAAAGTACCCATTAATGGGTACAAAATGGCATTTTTGTACCCATTAATGGGTATTTAATGGGTACTTCTAGTGACAGTGGAAAAACACCCCTTGTTACCCTAACCCAGACATCTATAAAGAGGGTAACAAGATTTAGGAGACCAACTGTTGCATTTGACTCTTCCAGAAGTCGGATCCTCTGAAGTTGGATATCACAGCTATATCTGGAAGTTCGAGTTTACGGAAGAACTATGGAACAAAGCATAACAACCCCAAAACTACAACAAGTGAGTATTTGGTTTGTTTACATTTACTTTACTTGAATTATTCAGGAGCTGGGCTGCAGTGGTAAAGATCTGCCTGGTGCAGTTTGGAATCAGTCAGATTAAACAGCTCTGGCCTAGATGCACCAGTTATCACACTCGAACAAGGGTGAAAGTGTCTTGCTGTGTATTGGGGAGGAGGAAGACAATATAAAGTTAATCAACAATGGATAGCTAGGGGAAGCAAAGGAGTACTTGGCCCACTCATTATTATAGGGAGACCTTCAAGAGAGACCATCTGCACTTGAAGGAGTTGTTTCCGAACTGGAAATGGTTCATTCCATCCAGAAACTCCCTCAACAGCGACTATGCACCTACCTTTTCCTGAATGCTTAGTGGGCAAGTTTGTGCTTTACCTCTCATTGACCAGAAACGAAATACGAACTTCCTGCAGGTTTTTGAAAGAAAGACCTTCTTAATTGTATTTCAGATAATCTGTGGATAATGTAGGGAAAAAGGAAAGTAATGGGTCAGTGCTGGTTGATCATGCAGAGTTCATTGCAGTAGACAGAAATTCAAAGGATGAGGAAAAAATGATCTACAGACAAAATTGCAGTTTAATAGCAATGAAATCTTTGACGTGGAAAAAGACCAAGGAAATGCAATATTGTGATTATACGTCAAGGAAGCAAAGACGGCAGTTAGGTGGATGTGGTAAGAAAGATTTATTTAAGGTATAAAACTAGTATAAGAGATAGCTGTTTATTAAAAAATAGTGAAAAGAAAATTAGCAAAATAAGTTGCAAATGACACTTATGAAATTCAGCAATGAAGGGAGAGCTTAACTGTTAATCCAAAAGCTGGCCATGGAACTGCAGTTTGCCTGATCATAGCAAGAAGCATCACTCTCTGAGGATAGTTCCAAACATGTCCTGCCAGGTAGAAGGAAGATGGATCTCTATTTTTCTTTGTCTCCCCTGCATTCAAGAAACTTTGTGGCAGCAGAAAACAGAGATTTCACATAATACTAGATACTGTGTGACAAGCAGCAATGAATTGAATGTGTGGGGTACACTGACTTGAATATTTCCCTCATTAGTCCCTGAGCAACCACTAGAATGTCCCCAGTGCAACAGACATGAGACCAGTAGGTCTTGCACTCTTAACAGGAAGAAGTAGTTTCTAATAGGAATGACTGTAAGGAGGGGAAGGGTACAGGAAACAGTGAGGAAGAAATGGCATTTCTTAATTTTGCTTTCCTGCTCTTTTCCTTCTTTGCCACTTACACAAGAAAATGGCAGGCAGAGGGATCTCCAAGAAATGGCAAGGATGTTTATTGCTTTCTTCCACCAAAGACTGGGATCGAAGGGTCACTTCTGGTGGTGTTTGGGGTAGGAGGGGTTGCAAATGTGAGAGCCAGGGAGAAATTTGTATGAAAGCAACGTGCTTCTGGACTTCAGTTGGGAAATTTCGTAAGTCATTTTCAGTAAATTATGACCCACACTTGATGACAAACGGGGAATTGGTTCTATCACTTCCCTCCCTGAATGTCACCAAGGTAAGCTATAGGGGTGAGCAAAATGACATTCAGATTTCCAAATCTGATAATATTTTTTTGAAGTTGCAGACATTTGCATTGAATTGAAAATCTAGTTTTTTGAACATGGAAAAATTTGATCAAAGCAAACAAAGCAGCTGGTAATGAAAGTTAACCTTCCAATTGAATATTCATATTTTGCTATTTTTTGGTGATAAAAATGACTTTTTAAAGGGGAGAAAGTCATGAAAAGTTCTTGAAGATGTTCATATGAGATGAGAATGCGAAAATCTGATTTTTTTATTTCACAATTTAGTGGCAAAAGGAATTTTTGATTCGATTTGATTTGATTTTGTTGTGACTCTGGCTTCAAGCCAGGTGATAATGCCAGATGTTACACACTGGAACAGAATTTCCCAGCATGGTTCCAAAAATGTCTGAATAAAATAAGTGGTAGAATCTGGCCCCTTAGGACTGCTTCCTCAGTGGCAGGTTCTGGGTGGTATTAAAATGTATCCCCACAATTCAAGTTTTATAAGGTCACATGACTGAAAGTCTCATTTGTAGCAGTTTTTGGACACCAGTCACTTTTGACTCTTCCAAGAGCAAAATCCTCTGAAGATGGATATAACAGCTATATCTGAAAGCGTAGGTTCTAGGGCTGTGCACAATTTTTTTTTGTATTTGATTCGTATTGAATTGAATGCAACAAAATTTGTATT
>MTQE01002208.1:29223488-29234136 GCA_014337955.1 Aspidoscelis marmoratus | reverse complement strand
GTATGGGGCGGGATAGAAATGTAAATAAATAAATAAAATAAATAAATATCCATAGTCTTTCAAATAAATGCTTTCACTTATGCATATGTCTATATGGTAAATATATACAGATGGTAAAAGAACATAGAAATGAACTGTAGAGAAAAGATGTGCCCAAAAATCATTTCTAAAGAGCTTGGATAGTTGGGTGAGTCATCTGTAATCTAGTTTAGGAGAAAGGTGTCTGGATAAGGAAAGGAGCATTTACTGAGAGATTTGAGATTGCAATTACTAAATCTTCATGACTAAGAGCTAGAAAAAACATGTGATTTGTTTTGTATGTTGAATGAGCTTCATATTGGATGTAACAAGATCTAACTTGTCTCTGAATGGGAGATTTATTTGGCTTTGTTCTTTGATTGGCATTTTCAACACCATGACTTCACTTTCCATATTAAAGGTTAATGTCAGGATGGATGTTTTTGATCATCACATGAGATAGTAGTCATTTAATTAATGCAAATCGGTATTTTTAGTATGAGACATTGATATCAGAGCTTGAAACGAAACACAAGGACTCAAAGCATATTCTCAGGACCAAAGGGATACAAAATGCTATTTCAAATACCTTTCAAGAAATTCAAGATGGCTACCACCTTTTTACATGGGAACTGCAAACTCTGGCTGTTTCCGCGCTAGCTGCGCAAACCGGTTTAACCCGCTCTTAAGTAAGATTTAAAACACTTACCTTAAACGGCTTCCACGCTGCAGTCTGATTGGAGACTCTTCGCGGATGCTGCTTTCGCATTTTGGCATGCAAGACCGGGTTTTAAAACTGGTTTTGCCACCAAAATCTGGATTAAAGGTAAGACCTGAAATATCAGGACACTTCCGCACACGGCCAGGTGAAGGGACGGATGTTCCTCCAGCTGCCATGTTGCAAAGGGTGGAAGCAGGACCACCTGCTTCCGAAGCCTGTCCCCTGGAGGCCAGGTGCCACCAGAAACACACAATGACTGGCAGCTCCCTGCTCCAGTCCCGCAGCTCCAGGAGTGGCAGCAGGAGCACGAGAGCTGGAGGACTTTTTGGAATGGGTGCTGATGCGTCTGCACAGCACCTACTCCATCCGTTCTCCAGAATCCGGCCTCCCAGCGCGTGTGTGGATGTGCAAAGGCCCTTCGGATCCGTCACTATTTGTGACGGATCCTTGGGAGGTCAGATTGCCAAAAAAGCTTTTTAGATCCATTTTTTTTTGGCACCCCATGCGGAAGCACCCTCTGTTCCAGAACAAGGTAAGTCCTCACCTGAGCAAACCTTGTTCCCTATTGATGCCTCAGAACCTGGGGTGGGATCATCCATTATTACCTGGACTCATGCAGCCCAATGAAATTTCAGGCAGCTCCTTTCAAGCCTCTAGAGGCCCACAATTATTCATGACTGCAGTTCTGACCTTGATATCTAGTCATTACTGCAGTTTTGTACTATGTTTGAAGTAGTTATTTGACATCTGTTTCCATGCATATAAATTGGCCTGCAAAAATATTACTCTCCTCCTCTTACATTCCAAATAGCTATTTTGGCACTAGTTTCTCTTTGCTGTCAATATAGTGGATTGTGTTTCCTTATTATTTATTTAAAACATTTTCCTATTTTTTTATGTTAAAAATTTCAAAGCAGTTTACAAATAAATTCAAAGTCAAGTTAAAAACAAAAAGAAGTATAAGGAGAGTATCAACAATATTGTGTTTGGCTTTGAGTTGCTGTCACAACGTTTATGGGAGAAGTCTGTCCACATATCTGAGGTCATAAGTGTCTCTTATCCCCAGTGCCAAGAATGGACTGGGGATGGCTGAGCCAGGGAATGACTGGTAGTGGATGGGCAGCAGGCCTGCATAGTGGAAGCTCAGCTAGGCTTGACAGCTGCCCCATGGTGGCTGATGCCATTGCTGTGGCATTCCTGCCCATCTACTTTCTGAGGGCTTACCTGAGGCCTATTTGCACTTAGTCTGTACCAGAGCTGTCCTAATTGCATACCAGAGGCCTAAGTGCAAAAAGGCTTCTGGAGCTTTCTTTTCCTTAGCGCTGCCTTACTGAAGCCTCACATGGAAAAAGCACTGAATCTATAGAAAGTTTGCTCCAAGAGTTTCCTGCTGTGCCAGGAATTAGGTTAGAGCATGGATATGCACCTGCTCCACCACCTGGCTGACCTGCCTTGGCTGAAGGCAGATGTCTGTGTGAGGAAACAGAAGCCTCTTCATAGGTAAAATCTTTATTTTCTCTTTATTCTTTAACACAATTTAGCTATAGCTTAATGTAGCAACTGCAGAGCGATCTTAGTTATTTATGGGATAATTTAATTAGGTGATAGCTTACCAGGCATTGGAATAATAGAGGGTTGTAGATTCAAACAGGAGAAATCAGAGTCTGCTCCTGGATGAGTTTAAAGGACCTTTATGGAAAGGAAGTGTGCCTTTTTCTCCTCAAAATTGGTTTAAATCAGTATCAAAATAATTATTCCCCCTTTGGCTGTTTTCTATAATGATATTAAGCATGAAGAGCCTTCTAGTTATGTAGGGAGCAGCATGTGATTCTACAATAATAAATAGCTGAATGCCTGTCATATGACTGCATTAATTCCAGAATGTTTGTGGCTGGCCTCCTACTAGACATTCAAGTTAAGTCTGTTTGAGAACTGGGTTTGTCATACTTGCACAGATCCATTCAAAACTCAGGGCACGTCCCCATAGGGGCTAAAATTCGGAGTGTATTCGGATTTCTCATTTGAGGTTCCCATTAAATCCCCCAGTACTCTGAATCCACTCTGGATTTTAGCCCCCTGTTCCCATGTCAGTTTTCTTTCTCTGGATTTTCTGGAGAAAATCCAGAGAAAGAAAACCCGTTTCAACAGGTTTTTTTCTGACTGACTCGGATTAAAGCCGTGCGAGGGAGGACAGCTGGTGGCTGAGTGAGGGGGTGTGGCCCGGCTGCTGGCTGTCTCCCTTTACTCAGCTTTAAACTGAGCCAGCCTTTTTTTTCCTCCTGTTGAAACGGGGAGGGAAAAGGAAGGCAGACAACGTGAGGAGGAGGAGGCTGGCAGTAGTGGTAGCTCGCCGCACCACACCATTCACAGGTATGCTTGTGCGACCTATAGGTTCTGTTTGGGAACAGCCGAACACGCACTATTTAGGACAGAGTCAAATGATAATGTAATGGATTTGGAGAAAGTTTTTTTTAAATGTAGCTTGGGAATTTTAGAGTTTGTAGACCCTGATCATTCATTCATTCATTCATATACCATCTTTCAAAAATTCTTAAGATGATTTACAGCCTTATAAAAATATAATAATCACATAGGTTTTAAGCAAAATATAGCAAATTACACAATCAATAATATTCAAAATAAAACAATATAGAACATAAAGTACAGCAAGCTACTATGACAGAAATGCACATAGTATTCAGATCCATAGGTAGCAGTCCAGTAGCAACAGGTCTTTCATTTTATCACCTGCACTGCCAGCACAGGTATTTCCTGCCCCAGCAGCGACAGTCACAGTTCCTATACCTGGTGCTGCCTGCTGTGTTCCTGGTCCTCTTTTTCTGCACTATGTGTTATCTCTGCATTGTGTGCAAGTTGCCAACAAGGTGTCCCCGTGGACAGGAATTGGGGGAATAACAGAAGCTGCAATGGGAAAGATCCAGAAGTCTGCCTTGCTTTCTGTGTGGCCTCAGTGCTGTAGCACTGATGAGAATGAAAATAATACAGTTACCATTGGCTTTTGTTCCAAACTCGCAAAATGTATGGTGTGCTCTGGGACCCCAGAAACATTTTATTTTAAAATAAAATTACAAGAGAAACAAAACCCAGCTTCCAACAATCCTGGGTTGGTTGTTTCCTTTTCCCAGTTCTTTTATTCCCTGCATAGGTTGTGTTTGACTTGTCATCATGCCATATTTATATATGATGTCTGAAATATGTAAAAAGTGCTCTGTAGTCAAAAATTTGGTCACCTTACAGCTACTGTGCATATACAAATTTAGTCCAAGAAAAATTCCTGCAAACCCCCTCCCCCCAAAATCTCGGGGCCAATTTGCACTTAATTTTGGTGTGATAGCCAGTTAACATTTGGAATAGTTTGGGTGTCTGCACTTTATGATTGCCAAACCATTCTAACCTTCTCCAAGTGTTGGCTAAGTGTAATCAGCTCCATATAGAGGCAATCGCTGCACAGCAGCAAAGGTGCCATTGGGCATTCTCCTCCTCCTCCTCCTTTTTCTGGGGGATCAAATAGTGTATCTCTTGTTCTTTTATGAAAGGAAATGATATACTTAAAGGCATGCTTGCTTACAAACATTACTCGTGATTCCAATAAAAACTGCTTCTAAAGGAATGTGGTAAGAATCCTTCTCTTAATTAGCAAAATGGATATAATCTTGATTTGCAGCTTTATTTTTGCTTCAGCTGTGGAAAAGAAAGGACAGAAGGGATGAACATTGAAACCCAACAGTAATGCCTGTTACCATGTAAGGAAGGCTGAAGCTAACTTTGCCATTATCTAGATTGTTCATCTCCTGCCAGGTGCAAAGGGATCCTGAATGGAAGACTTTGGAGACTATCATTTAAACAGACAGACAATATCAGCTCCCAGGGCAAATCATGTAAACGTATGATGGAATCAGATTATCTATTTTTTTCCCAATGTACTTGGAATGAGGAACACAAACTTTTATGAAGATATGTTCACCAACTGTGGTTCAGATACAGTTAATAAAATCAGACCATAGGACAGTTCGGTTGATAAGAGATCTCTGCACTTCTTTCTTATAAGTATTTCAAGTATTAACTGTTCAACTTCCCTTTTACCTTATGGTTTCAAGCTGTATTTTTCTCAGTCTCATGGCTTCTCAACTGGGATAATATAACATTGTGAATGTACAAGTTCTAACCTGAATAATTTCTTGAGGTCCTTGCTGCTTTGGCCCTTAATTTCAAAGTAAAAACTGAATGGTCTGACTCTTGCTGGATTTCATTGCAGTCTCCACTTTAAACCAGAGACAGCTGCTTACCAGGTGCATGGGAGAGGCACCATGATCACTATTTGAAATTACAATACCCATCTTCACATAACAGTGAGGAATTGTTATTTGAAGTGGCAAAACTGCCAACTTACAAAATGACATCTCAGATCAGTATCATATATGGTAACGGCAGCAAGATTACTATACGCACAAAAATGGAAGGAGAAGGAGATCCCCACGGAATATGAATGGTTAATTAAATTGGTCGACCTGGCAGAAATGGACAAATTGACGAACTTGTTAAATGACAGAACAATTGATAAATTCTTAGAAGATTGGCACCCTTTTATTAACTATCTATGCGAACTACAAGTGCCGACAGAAGGTTTTGATTAAAAATGAAGAAGGCAGTCAGAAAATGACAAGAACGACAAAAGAAGCAAAGGAACAAGCGATATCAAGAAGGGAAGTCGGAGAAACGGGGAAGTCATACAGAATAATAAGGCAATATATACTATGAGAAGATACAAGAAATTGTATGATAGATATTGTTTACTTGTTCTTTTATGTCATATTGCTTTTAAAATCAATAATAATAATAATAATAATAATAATAATAATAATAATAATAATAATAATAATAATAATAATAATAATAATAATAATAATAATAATAATAATAAACAAAATGACATCTCAGATAGTGATTTTGTCCAGCAGTGGGGTGGCATGATGGCCAAGAGGTGCTTTCTGCCACTAAAAGTGGAAATGCTGTAGCAGAAGGATATCTACTGGGCACCTTTTCAGATAAGTGGAAACATGGCCTATATCAAAGTGATAACACTGATCATAAAGTATTATAAATTGCTGAAAGAGAGGCTACTTTTGAAATTGGGACAGGTTTTCCCCCTCCTAACTTTACTCACATCTTAGCTGGACATGACATTAAACAAGTAACCCCACAGAAAGGAACATGAAAGCACTGGTACTTAGTATGAACCTGCACACAGTTGAGTTGTTGGCTAATGGGGCTTGCTGAAGGTGGGAGGAGTAGGCATTTGAAGAGATCTTTTCCTGACTCTAGCCATACATCTGTAAATAAACAAAAATAGACTACAATGATTGTGGTACATTCCAGTTACCTTATTCTAAAGGAAAGCAAACACAGGACCTTTTCACATTTTCACTTCCATATGGAAATGTTGCAGAGAGGTGAAGATGGTGGATAGATCTAGTGTCTACACTTCAGGATGTTGAATCTCATCCCAAACGTTGCCAGTGCTTCCCTACAAACTGGTGAGGTGCAAATTGCTTTCATTATGGAGATGATCACAGAGCCGCGGCAACAACACTCAGTCATGTGCTCTGTGTGCACCTCTTCCACCTGGAAGTAGTGTGAATGGGAGTGTACAGAGCTTTCCCAGCCCTGCTACTAGTATAGAGGTAGAGCAGTTAAAACTGCTTTACCACTATACATGCAAGGGGAATTTCTGCACGTGCAGAGCCGAGTCTGGTAAAGAAGCGGTTCCATACAGTGCAGATGCAGCATCTGGAAGTGTCCCCAGAGTTCCCCCTAAAGACAAGTAACAAAACACCCTGAAACTGTTCACAACATTATAGATAACAAAACTGAATTCTGATTATTTGATTAATGACATAAGCTCTGCTACATCATTGAAGTTTGGTGTTGCAGTAAGTCTCATGTAGGACATATAGTAAGACTGTCTTGTTGATTGTATCACTGAGTCTTGCCCAACTCCTGCACATGCCCCTCTATGAGTGCATCCCCATGCAAATTTTGGTCCGAATTGAAATTGGATTTGGGAAGGGACGTCCCCATGTATTTTAGATTTGGTCCGATTTCCATGGACCAAATCGCCCAAACCAGGACCGTATTTGGTGCTGGAAAAAAACTGTTCTTGTCATGGTTTGGCGACTCAGCATGCTTTGCTTTGCAAGCCAAGCCTGCGCCTGGGGACGGTCCTGAGCTATTGGGGGTGAAGATTGGTGCTCGTGTCATTGGGAGGTGGGGCTTCATGTCCTGTGCATGCTGTTCCTGCCCTGTGCATTGGAGATCACAACCGCGTAGATTTTGGGGGAGTAAATGGTGTTAAAGCCAAAATGCTGAGGGGGTCAACTGGCCTTCACTGTCCCACAAGACTTGTTTATAAAAGTATTTCACCCCCCTTCCCTGATTGCCAAGGCAGGCAGAATAATGGCCTCCCTTTTCCTCTTGCTGGTTGTTCTCGCAGTTCCTGGGTGGAGTGGAGGTGCGCAAAACTGCTCAATTGCTCAACTGCCACCAAACCTAATAGTGGCTTTGCTCAACCTGCTGGGTTTTTTATTTATTATTTTTGCTGTTTGGTCCTGGCTTCTCTGTGCCACTAAGGGGGGTGCAGAATGCAGCATTTGCAGTGGGTGGCACAGGGGTGGGGGGATGTCAATCTGACTTCCAACGAGGAGAGAGGGGGTGGAGAGGAGATGGCACTGCTCCCCCAAGCCGGGGTTTGGTGTGGCTTGCATGGGGACAGCTGTGCCCGCATCCAGCCTGTGTTACCGTGAATGTCATGTGAATGGGCAACATTCAATCTCAGTCCTGCACCCAGTCAACTAAGAGCCCAATCAGAACCAAATGGCTTGCATGGGGACACGTCCTATGTTGTTTTCTTGGTAGGGATTCAGAAGTGGCAACCTTCTGCTTTCCTGGCAGTTTGTTCTGCTACCAAGCTACAGCCACTGACTGTCCTGTTGATTACATCCTAGAAAACCAATGTTTTTTAGGTGTCCACATATAGCCATACTAATAGAAACATGTGAATCAGACTTTCCTCAGAAAAGGAAATTCTCTGCATAATTTCTAGCTATTAAATGATTCAGCATGATCTTCATTAATGACGTTTATGAGAAATCTCATTGTCCTCCCATTCATCTTGTAAGGATGGAGGGTTTGGGCAGCTGGAATCCTCGTTCCATTAAATACAAATGCTCTATTCTTGGAAGAGCCTTGGCCGATTGAAACGTAATGACTGCTGAAAACTGATTACATTTTCTGCCTTTTTGCAGAGTTCACATAAAGTTCTTACAACAATGTCCCAAGTAAAATAACATAATAAAAGTGAACAATATTTGGTCCTGGGGCAGCCGTAAGAGGGACATCCTAGTATACTGCACAAAATTTTTACAGTTTGGGTTACATTCTCCCCACTCTTGCTTAGATTATGCAGTCATTCATCTTTAGTCTTTCCTGTCCTGGTGTGATTAGTTGGGAGCCTCTTTTTGCCTTTTGTCCTTTCCAGATTCATCCAGATGGAAACCCTGCCTAAGGAGGAGGAGGACAATCTTGCCATCTCTCCAAGGGTGGTGGTCTAGTGGTGGCATCCTAGACCCTTCTGCCCTCTGGATGACTCTCCAGCCTGGATGAGCCCTGATCATTTGGAGCTGCTTCCTTGCAGGACTGGGTCCCTCTTGTCAGCTGCTCTGGATTCCACGTGGTCTCAGCTACACCAGAGACCATTAAGGAAACCTGCTTATTCCATCCCTCCTGTGGGTGGTCAAGTGATGGCAGCCTAGATCCCTCTGTCCTCTGGGTGACTCTCCAGCATGTCAATCTTGGAGGAGAGGATTCTTTGTGGAACTGGGGCCTTTGGTCAGCTTCTTTGGACTCCACTTGGCCTTAGCTGCCTCAGTCTGTCTCTCTCTCGCTGTGTGTGTGTGTTTGGTTTATTTTACAATGTTTTGTATGATGTGTGATTTTTATAATGTATTTTTATTATAATGTTTTGATTATTATTTTGCATTGCATATTTTCTCTTTGTTGTAAACTGCCTTGGGCAAATTTCTTTTGGAAAGGCAGTATACAAATAAAAGGGAAATGAAAAAAAATCATCTGCTTGAAGGTTGTAGCATAGCCAACCACATTTTGAAGCATCATGTCATTACTGAAGGCATAAACAGGGCCATTCAGTTCCTGAACCAATGACTTGGGGTCTGTTTTGTTTTAGTGTCTTATTTTATATCCACATGATTGTTTTTGGGTGCTCCTTAAGCATCCCTGGGGCTCAACAGGCAAACTTACCCACCTGCATGAGGCCTTCAAGCTGCTCTCAAAATGCAAGAAACTATTCCAAGGCTGGACTGTGCCCTCATTCTTCTTCTCCTCCATGTAAAGTTATGGCAGATGAGAAGGTCAATTACCATGGGTGGTTTCTGCATGGTCCAGTTTAGGATTAGACAGAAAATAGACAACTAAAGCTTCCATTATAGTTCAGTGAAAAACTTCATTGTGAGGAAACTTCACAGCTGTGGAACTTTCCTTCCACAGCTATGAGGTTTTCAGAGGCTGGAAAATCCTACCACATTACTAGCAGCTGTCTTGCCTCTGCAGCAGGACCAGAGCCTGAGGCAGTCTTTTGATGGTCATATATAGATGAAGTGACCATTTTGTGTGTGGCAGGGGGGGAGATGAAAGATGGCTGAGAAGGGGAAGCATTTTTCCTCAGCACAGCTGAAATATTTAGAGGGAAAAACAACTCTGAGCAGTTTCAGCTCAGCTGAACTTAAAACCAAATGCTTGTTCCAGCAAGCATGAAAGGGGATGTAGCTGTCCCATCATTTGGCAAGTTTTCCTTGCTTGATATTGGAAACATTTCATTTCACAGGCTTCTCTGTCAGCATTAAAGAGAAGAGGTTTGTTTTGTTTTGTTTGAGTAAAGATGATAATCTGAACAGATTCCAAACCTTCTGTGAGGGGTTTTTCCTTTCCTGCAACAGATGATAAAGATTTTCCATCTTCGAAGTGTTCAGTTTTTCCTCACATAATGATACCTCAGGGTTTGATTTTATGCTCTTCTCATCATATCACAGGGAGCTGAGAAGATCAACAGATAAGCAATGCTGCTTCTCCAGATCCTGTTCCTTTTCAGTGCTTTTTCATTACAGTGCCTTCTTTGGGTATGCATGGCTCCTTCCTTCCTTCCTTCCTTCCTTCCTTCCTTCCTTCCTTCCTTCCTTCCTTTTTCTTTCTTTCTTTCTTTCTTTCTTTCTTTCTTTCTTTCTTTCTTTCTTTCTTTCTTTCTTTCTTTCTTTCTTTGTGAGCGCCTGAGAGAGAGACTGTTGACTGTGAGCCATCTCATGTTTCATTCTAAACCAACACAAGCTGTTGTATGAATCCCTGACAATTATCTGTCTTTGGATCCCAAATGCATACACTCCATCAAGTCATATATTGCAGTTCAGAGTGAGGACAGACTTGTGTACACTTTGCCATGGAGACATTTAGGTAAAGCTAACAGGAGCAGGGAAACCTTGAAGATCTGCATATTATGGACTGTTTTGACTATTTCTTTTTGCTACTACTTGCCTAAGGTGATGAGAACACCTGAGCTGGTTTAATAGGCTTCTTGCGCATACACTTTCAAAGTCTTCTATCCCTGAGTATAACTTTGCTTCCAAACATAACTCTGGCAGAATCTCTGCCAAATGGTTATTCTAGAAGTCTTGAAGAAATGTTGGATGCTTTTCCAGCATTCTTTGTTCTCTATCAGATTTATAAATTTTAAGTATTTCTTATAAGTCATCCAACTGTTCAAGTATGTTGTGGATAGGAGGGATTCTGTCCTAGGGTTTTTTCCCACTAGCACTAAGTACCCAT
>MTQE01002208.1:29134688-29198134 GCA_014337955.1 Aspidoscelis marmoratus | reverse complement strand
TATATATATATATTTTCTTTTGAAGAAAACTGGGGAATGATCCTTTGCCCTGCAAATGTTTCTCCTTTCTCCCTACATCTTCTAGGTGCAGGGTTTGGGCAGTGAGTCTGGGGGGAAATTACTGGTTTCTACCCTGAACACTGAATGTAGCAGGAGGTTTGTTATTCAAAGGGTGAATTCCCATTACAAGCTTAAAACAGTTTCAAAACGGTTTCGATCCTCGCAGTCCTCACGTCAGGTTGGCTTAACATGCTTTCCGTGTGTTAAATCGCCCCAAAGCGTTGTAAATGTTAACACTCATTTCAACAGGCCTCACTCCGGTCCGTGCATTTGAAACATTTTACATTTCTTACTGTGGGAACAGTACAGTTTTAGTGGGATGAGAATGCATGTATAGGGTTTCCCTCCCCCAATAGCTTGCTTCCAAAGATAGTGATTTCATTGTAAAAATCCACCCCTTACAGCAGCCACTAGACTGTAGCAATCTCCCCACTTCACACCTGATAACAATATTGCAGTTTTGCACAATTCTGAAAGTTCTGACCTTTAGAAAGGGAAAGAAAGGAAAGCAGCTGCAGGTTCTGGGAGATGTGTGAATGTTTAAGGCGAAGGGGGCTTGAGCTGCTGCTGCTGCTGTGTGCCCTGGGCAATGGGGAGAGGAGGGGAAATAATTTCTGGCTGCCCGCTTTTCATCCATCCAGGCAAGCGGCAGCCACCCAGTCACCCAGCTCTGTGAAGGGGTCAGATATGGGTGGTGCATTCACGGCAGGAGGAAGAGGGCAGGGCAGCCCTGAAAAGCGGCTTTTAGATAGTAGCCACTTGAGTCCCCCCTTGAGTCATGTACGCCATGTATGATCCTCAGAATCCAGATTGAACACGATTAAGTTGAAAGTAATGGGATCAGGCAAATTCTCCTTTGCATCCGGTTCTATTATTTTGGTTGAGGGAATCCGTATTAAGCTTGTAATGGGAATGCGGCCAAAGTACAGCCAAATCACCAATTTTTCAGGATCAGGGGACCAATAAACAATGACAATATTGTGAATATGCATCTCATTTGTGTAGCTATTTGACTTGTTCTAAATGTGTTTAGCTAATATTAACTGCGTAGATATGTTTGTGTATACACATACACAAACACACGCATACACACACACACAATCTTCTGATTTGAAAGATGGCCTAGCTGTTTCAATTATTATCAAATCTACCTACTAAAATTATGAAAATGATAATATTATACTGTGCTTAACAGACAATGCTAATTGACACGTGTGACATAAGTGTCATGCTCAAGAGACGGAGGAAAGGAGGGATTTTCAGTTTCTATGTCAAATGGTTTCTCCTGCTCGAGGGGGAGCAAGCTGACTACAGAGGGTGAACTCTGAGTCCAGCCCTATCTACCTCTGGTCCCAGTTTCACCCACCACCCCTTTCTCTACCCCAGCCCTGCCTTGCCTTTTTGTAGAGATTTATAGAGCTGAATTGGACTGAGAACAAATGAGCAGACATTAAGGGGATATGTGTTCTGCATAGTAATGGCAAGATATGGCTTCTGTACCTCAGAGCAATGTAGGGTCAGGCAAGTGTAGCCATAAACTTTATTTATGTGTTCCTTTACACTGCAGCTGCAGTAGCAAAGCTTAAAGATAAGCCTCCCCCCATGTTTGTGTGTGTGTGTGTGAAAAATTAAAAGACCAGCAATCCCATCCTAACTATATTTCCTTGGTCAGCCATACAGAATTCCACTTGGCTTTATTTTGTTGTAAGTATGCTCATAGAACACTTTCTTGGGAGTAAGTCCCACTAACACAGGGGAATTTATTTTTGATTAGACATGAACTGTAAATTACTAACAAACTGAAGTGATAGGAAATGGAGGCAGGGGGAGATAAAAAATGGCTTGAAAGGACAAAAATGCAGTTCTTTTTATACTAATCAGAAGGGGGGGGGAATTAATTGCACATTCTAATGACATAGCAGTATTGTGTTTATTCTTCTCTTCTGGCTTTATTTTCCTCCAGTACTTGGCTCAAATACATTGTTAAAGAGAACTCAAGAAAATGACAACAATAAAAAAGGGATTTTGCCCTCTTTCTTTCTTTTTGATATTCTTTATAGTTTATTTTAAAACTTTCTGTTGCTTTTGAATATATAAAGCAGTCTCTCTTCTTTCTGTTCAGGCTGTCTAATGGAAAGCTTGGCATTTTGATACCAAATACGAATATTTACCAACAGACAACGGGCAGAGAAGTGCATGTGCATTTTGCAACTGGAAAAAATAATATAGACCCCATTTCCAAAGGCCAAATAATCAGTTTAGAGAACAGCTTCAGATTTCTTTATACCAACAGTAATTTCATATTCTGCATCTTTTGTGGACTAAAGTTATTGAAAGTGAGCTAAAAGTGTACTATTTTCATGGAGATTAAATGAGTTTTCTGTCCAGTTCAGAGTGTTAGCCCATTTTATTTTGGAAAGTGGGAACAAGGAACTACTTACTTAAATTATAACAGGCACAAAATTGTGGTATTTAATGATAAAAATTTAAGCCTGATTTGTGGAAGTCATGGGGTGATCCGGCAGAATGCCCTATCTGATAATATTTTCTATTTGTGACCCATTTTGGTCTTGTGGTTAGAGTGCCAGACTGATGTTTCATAGTTACTGGGTTTGATTCTGCACTCCTCCATGAAGCCAGCTGGGTGACCATGGGCTAGTCACCCCACTCTCCTGAGCTCTGCCCCACCAACAGGGTGTCTGTTGTGGGGAGAGGAACAGGAAGCTTTGTTAGCCACTTTGAGTCTCCTAAAATGGGTGAGAAAAGCAGGGTATAAAAGCCCTCCTCCTCTTTGGCTGAGTTTTGGCTGCATCATAAGATTGTGGATTAATCAATCTTTGTGCAATGTAGTATTCTGTTGTTAAAATTCAGCACTATTATGTAGGGGTGTGCTTGGAGCCATTTTTCCATGTTCTATTCAAGTGGAATAGAATGTGGAAAAATTTGGCTGTGGCTGAACCCCCCCCCCCAAAATGGGTGTGGGGGTATCCATGCCCAGAACAAATCCCCCACCCCTCCTTTCCAACCCGCTTCCACCCCTCCTTTTCCACCCCTCCCCACCTCCCCTTTCCTCCTTCCCCCTCCATTCCCACCCCCTCTCCACTTACCTTAACTCTTCACCGTCACCATCAGCAGTGCCTTCTCCATGCCACTGCCACTGCCACTGCCGTCCTGCACCCGGAAGGCCTTTACTTACCTCCCGGGAACCTGCTTGAGGTTCCAGAAGGCCCTGGAAAAGGCCTGCGTCTCCACCGGAGCAGGTAACTGTTCTACGGATACTGGATTATCTGATTTGTGGACGGATAGGGCCCTTTGATTACAGCCATATTAGATCTGTCCATGAATATCAGAATCTGGACATATTCATCTGGATTCTGAATGCATGGAAAATGTGTGCACATTTCTACTATTATGCCTATGGTATTCAGGACTAAAAATTCTGAACTTCAAACAAGTTATAACTAGTGATCCCAGAAGGACTAAAGATTCCTCTATTTTTGAAGGAAGAATCTAATCTGGAACAAGGGTCCATGAAATCCTCTTCTGGGACTCATTGGTCCACCTGTTAATGTGGATCTGTGAGGCTCCATCCCCTGCAGGTCTGTTCTGTCTGTAAAGGATGGAGCATAGTCCTGATTAAAGAGGCCCTGATTGGGATTATCAATAGACCTCAAAGCAAGGTCTGTCAGCAGACCAGTGGGCCCTGGTACAAAACACAGAAGGAATACTTCCCATGTTTGCAAATACAAGGGAACCCATTTTTGTGATGCATCAAAGTGTGACATTGAAAACTAGGAGCTTTTCTTCCTAGCCTTCAGAATGCTCTGGGTCCTACCCTGAAGCTCATACAAGTTTCTGGTTCAGAGCTGGTCTGTCATGTAGATAGTGATGATCCAGAACATACATCTCTGTGGTCCACACCAGCAGGCCTGGATGGTCCAGAAACGTCTGACCAGCCCATTAAGTAACACACAGGAAATGGCCCCAGAAGTTAGTCATTTTCTGCGCTTTATTTAGTAGGCTGTGTGGATCCTTTGAGATCTTTCGTAGGACCCAATGTATTTCCACACTGGCCAGTATATTGGTGCGGCACAAGGCTTAGACCTCTTCTGACCTCTTGTTCTGCACCCTGGAGTGGAACACAAGAGGCCATCTCACCTGCTAGCATGGTGGATCCACACTGGATACAATGGCTGCCTAGACAGGACCCATTTTGGTGACACAAACTTTAATTCCTGACATTCCTTGCAGCTGTTTGGAGTGATGTATGGCAGCCTCAGACTCCTTTCAGTGCTTTAAAGTGGCACAGGGCAGTCCTGGGACAGTCATGTGAAGTGTGACAGCCTTGTTCCAGGACAGCTGGACTACTTCAGCTAGGAGCTGTTACAACAGGAATAGTTCCAGCTGAACTGCCCAACTCAGGGAAAGCACAGAAATGGTTCAGGATAAATTGATCTCTTGGTTTTTTGTGTGTGTCCCAGTTCCTGGCTTTATCTATTGACAACAAAATGTATGCACAATATTCTGCCCCAGTTATCTCTTTCCTAAGTGATCTGAATTGGGCCATTTACCTTTTCTTGTTCAACACTTCCATGAATGGCGTGCTCTGGTTCCCTGGTGAGAGCAAGAAATGTAGGAAATGCATATGAAGTCCCCTTTGCCTCATATACACTTCCTGCTGTTCCCTCTGAAGTTTGAACAATATTTTTGAAAACTTGTCATACGGTTCTTCAGTTCTGTCTTGTAAACTGGAAGTGCAAACAAGCTGTTAGACTACACTCGGAACTGACTCCCTTTTCATAAAACCTGATCTCTTAAGGGCTGCTTTGGAAGCTGCCTACACTGTAGTGTAACAGTTAGGCTGCCTATCCAGTTTAGTAACTATTTAGACACCTCTTTTTAGCGCCGAGGAATGTCTTGAGACAGTTAGATCAGTGTCGCCATGGTTCTTCGTAGAATGTGGAAATGACCCTTGCATTCCAAATTGAACAGATGTTCCCAGAGGAATCCAGAGCAGGAGAAGGAAGGGAAATGAACATAAACACAGCTACCCATTGCATCACTTCTCTCTCCCAAATGAGACTGCCAAATTTGGAAGTGAGAATGAATAGTTTGAAGCTATCGTACTTGCTATAATGAACTTAATGGGGTCGAAATGATTTGCTCTAAAAGCAAAGGAAACCAGATGTTCCGTGGATGCTGAAATGCACAGTGTCTTAAAAACCTAGAGTCATTCTGCAGAACTTCTACTAGATTGGACAGAGTTTCTGTTCTATCCCCTCATTGCTTAAGCAGAAACATATGGGCAACATTCCACATTTTCCCTTCAGTGTTTTTTGCAGTGCCTCTTCCTGGAAAACAACAACAATGTGTACGCATGCACAAACACACACAACTGCAGAAAGCAAAGAGAAAAGTGTCCAGAGGCCTGCCATTTTCCCCTTATCACCTTTCTCTCTTTCTGTCTCCCACTGAGTGTGCTGTTAAATATAAACTCAATTGCCACCCACAGTTCTGAATCACTGCCTGGAAAGTCCAACTCGAAACAGAAGGAAGAACATTGCCTTAAAATGCAATTACTGTAGGATATTTTCAAATTCTCCTGTCATCACATTGGATGGCATTATCATTTCTTCTTATTAAAAAAAGTAATAGAGTGTGATGGACATACAAAGCCAAAGTGATGGCTGATCTATCGAACTCTTGGTCTATTTAATGCTGCAGACTGCTCACAGAGGCCGCATCTGCACACAGAAAAAGTGGCTCAAAAGAAGCTTGGATGTGGTAGCAGCTGCAGGTTAGTGCTGTAATCCACATTAAAGACCAGAAAATGCACGTCCAAAATGCATTATCTGGCCTTTTGAATGTGGATTAGAGGTGTGATGGGATTATTAGCACCTACATGTGACTGCTTCTCAGCTGCTTTGGAGCTCCTTTTAACACATTTGGATGCAGCCACAGTGGCCACTCACCTGCACAAAGGGAGGCCCTGCAGCAGGACACCAACATATAACTTGTTCTGAAGCATCTTGCCTTTAGAGATTCTCTGGTAATTAAAGCTGCCTAAGAGTGTCTGAGGGCTTTTCTGCACTGGGCCTTATTCTAGATAATTGGCCTTTTCACACCATCACTTCTCTAAAACCTACTGTAAGTTCCCCAGGACCTTCAACCTCAGTTGAATCTTGGTATCTAGGGGCATCCTACTCACCACAGCAATGGCTGTGTGTGCCAGCCATTGCCATGGTGACTGGGTGAAGCTGTAGTCACACTTGGTGTGACTGCAACTGTGGGTGTGCTGCCCCATCCCCATGCATGGAAACAGTGTGAAAAGTGTGTGCTGCAGTGAGCTAGCAGCATCATACATGCTACTAGTATAGTTATGGAACACTTTTTAGTGTTTCACAGATATCTGGGCCGGGGGATGGTCCTGCACACTCAGAGCTGCTCCAGAATGGAAGTGGACTCCACGTGGTGTGGATGATCCATGCAGGAGCATTCCTAGACCTTCTCTTTTGCCTGTACAAAAAGGCCTTATATCTCAGAAAAGGGACCTGCCATCTGCATGCTGGCACAGACTATGGAAGAACCGACTTGCTGCCTTCCATAGTCTGCAGTAGCATGCAGATGACAGGAACCTATTCTGAGATATTATCTGGAATAAGATCTAGTGCAGAAAAGGCCAAAGTAGATGAGACTGTAGATTACCAGAACAAAACTAAATGAAACAAACTAAAAGTTGCTTCACAGGGTCGTCATGTATTATTTCGATAGCAGTTCTGTGAGGAATTCAGGTCAAGGGAAAAAAAACATACGATTACATTTTTTCTCTTTCATGAGCAGCTTGTTCCAGGATAACAGGCAAGTGTGGAAACTGCAAATGATTCCAAAGATCTTCCTTTGAAGCTGCCAGAGTAGCATTTGCCTTTTTTTTTGGGGGGGGGGGGGCTATACCTTACACTGTTGACTCATATTCAGTTTATGGGCAGTTGACTCCCATAGACAGTTAACGTTGGGGTTGATCAAAGCCTTTTAACCTTTCATCATGGCCCTCCTGCTTCCCTGCTGCCTCCACCACCCAGCAGGTCCATCTATCTCACATACACAGGGATGCAGCCTACATCTTCATAGTAAATTTTGCACAAAGTGCATGTGGCATTCACGCTTGACACATACAATTTGCATAGTATTTGATGATGCAATGTTTGATTATTATATTCCACTGGGCGCAGTTTGTGCAACATATGTGCTTTGTGTGCTTCACACTTCCTGTCAGACACTGTTGAAAAGTGTTCATACAACTGGCCTGGTGGTGGGACATACAGCCTCTGCACACCTCCATCTCTCACACTTGTGAACCTTGAACTCAGGGGACGTAGTGGTTCTGGAAGCCAGCTATTTTCTGCATGTCATAGGGCTGTGCAGAACACGAAACAGGTAGGTAGCGCAGACTGACACTGTCCATCATCACAGCAGCAGTGTGAGTGCCTGAAAGTGGCCACTGCCCTCTGAATTGCTCTCCTTGCTCTGTGGCAAGAACCCCATGGCACAAGCACAAGCACAGGGCCAGGCACTTGTACACTTGTGCCAGTGGAATACCCGGAAATACCCATGGTAGCAAGTGCCAGACAAGGCAAGAGCCCAGGCTTGCCCTGCAGTTTTGTCTTGCCAGCAAGAGGGATGGTGAGAGACAACAAAATCCTGCAATTTCTTCCCACCTTCTGGAGGCAGCCAGAGGGTGGCAACTCTGAACTTGCAGTTAAGCTCAAGGCATCATTTATTCCCAGCCATAGTTCAGTTAGAACAAAAACTGGGAAAGTATCCCCTTGTATCTTTCTTGGAAAAGATAATGGCAAATAACTTCTGAGCTTGCCAAGAGAACTGCATGCATATGTCCATGAAGTTATCAAGAGTTGGTCCCAACTGAATGGTACTAGCAACATTTGCAATAACAAGCAACCAATGCACAAAGTTTTCTAGACAGCACATGAAGTGGTTTGAGTGCTGGGTGTCATTTGTCTTCTGTGAGCTGTTTTTCCCTAAAAGCAGAAAGTGGTGTGAGAAAGTGACCAGGACTTTTGGCTGTGTGAGAATGTGAAAGTGGCCGGCACAAAGCTGCAAACAGTAAAGGACAACAAATATGAACAAGTTGTGACTTTCTCTTTGAGTGGGAGGATCATCAGTTTCTGTAAGTGCATTGGCATCATTTGCAAAACAAAACAACCACCTATTTGACAACTGAAACTTTCCAAGTTTCTCTCAACTCTAATCATCAACTACTCACACTGCCCAAGGTTAATATTTTTCCAGGATCCTGTTGAGTAATCATGACATTTCTCTATAACATTCCAGTGCTTCTATTCTTCTGAGTACTATTTAAAACTGAGTGAGTTAGCTACTAGGGACTTAGAAGGAAGATGCATATAGGTGAATGATGGTAAAACCAAAGCAAAACCAAAAAATTAGTAAATTGAACCTTACCTGAACTACATTTTGATTCACAGTCCCCCCCCCCCCAATCTGAAGAACTATTTTGCAAGTGACTGCTGTTAAATGAGCTTCATATTGGTTGTAAAGTCTTCCTGGGCTTCAGGTTGAGCCGTCTTTCAGGCCTACCCAATGCTTTCAGGGTCTGAACTTGGGATCTTCTGCAGATGTTTCACTTAGTTTGGAGATATCTGTTTCCTTAAAATTTCTATAAAACTGAACTGGGGTCTTCCCACTGTACCCCTTGTCCCCAGGCTCCACAATGGCACCAGGAACAAGGACTCAGCCCAGGCCACACTGGAGATCCCTTTAAAATAATTTCCCACTATAGCGCTTCCAGGTGCAGGGAGAGTGCATGCCTTCCTGCAGTATGAATCTGCATCCAAACTCAGTGGCTCAGTCCCAGTGAACTGTGAGGAAGTTCCTACAGTATAGCATCTTCCCTGCCATTAGCTCTATCCATTTCATCTCTCAATCTCACTTCCTTTGTTGTCTGCCCCACCAGCCAGAATGGGCTAGTTGCCATCAAGTGGGCACATCTAATGGAATGGTTCCTGTTTGTTCTGGTGCTTGTCTGTGAGCCAGTTTGGTCTTGTGGTTAGAGTGTTGGATTTTTATCTGCTAGTCCCCTGGTTTTATTCCACACTCCTCCATGAAGCCAGCTGGGTGACCCTGGGCTAGTCACAGCTCTCTTTCTGAGCTCGCATGGCCCCACTTACTTTATAGAGTGTCTGTTGTGGGGAGAATAGAAGGTTTGTCAGTCACTTTGAGTCCCCTTATAGGGAAGAAAAGCAGGGTATAAAAGCCAACTTTTCTTCTTCTGTTTCAGAGAGATGAGGCTGCAAAAGAGGAAGGCAATATCTGCTACTGAATTTTTACTCCTAAATGTTCTGCCAGATCATGATAACTGTCCAAATGAAGGAAAAATGCAGCCAAGGGTCAAGTTCAAATATCTAGGGCTTCTCTTGCTTTTCCAAACTGTGCAATCCTATTCCTCTGCCCCAGGGAGGGAATGTACGTTCAACTCCCTTGATTGGCAAATAGTTCCCCACTGACACCACTGAGCAGCAATAGTAAAACAGTTATTCAAATACAAGAACAAAGAAAAAGCATGAGGTTCAAATCATATAGTAATTCTTTCAAAGGAAAACAGAAGTGTTCCAAGTATGTCTTGCTGGAAATCCAGATATACTAGGGGAAACGTTATGATCTTTCATTTCCCAGTATACCTTCAATTTCAGGAATTGCAGGGGCAACCAACCAGAGCTGATTTTTTGTTTTCCTGCTGTGAACTTAAATAGTGAGTATTATTCATGGTTCCAAGGCACAGCTTATCAAGGTATATAACTTATCAAGGCATAGCTAAGTTGGACTCCCTCCCCCCTTGCACTGTTAGTTGGTTTCTTGACTCTTCTTCTGAATGTAGAGGCTTACAACTGGAGATAAATGTGGGCAGTATTTATCCTCAGCATTCTTGGGTTGCAATATAAATTTCTGGTTCCACTGCAGCTTGGAACTTCTGGCTCCTGCTTCAAAAACAATGTGTACATTTTCACACACTTTGTGTCATATGTAAATCTGTAGGTAGGATAGCCAGGTGAGACCAAACGTCTGCATTTGTTAACAATTCTATTCAAGAGGAAATACAGACTTATCTTATAATACAGGGAACATCTGCTGATTTTCTCTTTTATGAACAACTGTTAAAACCTCAGATGCCCCTCTCATCTCTTCCATATTGCCACACTACACAAGGATGCAGAGGGTCCAAAATGAATCACACGTACATATTAAAATTTCTGGCATACAGAATGCCAATAAGTAAAGTATCTTAAATATATATATATAAGATACTTTAAAATCTCTGAAGGTCCAGGGGATGCGTTGTGTTAGCATGGCCTTTTGCACTGATGCAATGGATTTTTTGGTATGCCAGATTATGAATGCATTCCATCCCCAAGACTTTGGGTATCATTCTACCTATGCTCAGGATACTGGTCATTTGGGTTTAATCTGTGTTCCATCCTGTGCAGACAGAATATATCAGAAGGGGACAGAACCTCCCTAGACTGCACCAGCAAGTGCAAAATACCCTTAGATTAGACATGGATGAAATTGTCATTTCACTTGTTGCTGCTTGAATAAATCCAAGAATAAATTCTGAAAGAATGTGGTAGAAGCTACATGGTATGTTCATGGCACTATAGGTGATCTGTAGGGGAACAGGGTCCACATGATGCTCACCCCTTGTGGACATTCAATGCACAAAACTAGTATGACATCTGCATGGATGCCACACTCAACCCTCTTCCATATTACCTTGCAGAGTGCTTTAATAACAGAGTGGGATAAGGGTAGTATCCAGATTAGTGGAATAAAATCTGCAGCTTACCTGTTGCAAAGCCATGACATGCTGTTTGGACTTTAGCAGCCAATGGGAGTTGACCTGCAGGCTCAACTCTCATTTGCTGTTCTTGTCATCCTGACTGGACTGGCGGGAACATTCAAATTTACCTGATACTTCGGAGCGAGTGCTCATCATTCCACAGTAGGTAAATTCAAAGTAGTGGTGGCATAATGTGCCCCCGCTTCACAGTATCGGGCATCAGGTATGATGCCCATGCCCCGACTGCACATCGGAATATGCAGTATCTATAAGTCTGGATGCAGCCAAAGAGTTCTCACAATTCTTCATTCCACTTCATTCCACTATTGTTTGTTGCTAGGTCTGGGGGCTGCTCTAATGAGGGTAGTGGCTGAATGATCCCTGAGATGAGGGCAGCTGCTTGGAGTCTGCTGCAATGAGGGCAGTAGATGAGTGGCTGCTGCAGTGTGGGCAGCCACCAGGTATGAGCTGTGATGGTGGAATGAAGACACTTCAGGCTGGTCACAATGGCAAAGACCAGGAGTATATTCTGGCAGGGCTTTTTATACAGGAATAGGAAGTGGTATGGGGGAAATGACATCAATGCAACATCAGGGGAGGTGATTGGAGGAAATTTGTTGTCTTCCGGGGCAGAGGTCCTTCTGATGTCACATTCTGTGGTAGAAGGTGGGGAAAATCCTCAAACAAGAAAAGAAGAGTTGTCCTTTTTAAAGCCATGTGTTTGCAGACGCCATAATGCCCAAAGACAACCACGCAGAATGGAAAGAATTCAGCACCCTGGTGGTGCTGAGCGTGTACTACAAGCCTATGGAAACAGGAAAATTGTTGCTCCTTTTACTTTCAGGGCTTGAGAACTGGAAGGCTGAAGAATAGGAAGCAATGGGAAAAGCTGTGCAAACAGTTACTACAACTGTTGCTACTTGAGGGGACTTACCTGTCCGGTTGGTGGCCTTCTGAACCATCATACATAGGAAATGGCCCATGGGCCATTTCTTGTACTTGATTACCTCCTCTGGCATCAACATCTTGACAAGGGTAGGGAAATCATAACAGGGAATCCCCTGCTTTGATCTTGATGCTGGGTAGATGCTGCCCCCAGTGTCAGGACTGTAGCAGGTCTATCGTCAGCTTTGTTCTTGATGTTGAGGGATGGAGGGTTTTCCCTTGCGTCAAGATCCATAGGGCAATCCCCAGTTTGATCTTGACAGTAGGGGTCAAAATGGTGTACTGGTGCTTACCTTGTTCCATCCCTTTTGCTTATTTGTTAATGCTTCCTCACTCTCAGGACAGCTTACAAAATTAAAGCATATTTAAAAAGTTAAAGTGCAATATTAAAAACATTATAGGTACAAAATTAAAATGTACAATTTAAAAATCAAAAAGGGCTGCTTGAAGAGTAATGGCAGGGTAAATGAAAATATTTCCAGTTGGAGAGAAAAGAAGCTTGCCTTACATCAGGCAGAATTTCAGTTCATAAGGCTGGTGACACTACAGAGAAGGGCTGCAGAGAGATCCATCACAATAATATCTTGGGCAGGTGGAATTGTCAGCAAGCACCTCTGCATGACCTCAAATTCCAATGGAGCTAGTATGTCAGAAGGCAATCTTTCAGGTACTGAGGTCTAGAGATGGTTTTGGCATGCAGATTTGGGAGAAGAGCCCTGTGGTGCTTCGTTGTTGTTCCTCTGTAAAAAATGGAAAGAAAAAAAGCATCTTCTGTCTTGTAGGTTTTCCGTTATGTATTTAGAAAATAAGAGGAGCCCTGCTGTATCAGGTAACAGTCCATCTAGTCCAGCATCCTGTTTCATATAGTGGCCCATCTAGTCCACCATCCTGTTTCATACATCCTGGGCATTCTCAAGCTGAAGGCAAAGGCAAAACCTTCACTTGTTCTCAACTCCCTGAAAATGGCCTTTAAAAGCACCCTGCCTTCTCTTCTTAGGCATTCATTCTATGAATTTATCTAATTCTTTCTTAAAGCTATTCAGGCTGATTGCAGTCATCATCTCTTTATATTTAGGTGTGTGGAAACTGATTTCTGCCTCTTTCTTTATTTGTGAGTTTCGTTATGAAAGCGCTTTCCCTGGACCCTCAGATAGTGAGGTATGACTATAACTCGTAATAACTACTATACAAAAGCCATGCTATTACAATAACCACCTTTTTTTCTGGAACAAAAAAGAGTTTAGACTTTTTATATTAGGTTGAATCAATGTAACATTGTGGTGCTCATCACACTTCCCATCCCCTATTATTATTGCTATTCCTGAATGTAGATCCTCTAACTGCACCTAGTCTGACCCCACAAAAGAACTTGCCTATAAATAACTCCTGGGGCAAAATTGTCAGAGGGCCAGCTGTCTTTCTTCCCAACAGGGGATCTGAGCAGGATACTAGGAAAAGGGGCTCAGGACTGGGAACCTTAAAGGCACTCAAAAACCAAACATTTCAACAAAGCCAGGACTTTAGAATCTAGTACAACAGAAAGTGTCACTGAGGAGAAGGGTTAATATTTTTCAAGGCAGGAAATTCCCTTTTTGCTTGTTGTTATACATAGCCTCCCGGCATTGCCAAAGGGGGCAATTAATATGCAAATGGACTCTATTTTTTAATGTTTTACTTCTTGTAATTATTGAAACCGGTTGTAATTTTTGTTCTTGTCTGGCATTCAGAAAGCTGTTTCTCTTCTAAAGCATCTGTCACTCTTTCATCTGCACATATTAATTGCCACCAAAATGGAGGTCTACATCAGCTAGAAAATTCTACAGTAGAATCCTGTGTAAACTTCTCTAAGAATGAAAACCGTTCATTTGACCATGAATCAGCATAGTAATGACCCATCTTTCCCTGTGCTCTCACACAGCAAAACAAGCAGCTCAAAAGTGTATTACAGATGCTAGCATGTGGTCTCTCACCTCTACCACCCCTTTCCTAGGTAGAAAGTTCATGAGAGGGGCCAGGGACAGGCTGGTTTGTGAACAACCCCACCTTGGATCCTATCATCTCTAAGCTGCCTCACAGGGGCTTTAAAAAATACTGTGTGTAAATACAGCCTTAGGGCCTTTCTGCATTTGGCTCCATAGTTTCCATGGAGGGACCTCTTGAGATGGAGCATTCACACATAAAAAAGCCATTTACAAACCAGAAACAGCTCCTTCTGTGCACATTTAAGCACACTGTGCATGCATTTACTTTGTCCTGCACTGGAGCCAGAAAGGCCTATCTGGTGCTTCTGCATCACATGATATGGTGCATTTCACAAGCTGTAGCACACAAGCATGTTGCATGTCACATGACACAGTGCACTGGTGTGGCGCGTCATAGTTGCCCTAGTACTGGCACAGGAATGCTGGCATTGGCATCAGCGGGCAGCCAATTGCAGCAGCGAGGAGTTAGAACTTCTGGCTTTGGAGATGATGGTGCAGGCTGGTAAACGTGAGGACCATTCACATTTCTGGCCTGTAAGGGATGCTTTTGGTAATCTTCTGTCCAGGCAAATGTGAATGGACCACCTGTACCTGAAGTTTACTAACCTTAGTTCATGGAAATCTCATCAGGTAAGTGCAGAAAGGCCTCTGGATACCCATTCACATTTCAGGTGGGTGTCTGAATGTGTTGGTGGAGTGTTTGCATGAGGGATGGAGAGCAAAGTGCAAACGTCTCCTTAGTTTCACTTACAATACTACTGCACAGTTTTCAGTCCATGCAGACACTGCACAAACCTTTCCTATGTATCACCAAAATGGCAATGGGTAATTTTAGATATTTTGGGAGATGGATTAGCTCTGGTTGTGCAAAGTATATCTACCGGTGTACCATTGGACATATCCTCTGTAAGTTGGTTAAATGAACAGGATGTAGACAAAATGTGAGTCAATCTGTTTACTGTTCAAATGAGAAAATTTGTGCCACTTGTCAGAAGTTCTGGTCAACAGGCCAAATTGGAAACCAGGAATCACACGTGAGGGCAAAAGATCAAGCAGTATGCAAAAGAAGCATCTCAAAAACATATTGGAGAAGGTAGTGCGTGGCCCTAGTGTCCTCAAGCCAGCCTAAAATGTTCATGAAAAGGAGGACCAGCAGAATGGCCTGGGAACAATCCCACTGTGAGCTATCTCAAGACATTTCAGGATCATTGGGGCTTTTTTTTTTTACTGCAAATTTTAACTGTTTGGAAGTATCTTTATTCTAAGTGATTTAAACTTCTTTGGTACTTTTTGTTAAAAAAACATCCTTCTCATCCAGAATCATTTTATACCAAAGGTATTAGCATCAATCACATCTCATTTTTTTGAAAACCTGTTTGTGGTGCACACGTTAACTCTCAACTAGGAGTGTTTTCACACTTAACCGCCATGGGAAAATATCTCACAGCAGTTAAGATCAGGGATGGTGGCTGGCATTCTCATTGCAAGTGCTGGCCCACCCCAAACTTCACCCAAACCTATTCGGTTCTCAGTGAAGGAAGGATGGTTCTGTCTGGGACCATCTCTCTTGCTGTAGTAAAGACCATGTGCTCTGGGTTGTTGCTATGGCAACTGGTGATGTGTCTGCAAGCTATGGTGGCTTGGAGATGGTTCCATACATTTTGGCCCTTCCCCATCTCGTGAACCTTCTAAGCATGAAAAGCTGAGTTAGAGATGGGATGAGAGCATGAGGCCCATATGCTACAATCTGTAGTGCCCTTTTGAGTCACTGATTTCAGCCATTGGGATGATCCCTAGCCTGACTTCCCCCAGGTATTTTCTAGGCTAGAGATTAGAGATGAGCTGAAAGTATGAGGCCCATGTGCTCCTTTCTCTATGGTTCTTTTGAGGCACTTCTTTTTTGCTACAGATGAACACAGTCACTAAGTTTGTGTAACTGTGACCTCCACCTCCATTTGCTATTATTGTAACGTCTTGACCATGTTAGTCATTTTAATAGGAGAATTGCTAAAAAATGAAGCTTCATTTTTCTGTTAAGGAAGTGAAAATGTAAGAAAATTCTTCATGTGGTATAAACTAACTTCGTACTTCTTATGTACTGTATGGGCCAGTTCAGTTCATTGTTTCTGTAGGGCAATGGTGATTATCCCAGACTTCCAGATGTTGCTGATAATGAAAATTACACTTTCCATTATCTTTCAACATTTGACTGTGCTAACTGAATCTAATGAAAGTTTACATAGGATCCACATACTATGCTGAAAGAGTCTCCTATGGGTGCATGGATGTGCAAAACCTTTTAGTGTCATGGGTGTACTTGGAATAGCATGAGGTCTGCATAACTCCCACACATCCAGGAAACAGCACAGATGTGGCACCACGGTGTCTAGGGGAAATTTACCTTTTGCATTTTCTTCAGGCCACATTTTTAGGAACACTGGAAATGGACAACTGTGGTTATTTCTGGTGTTTCTGAGAGCACCCCTAGCTGAAAATTTTGAAAGAAATGTCTTCTATATAGGGATGTGCACGAATGTATTTTTGACATTCCAAATCCGAGTAGAGTCAAATGTAAAAAAATCCAGTTCGATTCAGATATTTGTGATCTGAATGTCATAAAATCCAATTCAAATCTGTAACATTCAAATTCATACATTCAAATGTTAGATTCATATTTAAAGATATGAATGTCAACAACATTCGTATCTATTATAGGTATCTGTGCAGATTCCGCAAAAATCTGTATGCATCCTGTATTATCCCATATGCATCCTGTTTTAATCCTGTATTTTAAGTACAAGATATGTATAATTTTCACACAGATTCATATATGACAGATAAGAATCTACAAATTTGAATCATCTGAAAATCCGTATCGGATTTTTGAACATCTGATTTGAGTTCGAATGTGCAAATTTGGATTTTCAAAAGTCTGATTCGTGTTTGAATGTCAACATTCAGCAGATTCGAATTGAATTTTTGAATATCCGTGCAAACCCCTACTTCTATACACTACTAGTAGCATATAATAAGAGCTGTGCATCATTTTAATAGACAGGACAAGTCTGTTCCATATAGCTCTGTGAAGATTGAAAGAAAAACAAACAAATCCTTCACTTATTACTTAATCAACTAAACAATAGTGGTCTTTCAACATGCATCTTCTTGTTTCTTTTCCAGTGGTGACCTACCTGTCCTGTACATTTTCCAGCTCCTCAATTGTATTCTGGCCAAATATCTCTGTCTCCAGTGCTCTTGTCTTTCTGAGCATCTTTTGACTTTGGTTATTTTGAATTTTATTTGAGTCAGGACTAATAGAACTTACAGTTAGCGACAGTACGACAGTAAGCAGAAAACTCCTTCCAGCCTACTCCTCCTCGTGTCTAGAGGCCCAGCACCCAAGGCCTGATCTTGTAGCCTCCAAGAGGTCAGAGAAAGAAGCCCCTTTGGCAGGTCAGGTGGAATTGGCCACACACCAGCAGTCACAATGCTTCCTCTGTGTCCCGTATTGCCCTTCCCCCTTCATCTCAAGTCTGCCTTGACCAAGCCCACCCCAACAATTTTAACTTGTTTCCTTCCCTTTGGAGGAAACATGACTTCCCCATTGATGGAATTCACTGGGCAACAATGCCAAATGACACAATTTCCCACTCCAAATAGGCCTCAGCCTCTGGACCTGGGGAGAAGCCCTTTCGCTAAGACATCTGCATGACAATATTGCCACCAGTGCTGCCTTTTTGCTATTAGGACCTAATGAAAATGTAACCATATTTAACCCCCCATGGTCCTAGATTAGTGAGAAAGGGCGCCTAAGTGGATTTAATTCTTTTGTATGATAAGCATCAAACTCTTCATTTGGATTGCAGGGGCCCCTCCCCTCCATCCTCCTTGCTCCTTCATTGCTCCGGGAGAGAAGGAGAGAGGGAGGAGGGAGGGTGGGCGAGTGGGTGAGGGGAGAGACTCAGTAAAGCTAGTTGTGTATGGCTAACTCTATCCTCTCAGCTGTCTACTACACAATGGGCAAAGTTATCCTTTGTGGCATTAACGGCTTTGGTGGAAGGGGGGGCATTGGAAGAAGAGGAGAACAATATGTGAGAAGCTGAGGCTGCGGGTTTCCCACACGGCCCAATATGTCTCTCTGTGCCCCCCTCTGGGACAAGCAGATCCACGGCCAGCCAGCCTACAGCTGATCCTGGGCTCATCGCCCCCTCCCCATCTTCCTTCCCTCTCCCCTCTTTGCATTGTATTCTCAAGGGGTGAAAATCCTTTAGTGGCATGAAAGAAGAGGCGTGCCTGAAATCCTCTTCTTCTGATTGATTGGCCATGTCATATGATGGCCAAATCTCCCAGAATTAATCTCTCTATGTCTTGGGCTGTGTGTGGTGCGTGTGTTAGCCTAAGCCTGTCCCTAATACCACCTTCTATTCCACTGCCACCCCCACCCTTCCCCATCATGTTCATATCTATCTGCAGCAAAAATTCTTGTGGTTTTTTCTTTCCCTGTGCAAAGTTGTGCTTAGCGATTAAGAATGTAGGAGAAGAGGATGACCTTTGCCGAAGTCCCTCACAAAATGCCTTCCCTTCTTTAGACAATGCAAGGGGAGATACTTTCTCAAACCTCACCAATCTCAGTGTTAGCACATTTAAGCCAATGCATACAAGTCAGCTGAATCTGTAATACATATTTTCAAGGATTTTATAAAGATTTAGCTTGTAATCTTGTTGAGCAGGCAGAGATTTCCATAGAGGATATCACTTCAAAAACTCCTGATATTTTCCCCAAACACTAATGACTGTGGATGCCACCATCTCTGACCATATCTGGAGAGCAGCAGATTTCTCGTCTTCATGGAGGCTTTTGGATGGATACAGGTTTCAAAGAGTTTATTCTTCCTTCCTTCCTTCCTTCCTTCCTTCCTTCCTTCCTTCCTTCCTTCCTTCCTTCCTTCCTTCCTTGTTAACTGGCATTTTGTCTGGAATGAAAGTTATAACAATGTTTGAACCTTATTGTTAATAAGGTTGAAGCTTGATGTGGATGGGGTAAAAGCAACAGAAACTGCTTGCAGATGGCAAGAGGCAATTGCAGAAACTAAAGAAGATTCTGCAATTGCTTCTTACTGTCTGTGCCAGATGGAAGGCAATTGTGGGCTCTTAGATGTGAGTGACTGCCTAGTGCATTCATGATTGTTTATCTTGCAAATACCTTTATGCTAGCCAAGTATCCACCCACTTCCTTTTTACCTTTACAATTGATAGGCATCTAGATATTTCCAAGAGGAAAAATTGTGGAAAAAGCAGACACACACAGGTGAACAGATTCAGTATTATGTGAAACATGACATCATTGCTGGGTTTCCTATAATTGTGATGTTTCAGGATGTTACCTTTGATATTCCAGGATTGTAATGGGAATAGCACAGATGTGTATGGCATTCCCAGCATGGGCCTTTCTGGTATATTGATCTGGTATAAAAACCCTCTAAATCTGATTTCTGGGCTGTCTGTCTTAAGGGCCTCCTATGTCAAAAGTTGACTTTTATACCTTGCTTTTCTCAGTCTTTGAGGAAATTCCAATCTTCCCTTTCTTTCCCCCACAGCAGTCACCCTGTGAGGTAGGTGGAGCTGTGAGAGCACAGAAAGAAAGCTGTGAGTAGCCCAAGGTTATCCAGCTGGCTTCATGGAGGAGCGCAGGCTCAGACTGGGAGACTGGCAGATAAGAATCCAACATTCTTACAAACTGGCCCTTAATCCAGATATCTGATAGATCCATTCTACCAGAAAGACTAAGGACCTTGTTCTAGAACAAGGGAGGCATGCAGATGGCATGCGTATAAGTTATTGGATTACCAGAGAGAGGTTTTCAGCTGCCGTAAAGCACCATCCAGGCCCTGAGACTAGGAAACTTTGGGTGCTTCTGCATTTGCCACCAGAAAATGGATCAAAGAAGATCCATTTTTCAGTGCGCAGTCCTCCGGAGGATCCATCTGCACACATGCGGGGAAGCTAGATCAGGCGGCCAGATCGCCTGGGTGCTGCGCGAAAGCTGCAGCACCCATTCCAAAGGGCATCCAGCCTCCCACGCCACCCCCACCACTCCTGGAGCCGCAGGACTGGAGTAGGCAGCTGTCAGTTGCTGTGTGTTTCAGGCAGCACGCAGCGCGTGGGGGAGGGCGGAAGGAGGCAAACCGGCCTGCTTCCACCCTCCCCAAGATGGCGGCCACAGGGACATCTGTCCCTTCACCTGGCCATGTGCGGAAGTGTCCTGCTTCCACATGGATCCAGGTGAAGGGACTGATGGAAGACCTAATTTTTGAGGTCTTCATTTTAATCGATTTTTCGGCGGTGAGACACATTTTGGAAACAAATCTCGCTCGCCGAAGTGCAGAAGCGGCCCCCTGGAAGGGAAGCTGATGAGGTCTCCAGTGTGGAAGGTAAGTATGAAAGGGTCTTAAATGGGGCTTAAAGGGGGGGGGGTTAAATGGTTTCCGCAGCCAATGCGGAAACACCCTTGGTTCCTAGACTTAAGAGCAGTGGCTGCGTAGCTCATAAGAGCTTTGCAGCTGCAAGGAAGCATGGACCGATCTGTGTCATCAGTACAGATGGCACTCATCTGGGCCCATGCTTCCACACGATCTGAATTGGTGGGCTCGGAGTAATCACAAGTTTTAACCTGCATTTGGAAGCACATAAACATTTTAGGCAGTGATAACTGTCTTCAGAAATCAGTCCAATTGTGATTGGTGGCTTTGTTCACACTTACCAGTTCCGCTGGGGGAGGCCCATGATACAACCCCATCCTGAAACTTTTGCACAATGGAGAAATGCTGTGGAACAACCCAAAAGAAGGCAGTTCCTGTGACATAACAAAGGTACAGCAGTACAGTTTGTGCTATTTGCAACTAAAAGAGAGAAAACAGAAAGGCAGATGTTTTGCTCTACGGCAGATAAATATGAACAAGCTGTCACTATTTTATCCTGGGAAAATGAAGCTAGGATTGCAGCTTGACACTATTTTTATTGGCTTTTCTCATCTGTATTCACACCTCTACTGGTTGATCACAGTGCCTCTGCATTGTAACCAGGAAACCATTCAGGGAAAATAGTCATACAGCAGCAACTTGAATGGTGGAAGATATGGGTTGGAGGAGAGTCATTCACAAGGCTGCCGCAACCACACTTTAAAGTTCCAGTGAATTGCTCACCATTAATGCAGCAGAACAATTGTAATATCAATGATAGTTATGCTTGGAAGAGTAAGGTTTCTGTTTGGAAACTTCCATTTGATAATTCCTTGTTGAATTTTGACACTTTTGCTGAAAATGTAGTTTGAGGAGACCAAAAGCAGGCTTCCCAATGGAGCTTCTCCCCTTTTCCTCACAGACATGCTGCCACAGAAGGACTCTGCAAACAATTGCTATTGTATGAAAATTCTGTGCATTTCTTTGGGCACGTCTTTCGGCTCATTTGTTATTGATGCAACGTGTCTATTTCTAGATGATATAGTAAGACAAAATTATAAGGAAGTGTGGTTTTAAAAGCTGCTATTCTGCACACAAGCTTTTAATGTACTCTTGGTATTACGGATGGACTTGTCAAGCTAGAGGGCTCATCTATATTGGGATTGGTTTCACCATGTAGAGGAACCATGTTTTTTTTGTTTGTTCATTTGTTTTACTAGCCTCTTTGACTGCCCAGTTGCCAAATCCTCTGCTACTGGTGTGCAATCTGGCACCTCCTGGCAGAAAGGGAAAAGCCATGGCAGTGACAGTGATAAGAGAAGGAAAAGCCTGCCCCCACCTATGTGAAAACCACAATGGCAGCATAATGGCAACAGGGGGAAAATTTGCTTAGCTTACTTGAACATTGCAGTGGCAGCAATGGTCAAAGCAGGGGACTGACATTTGCCCAGCCTATTTGAAACTGCCTGTGGAAGCCAGTAAGATAGCAGGGTTGAAAACTGCTCACAGGGTGTTCTGTTGTGGGGAGAAGAATAGAAGCTTTGTCAGCCGCTTTGAGTTCCCTTAAATGGGTGAGAAAAGTAGGGTAGAAAAGCCAACTCTTCTTCTTCTTCTCTTTGAAAGCTGCCACAGTAGCTGAAGCAATGGTGACATCTATGGCAGTTACCTCAGTGACTCTTTTTTCAAACAAAAAGAAGATTTAGAAAACAAAACAAGACACATTAAATGGACATTTAGCATAGGTGTTTGCCAGACTCGTTAGAAACATGAGCAAACTGTCAGCATTACAGCAAGATTAGTAGACAGCCCTGTTACCATCTCAGGGGGACTCCTGATCCATCACCCTCAAGAATCAAATGAATGATTGTTTATCTTTAATGTTCTGGTATGGTTCCGGATAATCAGGTGTCTGGTGGGGCTCCATAGGCAACCCTACCATAGCCCATTTGACTTAAATGCTAACAAATCACTCAAACCAGGTGGAACTCATCTCAAGAGTCCTTAAAGAACTCAAATGTGTCATTGCTTCTCACCAAAAATGATGAAAAACATCATTAAGGAAAGAAATAGTACGAACATATAGGGAGAAGCATTGCTGAAAGAAAATGAGAATGTTCCTGCAAAGGTAAATCAGGCCTTAGTAACTTGTTAGAATTATTTGAGTTAATAAGCATATGAATAAAAGTAATCCAGTTGACACTGACAAAGTCTCTCATTCAAGGCTGTTACTTAAGCTCATCTGTCCTGGAAAAAAAAGGCCAAATCTTGTCCTGGATTGGAATTTCCTAATGAATAGGAAACACAGAGTAGTAACAAATGGACAATTCTCATAGTGAAGAAAAATAAAAAGTAAGATCCCCCAATATTCAGTATTGGGATCATTAATTCATAAATGATTAGAAGTAGGAGTAAATAGTGAGATAGCAGACTTTGTTGATGACACCAAATTATTCATAGTAGTAATGCCAAGATAATTAGGAAGTCAATAGAAAATAATTTGACAAGCCTCATTGTGCATCTTTATAAATCTATAGTGAGGCCACACCTTAGAAAGGATATTGTGAAACTAGAAAAAGTGTAGAAAAGGCAACTAGAATGATGAATGGGATGGAAAAATCCCTTAATGCAGGTCATTGGTCTATGGAATTTTACTACCAGAATTATATAGGTTAGATAGCTTTAAGAAAGAGTTAAACAAATTCATGGAGGGCAGGTATAGCAATGGCCACTAGAATGGATGTCTATATATTGTCTCTAGGTTGGAGAGGCAGGATGCCTCTATAGATCATTTGCAGGGAGTTAAGGGCAGGTGGTTTCATCTTCTGCTTGAGACTGCCTAGAAGCAATTGTTAGGGCACTATGTGAGACAGACTGGTGGACTAGATGGGTTGTGGCCTGATCCAGCAGGTCTCCTCTTATGTCCTTATGTTCTCCTCTCCCCTCCCACTGTTCAGCCTTCTCTCCCCCATCATTCTTAACAAGTCTTTTAACTGCCTATGCTAAAGGACCATTTGATGTATGTTTTGTTTGACTAGTCAAAACTTGTGCAAGCCAGGGTCAGAATTTTGCATGCTGCATGCCCAGTCTAGGGCTCTAAAATGCTTCCAATGTTGAATGGGTGCCCATTTCAAGCTTTCCTGGGCAGTTAATAAGTCAATAAGCAGTGTGTGAACTGCCTTTTTGCTACCAGTTTCCTGAAACTAATTACAAATGTGAGAAAAAAGAAATGACTCAGGATTCTAAGAAATTCAAGGTTCCTGGAGTTATGGTCCAAAGATGCATGAGATCACTGTTTTGCTAAAGTGGGGTTAGATCTGGTCATTACCTGAATGGGAGGCCTCCTGGGGACCATATGTATTGCCTTAGATGCTACAACAGGAAAAAGAGAGAGAATCAAAATGCAATAAAGTAGTCAGTTTGGAGGAGTGACAGTGAAGTAATACTGAAGTCTAGACTTTCTTGAGCCTTGAAAATGCAATGCTGTTACAGCCATGGGTGGTGGAGGAGGAGAAGGAAGGAGGAGAGGGAAATGTGCTGATGATTGTGTGACTGTAGCCAGCTTATTGTTCTACATCTTTTATTCTCTCTGGCCTTGATGGGACTGATTTGGAAATCCCAATCAGAGAACAGTCGCAACGCCTTCTCCAGTAAGCCACGACTTCAGCTGCTCCTGGGCTGCTTTTGTTCTCTAATGACAGCTGACTTCATGCAGCAGTGGGAACAGTTTGAGCATAACTCCACACTCCATGGCCTGGCAGCTGCAGACTTAACTCTTTCTCACCCAAGGCAGCTATTGGGCTTCTGGTGCATTTGAGCCGGTGGGGAGAGAGAATGAGACCGATCAAAATGCAAACGAGGATAGACAGTTGCTTAGATTCTTTAACAGAGGATTAGGCTTTCTCCCACAAATAAACAAACAGTGAGTGGCTCAGGGGCAAAGAGAGAGATTAGAATAAAGATGAAATTCCTGGGTACTGGGTACTGTGGTAGGGACAGGAAATGGAAAGGGTGGTTCCAATGTCTGCAAATGACACTCATTTGCTTAATACTGTATTGCATCTAATATTTTATTTTATTAAAAAAAACCTCCCAGGGTGGATCACAAAATAATGAATATAAAACTAATTCATTAAAAAAAAGAAAAAATGAAACGAAATCAGAAATGAAATCTGAAATTCCACAGTGAGGCAAGTGATTGTTATCAGCAACCAGTAAATGCTGCGCTGCTGTATGCTTTGAGTGGGTTCTGAAAACTCAACAGAGGCCATGATTACACCTTCACCTTAAACCTTCTTCAGTCCATTCTTCTGATCACAACACTCACACTTTTTCATTTCTATTCACTATTTGTAGACGTTGCACCCTCCATTTTGACTTTCCAGGTTGGAAAGTCCACAAATAAAACAGAAATGGAAAGGTGTGAGTGTTGCAATCAGAAGAAGGGCTGAAGAAGTTTCAAGGTGTGACCACAGCCTAGGGATGGGCACAGATATTTGTAACACTCAAAATTCAGCCAAATTTGGACATTCAAACTCAAATTGAATGTTACGCTATTCTTATGATAACATTTGAATGAATACGAATGCTTCTGGACATTTATGTGATTAGTTCAGACATTTGTTAAGCCAGAGAAATGTATCAGAAACATATCTGTTCATATCAGATATGTATCTGTTTGTATCAGGTACGCATCAAATGTTTGTACAAATACGTACGAATAGATTCGTATCAAATAGAATTTTACCACATTCGAATGCAAGCTATTTGTACAAATAAAGATTTTTGAAAAATTTGATTCATTTCAAATCGAATGCCAAAAAATTCATTTGTGCACATCCCTACCACAGCCAGAAAAAATCAGCTCAGAGAACTCTGATGATATAGAGGTGTTACCCATCATATTTTAGGAGGAAACTGATTCTGCAAAGGGAGGGTGACATAAGTGTTGGTTGATCAACAGGCAATCACAGTTCGATTCCAACAACATGAAGAGAGAACTGGGACATTTTATTAACAAATCCCTTTCAAACCTTCCCCCATTACTACAACCTTCATCCCAGCAGCTAAGAATGTATGTCTCTTGTGTTCTCTCTGTGTTTGTTTGCATATGTTATGTATACACAAATTGGTCACAGAGGACAAAACTCCTTCTCAGAGGAGAAAACATCCAGAGTTCTCCAATTTTAACTTGTACGCACACTATTTGTTAGCAAACTAAAACAATACATGAGTGTTACTTGTGCAGCTTGAGAATGCCTCATATTTCCATGAACATAATTAGAGGGAACTTTGGTCTAATCAGTTTAGAGAATGATTTATATATGACAGCTTTGGGGCCTCAGGATAGCTTTGAGTGCATCTTTGTGCCTAGCAGATCTCTTCACTAGGCCAGAGATATTTTTCCTGATGCCCTTGATAGGGCTGCCAGTGGGAGAGAGCTGACCACATTCAGACAGGTCATTCCATTCCAGCTTAGGCCACTGCTTCTGAAGAGACCTCAGAGGCAGCACAAAGCCCCTGAAGACTGGGAACCTTAGCTTCCAGCACTCACTGTTTCTAGGATGGTCCTTTTTTGTGTGGTGCTTCTTGGAGAAGTGCTGAAAAAGGACCCCTATCGTATTCTAGCTTATAGGGTTGTGCTGTCTGCACACACTTTGTAGCTTTGAATATGGGCCCTTTTAGAACTTCTTTAAAGAAGCTCACAGCAGAACCATTTTAGCACTTTTGTGGAAGGGCTGCCATAGTCCTCACTAGCATGCAGAAAGTTGACCATTGTACTGGAATATGTTTTGGTACAGAGGTGAGTGTGAAAAAGGCCATGGCCCTGCCTTCAAGGTGGTGAGGGGAAGTTTGTTTTCCCTATCTTTCCATCAATTATCCAGACTAGGCTAATTAGCAAATCAATTCCTATCACTATCTTAGCACTTCTGTCCCTTGTAGTCACTCTTACTGACATTTCCTGGTTGCCTAAACCATGCTTGGCTGGTGTCTCCATGGTAATGGAAACAGAGGATGCTACACAGTCCATTTGTCACCTATTGTCAATGTTTTGTTTTGTTCCCCATGTATAAGAACTTGATTGTGTCATAGGGGAAGCAACGAAGAGACACAGGCCCTTCCTTACCATCTCTGAGCCTCCTGTTAAGTCAAAAAATCTGATCAGGCAGCTTGTAGTGAGTGCAGAGGGGAGACTGACCAGCTACTATGACTTAAGGTTCCTTTTTATCATAACTGAAATGAAAACCATTGTTAAGGACTTTTATCTATATAACTGTTGTACTTTGCATCTGTACTATGCTTGCCTTTTGATGAACCAAGGAAAAGGGTTGCACTTGGACATTTGAACATCAACAAAAATGTATTGGAGGAAATAGGCCTCAGATCTGGCAATTTTGTTCTGAAGTGCAGAACATCTAATACACGATAAAACAGTTGCAAATGCAAATATCTTATGTTACGAGACCTTTGGGTATAGGGCAGGATAGAAATATAAATAATAAATTAGGAAGTGGCTATTGTTCTGTGATAGAACAAACTGATTAGATACCAGAAGATTGCCGGTTCAATCCCCAGACTCTCCCCAGAAGTTGGCAAAGGCAAATCATTTCTGTATCTCTCCCAGGAAAACTGCACAGAGATGCCCACACAGTCAAACAGAAGTCAACCACAACAATTCAGTGGCACCCAACAACAAAATGTCATTGATGGGCTTCTACAGGAAAATTCTTCTGTGGGTGAAAGAATTTTTTGAATCTGTAAAGATATGGAAGAGCGAGGGCAACGTTTCCTGCAATGAACATTTATTTATTTTGCTTTTCTGCCTGCTAGTCTTTTCTGAAAGAAGAGATGCTGATGGAAATGAGGTGGGCGTGGTACTCTGTAGGCCATTTGTCCAGTGGTGTTTTTTTCCTTGCAGGGCAAGCCTGAGTGAGCCAGTCAACAGCTGGTAGCTGAGGTCAGCAGAAGGTTGGGAAGGGAAGGCTTCTACGTCACTTAAAGGGCTAAAGCTGTTATTGATGGCTGTGGCAGAAAAATACTTGTTCTTGCTCAGCCACAGGGGATTAACCCTTGATCTGTCAAACACACTGTGGTCTGATGTGTGCCTGTATACACACAAATCCATGGAGGACAGAGATCATGAAACTCTGATAAAAGCAAGCACTTTCTCACATTCCAGACAGCAGAGTCTACTCCATGAAGCCATAAATGAGGAAGGGCTGGTTGCGGAGTACTTGTTCCTTCTTTTCAGTGCCAGTCCCTCTGATTAATCTAAAGATTCACGATAGGCTACTAGAATAGGCTATGCAGCCAAGAATACATTTCTTCTTCCATGGACCAAGTTAGGGACACATACACAGAGGGAAAGAGCAAGGCGGGGGGGGGGGAGGAAAAGACTGGTGGCATCAGAGATTTTAAATGTTTATTATGGTGTAAGATTTCACTTCATCTGATGGATGATGGGTCTTTCTTACAAACCTATGGTTTATGAAAATGGATATTTTACAATAAGGGAGAATTGCGTGAAGGAGTCTCTTTAGCAGAAATTCCGGCAAGTGTGAATCACAGAAAGCATACAAATTGTGCAACATCTGATGAAATATGAATGTCAGATTGTGTTGTGCAAGTGCTGTGCAAAACGTGAATCCTCCTTTTGAATTTGCCCATTGTTTATACAATAAGCATAAACCGGAAGAACGGTCTCAGGATTTAGAAAAATAAGCTAGGCCATAGTTTCCCCAACTTTGCTGATTCACAACTACCAATCAATAGGCATGTGCACGAATGCAATTTTCAGTATTCGATTCAATTTGATTCGAATCTAATACATTTGTATCTATTTGTACAAATATTCTATTCGTATTTGAAGATACGAATGTCGGCAACATTCATATGTGTATGCATGTGTACACATTCTGTTTTTATCCTGTATGCATCCCATTTTCGTCCCATACATATCCGTACAAATGCGTACGGATACGAATAAAATGCATACAGATATGTATGTAATGCATACATATCTGTACACATGAATGTCCGAATAATTTGTATGAATGATTCAAAAGATTCAAAATTTGTTTGAATGTTTAAATTCGAATGTCCAAATTTGAATGAACTGGGTCGAATTTCAAAGGTTTGGTTACCCAACTACTCCTGCCTCCTTGCTATAGAAAATATTTTTTATTCATATTAATTCATATAAAATTCAGGGAGAACTTCTAGAAGTTTTCAAAACTTGCCTAAGTTTTACAATGTAGCTCGTATTTGGCAATGGAACATTGCTCTGGTGTGTGCAGGAAAATTCTGTTCGTACTGCTGAGGTCAGAAGTGGTTCATACTGCTGAGGTTCCAACCATTAAGGAAGTGTTGAGGTCAGGTAGGCAGGAACTGAGCTAAGGCCTGATTGCAGGAAGCTTATCCAGGTTTGCAGGTTATTCTGCTGCTGCCGCTGCCATCGCTGCCTCCACAATTCAATGTGCCTATCCTTCAAGTTCTGACCTGCGTTACGCATTTTTCCACATCTGTCTTATTGAAGCCTTACAAAAGCAGTGAGCTACTACTCTCCTTTTCCCATTCTGAAAAAAAAAAAAAGCACTGAAGCTACAGCCAGAAGGGTCATCTAAAGAGGTGGTTCTTGGGAAATTCACCCCTTCCAGGGGTCAGAGGGGGAAATACTTGACCCAGGAGAAGGAACATGCACCTTCCTCACTGCCTAGAATACGACACGATCCACAAGAAGCCTTAATCTGGTGAGGCTGGGACTGCACATCTATGCGCACTTGTTGCCTGCACATCTATGTGCCACTTCACCATTAGTACTCATTGGAGTGTTTCGGCACCAAAGGGAAAGGAAGACCTCTGACATGGGGTGTTTTTCCACTGTATTTCTAGTGACAGTGGAAAAACACCCATACTTGCCATTGCTCGCTTCTATACTGTTCAGCTTTACCAGTTCTGGCATTCTCCATTTTGCAGACCACAAGGAAATGGTTGAATTCCTCAGTCTTTTTTGTTTTGTTTTTGCAGTGGTTGTATGTAGGCATTCATGGCCGGATTCAATATAATTTGTACCAGTATGGGGGCTTGTTACCAGACATTCTCATACGTTGTAAGGGGAAAAGCTCACCAGAACGTCTGTATTGTGTTGAGATCTTATATGGTTTAAATAACAAGAGAGCAGTTTCTTTGGTGCTTAGAAACATAAAGCAGCAAGGATCGTAATAGGAAAAATGGTTTTAAATAATAATCAGTATTAAAAAGCAAAAAATGAAGGGAGCACTGTGCAGAGAGCCAGACATAAGCAAAAGAGATTCCCATGGGGTGGGGGAGGGGCAGGCACAAAGCTTTAGCTTAGTAAAGATAAAAAGAAAGAAAATAGCCTATTTTAAAAGGATACCCTACACTGTAATGCAACTGGTTTTCTCACCCAAACAGACTTCTTCAGAGCACGTGGCAGCAGGAACTTGAAGACTATTGCAGGTTGTCTTCAGAATGCAGCAAAGATCCAGATGCAGCTGGGAAAAAGAGAAGCAGGTTCTCTATCTCTCAGGCAGAAGAGGCTTTGTGCAGGATCAGAGGTCAAGGCCATCGAGCAGGCCAGGAGTTGCAGGGCAGGATTGCCAGTGTTTCAGCTTGTGAGTGTCAGCTCATGTGGGAGAAGTGATTAGTGATTTTCAGCAGGACCGAAGCAGCATGGAAGTGATGGACAAAGACTGCTCAACTAAGGGCTGAAAAGAGCTGATTTTATACTCTGGGCCAACCAATCAGATCCAGAGAGGGAATTTTTGAATTCCAGCAGGGGCAGAGCCAAATTTCCAAGAAGGTCCCAATATCTGAGATGAGTCAGAGTTTGTCTTTACAATAGTGGCCACTCGAGATAACCGGTTGTTTCCAGCTGCTGCATCTTGGTAAACAGAGAAGCTGCTCAGGTGCTAAGTGGTCAAGTAGAAATCCTTTTGTTTGTCACATTTCAAATTCTTGAAAACATACCTTATAAAGTATATTTGGCCTGGCACAGAGTTTGTAATATCACCACACCTGCACATCCATCCAAAATGCCAATTTGTACTTATGCCCATGCCTGGCAGTCTCTTATGCCTAGTTTTTTTTTCATGGCTCAGGGAGAGAGAGAGAAGGGGATTTGGGGGGGTGGTCATAGGCTTACGGGCCATTATGCCATATTCCAGGCTTCGTCTGAGAACCTAAGATTTCAGATACAGCTGTGATATCCATCTTCAGAGAATTTTGCTCTTGGATATCACAGCTATACCCTCAAAACTGCTACAACTGAGGGGTGTTTTTTTTTGCACTTTGCAGGAAGTCCCAGATAGAAAGATCCAAGCAAAGAAGAGAAGTTTCTTGTAGCAGGCACATTAACAGCATAACACATAGTGGAGCAAACAACAGTGTGGCAAGTGAAGATCGCTCTAGGGCTCTTCTTTTGCCACAGTGCAGAAGTGGGAAAGTCTGGATGACTTAGCCTGTGGGGTAGAGACATCCCTACTGCAAATTGCTTTGCCTTTTAAAAAAAAAATCTTCTGGTCTCCCTGTCTCCTAGTATTCAAATAGGAGAGCTATGATGAAAACGATTGTAAAGCTTTTAAAAAAAAAGAGCAAGAGAAGTAGCAGTAGGAAGGAGGATTTTGGATTCATATTGCAGAGCTGTGAAGTGGGGCACTCTGTTCCTTTACCCCCAGTGTGAATGATCAGCCCTACCATTCCCAGCAGACTGTAGCAAAACAAAACGTGTAACTGAAACGGCATGTGAATTGAGGGAAGCTCACTAACCAGGAGGGCACAAAAAGCTGTGGAAGTCTGTGTTTCTAGGAACTGCTTTGGGAAGTGGCAGGTAAGGGTAATAATTTTCTTGAGGCTGGAGGAACATCTGTCTGTGATAAACTGAGAGGGGATTATTGTTTCCCTGAGTCAAGGTAGAGGGCTCAAGCACAGGAGATGAACTCTTAGAGAACTTTGAGGACAGCTGCTCTGTAATCAAGGGCAGAACAAAAATCAGGAAGAGGGGATTTGTGGGGCTTCTCTGTTGAATCAGATGGAGGCCTCCATTTCAGAGTGGGGTGGGTGTCAACTGCAGAATGCTGCGTGCTCATCCACGGAAGAGACCAGCTAAAGAACAGCAGTTTGACTAGATGGAATTGACAGATTTTATTTAGTATTATTTTTAAACCTTGCACATTTAAAGAAATCAGGTCAGGAAAATGGGGCAAAATATTAGCTCAGGGTGGGACAGTGTCTTGATCCACGTTTAGAAATAAAACAAATGTGAATTATTGTTCAGAGGGGCACCAGAGCTTATGATGGCCAGGCAGCAGTCTTGCTAAATCAGTGACCACAGCTGGAATTGATTTTTTAAAAATAAAGAGCTGAAGCTTTTTTAAAGTAAAGGTCAGGGTGAGAGGATGTTCAGGCTCAGATCTCTGGAACCCATGCCTGAAAAATCTGAATAATGTTTAGGCCTTTGACATGTATGGATGACACTTCTCTGCCTCTCCTTTTTCAGCTTCAAACATGAAGGTTTGGAACTAACATTTATATTTTAGATGAGGGACTTCCTCTAAAACAGTGGTGAGTTGGAATGTGCATGAATGTTTTTTGGGGATCCGATTTGAAATGAATGTTTGAAAATTGGTATTCATACAAATTATGGTAAAATTCTATTTGATATGAATCTATTTGTACAAATATGTATGAACATTCAGTATGTATCTGATACAAATAGATATGTATCTGATAAGTTTCCCCAGCTTAACGAATGTCCAAACTATTCATATGAATGTCTGGAAACATTTGTATTCATTGGAATGTTATCATATGAATATTGTAACATTCGATTTGAGTTTGAATGTCTGAATTTGGCCAAATTTGGCTGAATTTCAAATATTACAAATGTTTGCGCATGTCCCAAGTGGTGAGAGATTCAGTCCTAAGGTCCATATGCCTCTCTTCAAACCTTTTTATTCATTCTTCCGGGCTGTGCCCAGATCATACCTGCTATTGACTGTGCTCTTGTATGCTATCAGACAAAGAGAATGTCACTCTTTTGACTAGATGGAGACATTTCTCAATATTATCTCCTGAAACTGATTGTTTTCATTTTGCCAGGGCCAGTTTCTCCTTTTAACTGTGCTCCCAACCACAGGAAAGCATGATCTGGAACATTGCCATCTGTGCAATGGCACTTGTCCAGACACCAGACCCCTTTGCAGCCGCAAAGTACACTCTGAGGCTGGTCTCTGAGCATTCCAATGGCTAGGAACAAGAGTTCTTTGCTCTGGAGCCTCTAGGGAATACATTTCAGTGGCATGCAATAGTGTATGGCCAAATGCATCTGCCTCAGGCCTGAATACAGAAGGTATGCCTTCTGCACACCATATTCTGGACCTCCTTGTTCTGCTCTGTCGGCATGCAGTCACATTTAATCAAATCTATTGATACTCTCAATCAGGACCTCCCCAACTGGGGTTGTACTCCATCTAATGAAGATGGAGTGTACCTGAAGTGGCAGGGTACCAATACTATGGATTGATAAAGAAGAAGAGTTGGCTTTTCTCACCCATCTAAGGGGACTGAAAGTGGCTGAGAAAGCTTTCTATTCTCCCACAGCAAGAGAGCTGTGACTAGACCCAGCTGGCTTCTTGGAGGAGTGCGGAATAAAACCCAGTATTCCCAGATAAGAGTCCGGCTCCCTAACCACTGGACCACTTGTTCTGATGAGGAGCTTACTAAGGTAAATGGAATTAAGGCACGTGCAGAAAGGTGCCTTAAACTATCTTTGACACTGTGGCCCCATCCCCATGCAACTTTGGTACGGTTCCGAGCATGGGATTGGTGCTGTCCGTCCCCATGGGTTTTGGATTTGGTCTGCGAAAAGCATACTAAACACCCCCAAACTGTGCCACAAGGGTTCCAAATCTGGTACCTGTTTAAACAAGTCTCGGCACTGTTTGGGGGACTGGCACACATTGCTCAGTGAGCCAGGAACGCACATGGGGATGATTGCGGGCTAATGGGGAGGAGATTGGCACCCACATCATTGGGACGTGGGGTGTGCTTGCTGTCCCTTCCGTATCCATTGAAGATCACAGCCGCTGGCTTGTTAAAATGCCAGTTGCAAAGGCAGGCTGGAGAGGCTTGGTTTTTTAATTTTCTGCCATTTCCATGGAGATAATTCCAACTCCACTTCAAGAATGCCAAGGCCACAAGCATGACACGCATTTGCAAGACACGGGTGGGTAAGGAATGGCTTGATTTAGCTGAATGCACTCAGCTGAGCAAAATCTAAGCCAGCTGTCAAGCGAAGGAGAGCATCTCCGGTAAATAAAGGGGGGAAAGCCGTGGCTTCAGCCACTTTCAGAGGCTTCAGTGTTCTCCATTTTCTGGGGTGGCAACCTTATTGCCCCTCCCTGGAAAACGGAGAACACTGCACCCTCTGCCCTCCCCCTTCACAATCTGAGCTGGAAAAGCCTTTATTTCACTTTGGAAGTAACACCAGCAGTGGAATAAAGCCTTTTCCAGCCCAGATCGTGAAGGGGAGGGCAGAAGGTGCAGTGTTCTCCGTTTTCCAGGGGGGCAATAAGGTTGCCACTCTGGAATATTGAGAACTCTGAAGCCTCTGAAGGTGGCTCAAGCCGCCATTGTTTTTGCCCCTTATTTTACTGGAGGTGTGTTCCTTCACTTGACAGCTGGCTTGACAGATCTTGTTCAGCTGAGTGCACTCAGCTAAATCAAGCCCTTCCTTACCCACCCATGCCTTGCAAGTCAGGAGATAAGGCAATCTGGCTTCCAATAAGAGGAGAGGGGGCAGAGTGGAGGTGGCGCTGCTCCCCTGTACCAGGGTTCAGCACACTTCTCATGGGTACACCTGCATCCGTGCCGGACTTGTACCTGTCCCGCATTGTCGGGAATGCCATGGGGTGCCCCAGATGCGTTCCTGGTCCCATGCCCAAACAGTGCCCAAAGGGTACCAAATGGCTTTCATGGGGACGGGACCTACGTTATTAGTCAGAATGTTGAACAGCCTATATATGTCCCTTTGACTATTTTATGTTGACATACATTTTTAAAATAATACAAATAAAGGGAAATGCTTGTTTTTTGCATTTTCTTTTCAAGGTTTTATGTCAGAAAATGATAACAGTGCCCCCCTTCCACTGTTTTTAATACAATTAAGGGCATGCATCTGGTCTTCCCTCTCTCTCCCCACCCCCTCCATATAAAGAAAATAGGTCTGGAAATGTCAAATGCTTTTAAAGTACAGAGACTCCCAGCTGGGACCATATCCTCCTTCTACTGAGAGACTGGAGTGTCTTCCCTCCAGTACTTGTGGCAGCAAATCTCATGACTTTGAGGCAGGAAGGAAGCTGAGGAGGAGAAGGCACGTCAGAAGGTCAAAAGTACTGACCTTCACATGAGTCTCCCCTGGAATCTTTGTGCCTTTTGCTGCTCTGACAGTATTGTTTCCTGGAAGAGCCTGGAGACTTGGGGCTGCAAGAGTTAATGTTTCCTCAGCAAGTGTTTAGAGCAGGGAATTGTATTTTACATATATTTGGTCAGATTACAAGACCAGCAGGATACAATTAATGGCTGTGACCAGAAGATTGCTACAATATGGGGCTAGCTCAGCTCTTGTTTATTTGCTACAATATCGGTTTAGCTTTATCCTTGTTTATCCCTGCACTTTTGGGTAACTGAATTAGCAAAAAGGGTTCCTTGTCAAAGGCAATACTATTCAGAATCAGATACCGTTTTTTGTCTGAAACCTTTCACAGAACAAAATCAATGGCAATATTTTTTCTAAGAGTAATAAATACTTTATATACATATTTTATCTGCACTAGGAGTTACATGTAAAACAAATGCAAGCAGTGAAGTACGTGTTAAGTTCTGCTTGATCACCATAAGTTGGCAGGCAAATCTTAACCTCCCATACTTGTGAAAGCTCCCCAATTGATTTAAACCCACAAGTCCAGACATACTACACTGCTTAAAAAAAATTAAAGGAACACTTAAATCACACACTGAATTTCGATGAACAAAAGGATTCAAGCGGAAAATCTTTATTGATGTAAATTGTGTAATTTGTGGAGAACAAAACCAAAAGAATCAACCAATTGAGGGCTAGTTTCCGGATCAAAGTAAAAAAAAAACATGGAAATCACAGGCAGATCCAATCTTTATGAATTTCATCATAATGTTACTCTGTGTATATACCCACACATGCCTATATGTACTCCCAGCAACGTCTGGATGGTCCTGATGGGACAGTGGATGCCGTTCTGGGAGATCTCCTTCCAGACCTGGATCAGATGCTTCAATGAGTTCCTAAACAGTAAGTGGCGCTACTTGGTGGCATTGGGTGCACTGATACATAGTGCTTCAGAGGCTTTCAATTGGATTGCACTCTGGTGAATGTGAGGGTCAGTCAATGGCATCAATGCCTTCATCATCAAGGAATTTGGCCACATGACACCGGGCATTGTCCTGTACCAGGAGGAACCCAGGGCCCACTGTACTAGCTATCATGTGGCAGTTTTTGTGACTCTGAGGATATGCCTTTTTGTCACTGACCAGCCATGCTGGATGATGTTGCAGTCAGCACAACATGTACCACAACATCTCCAGACTCTTTCACATATCTCACTTGTGGTCAGTGTGAACCTGCTCTCAGTTATGAAAAGAATGGAATGGCAATGGCAGACCAGCCAATTCTGGTGTTCTTTGGCAAATGCCAATTGAGAAGCGCAGTACTGGGCTATAAGCACTACAGGATGTCAGGCTCTTAGGCTACCCTTGTAGAATCTGTTACTGACAGTTGGGTCAGAAATGTACACACCAGTAGCCCATTGGAGGCCATTTTGTAAGGCTCTGGCAGTGTTCCTCCATGAACAAAGAAACAGATACTGGTCCTGATGTTGGGTTGATGCTCTCCTATGGCTCTGCCCAGCTCTCCTCATGTTACGACCTGAGTCCTGGAATCTGCTACATGCTCTTGAGACTGTGCTGGCAGACACATCAGATTTTCTTGTGACAGCATGTATGAATGTGCCATCTTGGAGGAGCTAGAGTACCTGTGCAGCCTGAATGGGGTTCAGGTACTGCCTCATGCTACCAGTAGTGACAAGGACACTAGCAAAACACAAAAATAGAGAAGAATCTGGATTGATAATCAGAGAGTATAGTCTGTGGCCACCTTATGCAAAATCACCCCCTATTTGGGTTTTGTCTTGTTGTTGTTTTTGCATTGTACTTGTTATCACTTTCATTTGCACCAAAGCAGGTAGAATAGATTCACAATTGCTTATGTTTGCTAACTGTACAGATGGATATCCCTGAAGTTTAAGTATCTTGGAGATATACTGTGATGGTTAAGTGTTCTCTTAATTTTTTGAGCAGTATACATGAACAAGGAATAAATGCTTGGGTGAAAAGAAGAAATTATCTTGGTCCTCCTTGCTCAGTCGTTGGTGTTCACTATGGGTGCTTAAGAAATGTGTGAAGTGTGTTTTGGAATATGGAACAGGCAGAATCTGTGCTTGAATTGAATCACATTTGAACAGAATTCTGGTGATGTTTATTATTTTGTATTTGATAATCATATACATATAATATAAAGTGGGAACTACAATACTGTATTCATTTGTGGTATTAAAAATATTAGTTATGCACCTACATGACATTCAAAAAGGAAAAATAAAAAGTCCATAAAAATGGGATGAATAGGAGTTATTGATCTTTAGTTTTTAATTGCCTTTTCTATAAGGTTAGAAGAGCTGTATGGAAGAGCTGCATAGAAAATCCAAGAGTGCAGCAAGAAAAAGTCTTCTAGAGATTTACAAATTATCTGTAATATGTTTCTCTTTATAGCATTGTTTATTTGCAAACACTCCTGCAGAGTGAAATGGTTGTAAACAGACTCTGTAAATGGACAGCAAGACTACTGTGCCTGTATCACATTTCAAAAGCACCACCAGTAGAAACCTGTGCAGAGACAGTATCTGCACCTACTTTTTTTCCAGCTAACTTCAGCCACATGCAAAACTGCCAGATTTCTTTCACTAGCCTTCTGTACTACTTACCAGTGCTGTGATGTGTGTCACTTTCTTAAGATAAGACTAAAAGTTCCAGACCATGGGAAGTTTTAAGGGCCTTTTCTTAAATTTCCAATTATCAATAAGGTTTGTGAAGCAAGGCCATAGCCTAGTCTTGTTAATTGCATTACTGTAGATTTAATTAATATCAACTTGGGGTGTGATCAGATACACCTAAAGAGGCAACCTCTTGGCAAATTTGAGGCTGTAAAGCAGACTCCCCACCCCCTCAAAATTAGCCTTACTAAGCCTGGGAATGGGTGGCTCTTCCTCATTTGGGATTTAATAACACCAAGGTTGACTTTCTTTTAGTTTGATTGGGCAGGAAGCAACATTAACACAGAGAAGGAAAATGTAGCATGGGAACAAATCCTGCTGGTAACCTATCAAGGGCATGTAAACCTGAACAGATTAGTGGTCAATAAATGCTGAGAACTCATTTTCAAGGAAGCCACAGCCAAACCTGGAATAAAGAACACTGAAGAGAGGGAAAGAGAGATGGGCTTTTTAGTTTAACTGTTTGAATAACTTTTATCTATGTGTCTACAGAAGGGATGCTTTTTGGGGCAACTGATAAAAGCTTTGTCTGATTAGACCCTTACTGAATTATTTAAGTGTGCCATACTGCAGACTACACTCACTGTCTTGATCTGAAACCAGGCTAATATCAGTTCAGCGGGTAGTATGCAGCTTGTGAGTAAAGGAGATCAAAATGATTCTAGTTGGCTGTCTAGAAGGTGCTTTGGCAGAGCTTCAAAGCCTGTTTGCTTTTAAAGGACTGATGCAGTATTAAATATAAGGATTCTTGATTGTAGTGCTCTCACACATGCAGCTTTGATATTTGTAAACAAATGTTACAAAACTATCCTAAATGTCTAATGTTTTGCAAGCCTGTTGATCCTGGTAAATTGTTGTCCCTGAAATATCATCTATATGTGAGCAAGAAGCCTATTCTGAATTTATTTCACCTTGACTGTCACGTATATGGAGACATAATATCTCACGCACTTATGCTTGTTGGTCCTGCTCCATAAACTAATTTGATAGAAAACTTGGAGAACTCTTGTGCAAAGCTGTTTTGTCAGCTGACTTAGACTGCATCCACACAGTTGGCTCAAACCTGGCTTAGAGTAGGTAGCATCCATGCCATACATTAACGTTTCTGATTCACGTTGAGTTCATTCTCTAGCTTTCTATGTAGATTTGAAATAGGATGGAAGCAAGAACATACACATGATATCACCTTTAAGCTGCTAATGTGCGTGAATGGAGTCTTAGATTACAACATTGTTGCTTGTTGGGGTTGGTTTTGCTCTGAACACTTGGAGCGCATGGAATTCCTAAAATGTGTTCCAACCCTGCTTGAACATTCAAAAACCTATGGGATGCTGAAATGTAATTTGCTGCCACTCCAATGGATGTCATAGGCCATTTCCACTCTGATCTCCTTTGGAGTGGGTAATTAGTCCACTTCAGTCTCTCTTGGTCCAAGCTCAGTTGGTGGTGTCTCCATTGTGAGGGCTCTGGACTGCTGTTGTCCTGGTCTAACACAGCAGCAAGGCAGAAGTACTTTCTCTGTTCTGCTCCAGGTGAGGCATACTTTCACCACACTTGCCACCCACCCTTCCCTGCAATTGGCCCAGGTCCTTATCACTTTACTGTCGTGTCCAGTGAGAGAAGGCAGGGCAGAATAAATTCTGTATCAGGGTTTCGAAAATAATATTTGAAGTTTGTATAAAGAACAATTAAAGTCCTATTTTCAAACTTTGCGCAAGCCTTTGAGATGAAACTGCAACATTTGACTTGTTCCAGACCAGGTGCAGAAGCACTAATGTCTGCGTTGGGACAGATGTGTGTTAATATGGTTGACCTTTTCGAACACATCCATTACTAAACCAGGATAGGAAGCCATTAGGTTCTGGACCAGAACAGTGCAAGACTATAGTGAGCAGCATGTTCTGCTGTAACAGGCAAGTGCAGAAAGGTCATAGGTCCTGCTGCTTATTCTGAATACTTTGTATACTGTGAACAAAAGGTGTGAAGAGTACTGTCTGATTCACACACAGAAATCCCTCTGACATTTAAAATCCCATGCCAAGAAGTTTCCAAATCACAAGTAAAGCCCATAAGACCACATGGTACAAAACCAATGGATACCACATTCTCTTGTTCTGTTAATAGCCCATAATTTGAGTCCAAACGATATGCATCAATTCTGGCTATGCAGTTCTGGGCTCTTGAATTAGAGACACCATAGACAAAATCTAAATGCGAAACAGTCAATTTATGTTACCTTTTCAAAAGAATTACTCCAGGTAATTTGCAACCTCAAGAAAATTTACATAGATAACCGAACTAATATCACAAAAATATATTACATATCTATAAAGACGTAATTAAACCAAATTTTATTCTGCTGCTGAACCACAGCAAAAAGCAACTTCTTCCATGCACCCTTGGATCACAGGACAAGATTCCATTGCTGCTTGCAGTTTGCCATTTATCTTTAAGGTCTGTTAAGTCTGGTAATCCACATCTGGTCAAAGCCTGGTTGACCACACTTGAGAGATATCATAAGCAAACAGTGAATCAATCTTTTGCAAGTGCTTCCCATGGAAGTTGTAGTCTTGTAAGGTCTAGAGCTTGAAATTTGAGTTACTTCAGACATGTGATTAGTAATTTATATAATAATATATATTATTATATAATATATATTATTATTAATTATATTAATAATATTATATATTATATATAGATTGTATATTATATAATTATTATAATATTAGTTATATTAATATTCTATTAATTTTATAATTATATAGTATTATATCAATATTCTAGATATAATATATCTAAAACTTTACTTCACCTTTACCTTTTATATAAATATAGGGATTTAAATAAAAAAAATATTTACCTCATCCCCAAGTCTTCTTTTGTTTGCCCCTTTCACAGATGAAATTTCCCAACTTTCAGGTCAACTTGCAGTTTGGGGTGTATGGCATGGGAGCTACAAAGGGTTCGGTAACCAATTTTGGGCTCATAGTCTAGAAGTGTTGGGCCAACCAATCAGGGTCCTTGAAAAATGGGCCTGGGGAGTCTAAAGGGACATGGGCTCAAAAGGCAATGAGGAGGAAGAGGTGGGAGGCTTTTGGGACACTTGTTTCATTATTTTTTTAAAGGTTTTTTTTTTTTGCCTGCATCCACAGATAAGGCAATCCTTTTGTAAAGAGGTACCCCTCCCAGAAATTTGTGATCTGATCAACCCCTGTGCTTTCATGTAGAGCAGTTGGTGAAGGCAAATACTAGAACAACACACAGCTTTAGTATGTAGATGGAATCGAATCTTGGCTCATAGTTACAAATGGGCACAATAACTCAACTCCCTGTCCGTATAGTGTGTGGTCAGAGACAGCATTTAATCTGTTTAGGGGTTGTCTTCAGAGCTGACTATCCCAACAAGATTTTGACTTTCCATACCTTTTCTGGACTAAATTTCCAAATCAGGACTTTTGTACATTTGGATTAGGTGAATTCTAAGCCTTTTTCAGATTGTTATCCCATTTTATTTCTGACAGTTAGAACATGCAAGTAGAATATTTTGAGAGGGAACTGTACTTTCGCGAGTTTGCCAAAGACAGAAAGCAAAAGAAGAAGTTGCACTTCATCTGCTTTCTCTTTTGTCTCCTGTCTCTGGAAATAGAAGGACATTGTATCCTCCATTTTCCTTTTGCCATGCACCAGTAAAACAACATTTCTTTAAATTGAAAGGTGTGTTGTGTGTTGTGCAGAACTGGCATTGTGCTTCAGTGGCCGTAAGGCAAACAGCACAGTGCAGTCTATCATTCTTCAAAAAGAGCCAGATGGTGCATGCTGGTAGGGGCAAACTTGGCTGCACCTGCTGGGGGCACAGTCTCATCCCAAAAAGTGACCTGCATCACCATCAACTTTGCTACACAAGTTCACTTTGGGACACAGTGAGGGGAGGGGAGGTAGAGACCATTTGCTGACCACTAGCTTCACTACCATGAATATCAATCCCCTCGCACATCCCCCCTTTTCACTGAGCTCTCCTACAGACTGCTTTGAAATTATGCATTTGTGCAAAACTTCAGTGACAAAGACATTGAGAACAGGCCTTCTAGAAGCTTTACTGAGTGGCAGATCTGGAACTGAAATTCTGTTGGGTGGATACAGGCTGGAGGGGGAGAAGGAACAAATTGAATGACCAGTAATGTCCCCAAAGGAATCCATGTTCTGACATGGCAACAGGGAAATGCAGAGGATGGAGTCTGACCTTCCTGCCTCAAAAAGTTGCGACTGCATCATTGATGACACAGGGAGGGGAATTTGGTGAGGGGTGAAGAGAGAAAGATATGATTTTCCAATGCCAAGCACAGAAAAAATGAGGAGTGAGGATGAGCAGGTCCAAACTGAGCCCATATTATGTTACAGGTGTGGGAACAACTGGAACACAGCACATACCTGATCCTCATTCACCCCCGCCTCAATATGGATTTGTGTTCTATTTGAATGTAACTAACAGAGAACAATAAAGGAATTAAAGAAAAAGATTACAGATTGTGCAAGGAGGGTTTGAGGTGTTCAGCACTATTTTTTTACAGCCTGGTATTTTACGTATATTGATCTTGTGCCGAATTGTAGCAAAACACAAGCGTAGCCCTTTTATTTTGTCCATACTTTTTACACTACTGTGTGCTAGAAAAATTAAATTGAAAAGTGTTTGTGGGACTGGGAACAGCTGTGGGAGGAAAGGAATTAACACACTTCAAATGGAATTCTCTGGTAAAGCAAATCAGGGTCTAAGCTAGCGTTTGATGAGATGCTTTGCCATTGACAAAATGATCTTTGCAGTGAACAAATGCCCAAAAGCTATATTCTTCTGAACCTGTTTTCCTGCCTGTAACAAAAGCACATGTTGGCCTGCGTGAGTCTGTTGGCACTCCTGCGCTGGTAACAGTGACTGTCCCATCAGAAAGGAAATATCAAGTGTGTGAAGAAACAACTTTATGGTGGTAGGATTTCATAAGCACAAATCCTTTCTTGGCTGAAGTGTTTCCTCTTGGGTAAGAACATGAGCAGGAACCTAATAATCTGGCCAACTGTGAGTGAAGCATTCCCTTCCCCCTCTTCTCTTTGAAAAAGATGGCCGCTGTTTGTGCTTGTATTATTCCAGGCACTGGGTGTGAGAGCGGCCTGCATTTCTTTGCTCCCTCATCCTTTCTCTTTGTGCCACCTGCAATAAGATAATCAAGTGTCTTCCCTAGAATTCTGATCAGGTTGGCATACATTCAGTGCAGCTGTCGGGGGCTGTATGTGTGCTGTCCGTTAACGTACAGTTCATTGTCAAGACAGATAGGCGGGGGGTGGGTGGGTCAGTATTGCTTGCCAGATCTAATTTGGAAAGCAGAGGGAAAGGACTGTGGCCTTGCTGTTTTTAGAGATGCCAGACATGACTAAAGAAATGGCAAATGTGCTAAAGTAAATGAAAATATTAAGAATTGTAGTTCCTACTGAACTTGCTTTAGTCAGTTTGATGGTGCTGTCAAGGGGTCACTGCCTTGTTTAAGAGTATTTCCACACTTACCTGCCCAGGGAACTCTGTGTGTGTTGGACCAACCTCAGAGTGTGTAGGTGCAGAGCAGTCCTACCTGCTCTATATTTAGGCTCCCTGCAGTTATGTTTCTTTGTGAAGAGGTAAATGGAACTAACTTTCATTATGCAAATAATGAAGTATCTGCCTTTGCCTTATCTGCAAGATTTTCTATGAATACCGGAATTTTGGGAAAATATTTTTGAGGTGGCTCGTGCTGGTATAAGAATGAAAGTGTAAGTGGACAGAGGGATAGAGCTGGTGGCAGAAGAACCCCTGTGGCTGGTTCTACACAATTTTTAAAGGCTGTTGTGTCTTCTGGGAAATGCTCTAGTTGCAGGGTCTTAATGTTGGAACAGTTCCTGATGCAAGATCACACTAGATGATCTTTAAATCAGTCTCCCAAGCCTGTAGGCCGGACTGACCAGGTGGTGGGCAAAGCCTGGCACTATTTTGTTGGGCTTCTGGAAATGGTTTTCTTTACTCTTCAAGTACACCCAAAGGCCATTTCCACACTTACCATAGTTAATCTGCATTAAGTTAATCTGGATCTTCTTAATCTGGTCCTTGGGGAATCTGGTCCTTGTAGTTCTGGATCTAAATGAAGACCCCATATGCTTGCATGGGCCATATAGCACCTGACGGCAATGGGGGCTAAACAGGGCTGTTGTGTGGCTGCCGTAGCACCCATCCTAAGACCTTGATTAGGCCCATGCAGGAAGTGCTGCCCATGATGTGGCGTGATTTCCTATGGAACTGTTGGTCAAGTGTCACTTCCGTTGGCAGTGGCCATAGAAGGATGATGGATGGGTATTATTATTATTATTATTAGTTTATTTCTATAGTGCTGACAGTGTACTCAGCGCTGTACAAATACAAGACAAAAATACAATATAAGTATAAAAACCTGCCAAAGGCATACAATCTAAACAACAATAGTAATCTCAAGATAGCAATTAAAACACATAAAATAAAATAAGCTAAAAGCATAAAACAGTAAAAACAGAAGAGGGTATCTCATTAAAACAGTTCATCTAGAGAGAACCTGGGAAAGCTTTCCTAAAAAGAGTGGTCTTGAGTTCGGATTTAAAAGATGATAAAGAAGAAATGGCGTGCAAGGGAGAGGGCAGACGGTTCCAGAAATAGGGGGAGGCAAAGGAAAAAGGATGAATCCTAGACGGAGCAGAAACTAGTCGAGGCTGAGATAATAGGCCTTGGCTGCTGGAGCGAAGGGTTTGGGAAGGAGTATAGGGGTGGAGAAGGTCAGAAAGGTAAGAAGGGGCCAGTTCATAGAGAGCTTTGAAGGTTAGGAAGAGCAGCTTATAATGAATACAAAGGGGTAAGGGGAGCCAGTGAAGAGATGAGAGTAAAGAAGAGATGTGGTCAAAGCGGCGTGCAAGCATGATAATACGAGCAGCAGAGTGTTGGGCAGAAATAAGGGGATGAAGGTAGTTGCCTATGTAGCTGTTACGTTGCTGGCCACTAGTGGTGCAGCTCATCTACACAGTCGTTCTATGAAGAAGGAACATAGTAGCTATGTAGGCCTGCTCCTGGACCCCATTGGCCCAGCTGTAAAATCTGGTCTTCCAGGCACAGGAACTGATTGCATATCCCTTTAAAGGGGTCTATAGCTAATCCGGATTATGGGGCCCAAAGACCCCATTAGAACTTGACGATGCTCATACAGATGACGCGATCCCAATGGGGCCTGCAATGTGGAAGGTACGTAGTGAATGCATACCAGATCCATACCAATTGGGTTCTTAATGGGGTCTACGGGGCCCATGCAGAAACAGCCCAAAAAGGCATGTCCTAGATCCCCATCTATGATATTCATGTCAGCCTGCCCCGCCTCAACTAAAAAGGTACAGAATCCAGTTATAATAACAACAGAAAAAAAGGGAGGGAAAGAGGTAGGAGTAGAGGGAGTGCTGAATGAAAGAGGTAGCTGTACCCATCTTTGAGGACCCAAAATGTGATAGACAGAACTGCATCCGATCACAGAGGAAAGAGGAAGAAGAAGGATGGGAGAGGTGGAGTGGCAAAATGACTGAGACCAGGGAGACTGCAAAGTGTGGATAAAGAAAAATTGGCTTAGTGAGCATTAAATCATAAGGGTGTGATCTTGACCTTTACTCTGGAATATATCCTTGAATAGGGGGCTGTTCTCCACATGCTAGTTCAGGTTGCAACAGGCCACAGATGAGGCCTACCAGAGTCTGCATTAGCATGTGGGTTACAGATCTGTATCCTGGGATATACTCCAGGAAAAGGCCAAGTGCAGTCCCCTTGTCAAAACCATTCTAACTACCTCTTGTACCCTAAAACAGACTAATATGCTGTGGTGTGATCATGGCCTTAAAGAAGGAAAATTAAAACAAGCTGCTGGGCATATGCTTTGATTTTTAAATTTTATTTTATTCTGCTATTTTCCTTGTCTATTATCCCTCCTGAACATGTTGAAGTAAAATGGCATATGAACAGATGAGACTAGGCTCTGATCTGCTATGCATTCTGTCCTAACTTTTCAGAGATCATCATCTACTCCTGCTTGGGGCCAGAAAAGAAGAAAACACAGTAGCAGAACTGGCAGTGAGCATTTCCAGCCCCAAGTGATTTCACTGGGGTACTAAGCTACATGGGAGAGATGTGAGGATAGAGGGAAATATGACAGCAGTCCTTTTCTAGACATCATGGTGTGAGTGGTATTTAGAACATACCCTCCTCCAATGAATGGAATTCAGAATATGGCTGGAGGGAATAAATATAATACTAAATAAATGAATACTTTGCTCTGTAGAGTCTGGGAGTCGCATTTTTCTGAAAAAGGCACTCTAGTGGCAGTTGTTTCTAAGGGAAAAAGCAGAAGAAAAAGGACATTTCTAGATGGTCTCTTTTTGGGGCTAAGCCAAACCTGTAACTTGAATCCAGGTTACTGAGAAATGGGCTGCTTATTCCAAATTTAGGTCCACCAGTGTGATTGAGAGATGTTGGCAGGTGTAATAAGGTGGATGAGAGTGATGCTCATCCTGTAGCTGCTGCCGAGAAAGCATCTCTGTGTGGTGGTGCTACAGTGTCAACCTTCTGCCGACCATCACCTCAGCTCTACTTGTAGTGGGGGATCTTTTGCTGCATCGTGTGATGTTATGGCTTCTCTTCAGAAAGAATATTTGCTGAAAGACTGTCAAGGCATGCCTGCAGAAAAGGTTGTGGATGGTAGTACTAAGCCGTTAGTGCTAATAAGCCGCAACTGTAGTACTGATGATAGTAGGAATGGTGGTGCATGGAAAACTCCAAAATGTTGCTGAGCTGAAAAGCTCTCCTTGCTTAGAAAAGTCTGAATTAAAATGGCTGTGGTTTGCTATTTTTCTGCTTGATAGAAGATCCTTTTGTATGGGGCTGGGTTTAGCCCTTTCCCAAGCCTTTGGCCAAGTGTTCACAAAAACTCAGCTTGTTTCATATAAAAGCTATGGAATACTTTTAAGTCACTGATCTTTAAACATAACAAGAATGGAGCCATTTCTTGGACCGTGTTGCATGACAGGGGAGAAGAGTGATTGTGGGGGAGAAATTGCTAGGCTTGAGGGACTCATAAGATTAGCAATGCATGGGGAGAAAATAAAGTGGGATAACATCTCTACCCCAGTTTAAAGAGGATTGGGAATGAATGGATGAATTGATTAGTCCAATGACCATATTATACATAAAATTAATAAATTAAACTAATATAAATTGTAACAGAAAATAAAGTTAAAATAAACCTACTTACATACCAAGATAATTTTTTTTAAAAAATCCTTCTCTCTCTTAGAAGTAATTTGCTAAGTCAGGACCCTTTTTTTAAAGGTGATTCTTCCTGTAACATGCACATTTGAACCCTTGAGAAAAGAAGACAGTCTGGTCTAGGCATCCCAATATCTACAGGATATCAGCTAACAATTCCTGAATGCCAGACTTATGGAAAGACTTATGGAAAGATGGGAGATGGAAACTTGGGCTAGAATATTCTACACTGCAATTTATTTATATTTTTGGCACCATTCTTTTTCCACACGAAGGATTAGAATTGCTAACTGGTCACTTGTCTGCCTTGCTTAATGAAAGACATTATGATTCTATGAGGATTGTTTTGACATTTTCCTGTGCAGAGTGAAGCTTCTGGGTCCCTAGGCATTTATTGGCTAATGATCTGATTTAATGTAGCTGCTAGGATGATATGATAGATTGACTTAGTTTTTACATCTCCCATGGTAGCCGGTTGACTCCGTTGCATTGTCATTCAGCTGTTTCCATACTGCTCTTGTTTCTACTTTAAGCACGGCTTAGGCCCCAGACCAGGCCTCGGATTTAATGTGCTCCATTTGAGCAAGTATTTTCTGCAAATTAGTCCCTGGCAGAGTCCAAGGCTGTTTTCCTCACAGATTACAGTAGCTTCAGCAACCTGTTCTGGGCAGCAAATCTGCAACATTTTGTTAATGCAGTATAGCTGCCAAGTTAGGTTTGGATATGTGTGTGTGTAAATTTCAGGGCCGCCTCTGACAGTAGGCATGACAAGGTCATTCCTCAGGGGGAAGCTTCTATGTGCAACAAACTATTAGCTGTTTCATTTATTTTTTACCAGACAGCAGGAAAGTGAAGTTTGTGAGATTTTCTGCCTCAAAGGGCAGAACACTCTCTTTCAGGTAACAGTGGGCCTTTCCACACCACACAGACTGTCACATGCTGTGCTGGGTTGTGTAGTGTTGCACTGAAACAGGCAACCTGGTCCACAGTGGGCTGGGCTGCTGCTGCTGCTGCTGGCATGTTCCAAGGGCCATCTGGATTGTGGGCAGCCCATCTTGACCCAGTTTTGGAGGCTGGGAATGAAAGTTCCCAGCCTTCAAAGTTGCCATTTTGGGGTGTTTTGGCAGTGCACCCAGAAATGACTGCCCAGCAAAATAACACTGGGTATGCTCTACTGGACCTTGTCCACACCCAGGATATGGGGCATTTTCACACTTCCCTTCCCATCCACTGGATGGAAAAGGAGTGTGATGATCCAATGCTAACTAGCGTTCGCACTTGTTAGTGCTACTCACTAACAGACTAAGTCCCACGTGATTGGTCACTCACCTGTGACCTATATAGGGGCTAGTCCTCTTCTGGGTGCCACCATTTTGAATGCGGTACCCTCCACAACTGTGTGTGTACCATGATAACACTGCCGCTCTGCACATGCACAGTCGTGTCTATGGTTGTTTGAGGTGACTGCGCTCTTGTGCAGCACCACAGATGACCCCAGAGCACCGAAAGAGGTGCAAATGGCCAATGCCTGGATACACCAGGTAAGCTTTTGGTCAACACTGGTAAAGGTTGTGCTCTACAATTAGGGAACTCTGGGAAGACAGGAGGCTGTAGCAGCCTCCTCCAAAGATGCCCTTCTCCAGAAGTTCCCTAATTGTTGACTACTGGCTGTAGTGCAAATAGGCCTATGGTTGGTATTTTGGCTGGAGTGCTGCATGGATTGCTTACAAGCAGTCAGCACTTGGAGTGGGATATGGCATCATTTTTATACCACAACCCAGTACAACATCTTGTCCGAAGTGATCTCCCAGGAGGTGTGCCCTCTTGTACACCATTCCATAATGTGGAAGACACATTGCAGTGAGTTCCTAGCCTGGTGTACAGGCCTAATGTGAGTGTCTTGGGCTATTCCCTGGGAAAATCCTGATCCATATAAATCAATAAATCAATAATGAGATGATGTTTTGTTTTGTGCCCTGAATCTCTTGGTTTCATGGTACTGGGGAAGTGTTTGCAATGTGTAATGAGTGTAATGATGAAATTAATAAGCAATTTGAATAATACCAAAATGTTAGTTCAGTTCGTGAATGCTATGAAATGAAAAAACTAAAAGTTCACAGTACAGGTCTTAGCCTCTTCATTCACCTTTGCTATATCCAGAGAGGTCTAAAACTGAGACTATCCTGGCACTAAATTAAGATTGTATCAGTGGCAATCCCAACATAGTCCTGGGATATTGAGGTGAAATCCCTGGAATATTGCTAATGGGGGGAAAAGAACAGCTAACTAGGTTTTCCCACAAAGTGATATTGCTTACCTTCTGGCAGAAATCTCTATGTTGGAAATACCCACTGTGTAAGCACAGGGGCAAAACTAGGCCAAAAATATTTCCTGTGGTATCACGCATCAGACAAGGTAAAGGCTCAGGCTTGCCCCGTGATTTTACCCTACCATCTGGCAGGGATGGTGAGAGGTGATTACGAGCTCTAAGCAAGATCAGACATTTTCATCTCACCATCTGGAGGCAGCCTCTAATACATATTTTCTTTCCAGACATAAAGTAAGTGTAAAGACACTCTTGAGTCAGGTTTCACTCTTGATGGCTACAGGGGCACAACTGTGTACCTGAGACAAAGATACAGAAGTCTCTACTCTTAGGCAGTAGCCCACAACATGCTCTAAATCCAGCACCTTAAGAAGGCACAGTAACCAAATTTGGGTCCTAAAAAGATGGCTGTATATCCCCCCTTTCTTCATGAATTCACCTTGACTAAAATAGTAGCTTTTCTGTTTCTCAGCATTTCTAGCTCTCCAGAGCGTTCAGACATCAGCTCTGATACTCATGCAAGCTGTCAGCAGAACAGTGCGGGTCAGGACCAGCCCCTACACTGGTCTCAAAGTCCACATAGGCTTCAGAGCTGGCCTGTGAGGGCTCCAAAGGCCTAGGAATGAAAGTCCCTAGCCTTGGAACCATCGAGGGATCCATTTTGATGCTGTGCTTTAGTAAGCCTCTAAAATGAGTCCTGTGGTAGTCTGGGAAATGAAGGCCTGCATTCTGCACACCTCTGTGACCCAGATTGCCCTTGCTGGTATGGTAGTAGACCTGTTTAGTCCCCCAGACTACTGGCGGATCTGGATCGTGCTCCATCTAAAGCAGTCAGGGCATATCATTAATGGGTGGGTCCTCTCTATTTTTCACTAACATGTTCATAGATAAGACCCAGGAGAGGATTATGAGCACTCATCTTCATGAACAAATGTAATTGCAGAAAGGCCCCAAAACACCACTGGAAATCACACTAAGAACAGCATTATGTGTAGTGATGTTGAAAGCAATGGTGTGCTTACTATATTCCTGCAGCCATCGCTGATCATGCAAACATTCCCTGGTTATGGTGGTTCCCTCGATGTGATGGTCCCATCCAGGGATGCTTTTTCAAATGCAGAAAATGGCCCTGGAAGTGACCATTTCCTGTTTCTGAAGAAACACACTACTACCTAAAGGCAAGTGGGACTTTGGAGTTCTGTAAAAGATAGAGTACTTACTTTCACTCTACCTTTACAGAGCTTTTATGGTAAGCTGAGAGTCCTATAGTTTGACCTTATGATTAGAGTGCCTGGCTGTGTCCAGACTCACACTATATTTTGCTGTCCCTCTGAAGCCACTTCCTGTTGGTCAGACCTGACGATGAGAAGCCACGCAGGGACAGCATAGTCACTTCCAGTACACCTGACAGGGTGATCATAAGCTGCACTGTCCCACCAAAGCAGCTTCCTGTCAGTCAGATGGGATGTGCCATTGCCCACAGTGGGGGCGCAGCATGTCCCTGAAGAAGCGAAATAAAAAGATGTTGACTGATCAGGATCTTTTATTTTACATCCTTCAGTCAGATGCTGCACCGCTGCTATGGGCAGAAGAAAGCTGTGGTCCTTTGAGGTAAGTCAGGTTGCAGCCCCAGACTCATATCTTGTAGACACTGGGTTTAATTCCGTGCTTCTCCATTAAGCCAGCTGGGTGACCATGGGCTAGTCACAGCTCTTTCTGAGCTCTCACAGCCCCATCTACCTCAGAGGGTTTCTGTTGTGGGGAGAAAAATAGAAAGCTTTGTCAGCCACTTTTGATTCCCCTTAAATGGGTGAGAAAAGTGGGATACAAAAGTCAACTCTTCCTTCTCCTCTTTCAGAGGATATGAGTCAGTCTTCCAGGAAGTCACTCATTAGTCCAGGAAACAATCTCATTCTGGGTCTGTGTGGATTCAGCCCTTCTTTGTACAGTCAGGAGGGAGAAGTGTTAAAGTATCTAGCTGTACCTCTTTACAGGCCTCAAAAGAAAGAAATCATGGATAGAGCTGATGATGGAATGCCACTGTGAAGATATTGTTGGGAAATGAAAGGTTTCTACCATTGTAATCAACCTGCAAAAAGAGTGCTTCTCCTACTGTATTTACTAAGAAACCACAAGATGATATTCAACAGATTGATTTCAAAAAGGACTCCTGGAGCCCTGTCTGCATATTTATGGGACTCACAAGTTTTTGAGATACCTTTGCTATGAAGTTGGTGATATAGAGAAAGTGTCAGGAGAAGGACCCAAGCAAGACTGTCACTAGTTCAAGATCCCCGAGAATAAGGGATAGGAAAAGATACTGTGGATGTTAGCCACAGGAACCTCCTTGTTAATGACTAGGCTGACACATCACTTAAGAAGCCACACAAATTTGGGCTCCTCCTTCCATCCCTTTTTCACCTGCTGACCCAGAAAGGTTAACCAGGCTTCCTTATAGTTTTGAGGCATGTTTCTAAGAACCATTAAATTAATTTTTAGAGGAATAAATGTGATACTGAGGTTTGAAAAGGTCTGCATAATACTCTCAAGCAGAGAAAAGATTTCCATTGTTTTGATCATGTTCTTGTGCAAGGTACATTACAACATTAATATTAGAAATTCCTGCACTTGGGTGGCAAACTAAAGAACAGCTGCAGGTAGCTGATTCATTGCCCAAATCCCTGCAAAAGAGAGTGAAGGGGGGGAAGCTGAAGGGCCCCCTGCCAAAAATGAGCAATGGTTTCTCAAGCTGGGAAAAGGCTTCGGAATAAGGAGGATGAAGGAGTGGGGGGAGATGGAGGGAAGCTCAGTTATGGAAGCTGGTGCATATTTAATAGGATTAGAGCACCGGTTTCAGGCTGAGACTCCTCAGACAGAGCTTGTTAAGCAGTCTGGTGTGTGCTAGGTGCCTACTCCTGAAGTGAGGAAGAGGTGTGAAGCAAAGAAGAAACAGCGCTTATATATACAGGGATTGTTTAAACATAGGCTAGGAAGCAACAGAAAGATAGCTTAGTTAGAATAATAATGAGGAAAAAGAGGATAGGCTTCCTGCACCTTTAACCAGCAGTGCAGAAGAGGAAATATTTTGGGAAGCTCTGATCTGGGACTAATGGGAGCATGCATGCATGCATGTATGTATGTATACTGCCCTACGCTTAATTGTTTACAATTTACAATTAAAATCTAACTGCTAAAATTGTAAATCTGAAAAGTACAGCACCAAATTGCCTAGAAAGGAAACTAATAGCCAAATGGCTGGGTGAAGAGGTGTATCTTTGCCAGATGTTGAAACACGAACAACACTGTTGCATGCCAAGACACTGGAGACCATGAAAAATAAGACCCTACCTCAAGCTGCCACACATCTTACAGCTGAAGACGAGGGACTGAAAAGGGTTCCTTCCTTCCTTCCTTCCTTCCTTCCTTCCTTCCTTCCTTCCTTCCTTCCTTCCATACATACATACATACATACATACATACATACATACATACATACATACATACATACATACATACATACATACATACATACATACATACATACATACATACATACATACATACATTTTTATCCTACCCTATACTTGGAGGTCTCTGGGCTGGTAACATCTAAAAACAAATATCATTTAGCATCATTAAAACATTAAAACAATAACAGCATCTGCCAGTGGGAAGATACTCAGAAAACTATACTTTAGCAGAGAGCATGTTGAAGAACACACTTGAAGCATACACCTTCTTGATTTGTTTCAACATTACTTATATAAAACATGGAAATCTTATAACTTATTTACATCAGATACACATGTGTAGATATGCTAGAGTCCGTCTTTCTACTAGCTTGAAGAGAGAGCATGTGACAACATTACAAACTGTTAACAGCAGAGTTATCCAATCAACAGTTCCCATTCTGCAATTCTAATATACACAGAAAATTAACCCCTTTTACGCTGAAGTTGCACTTGCAGTAATATTCCAACAAAAAGGAGGGGCCCCTCTGCTTTTCTTGACTGACAAACAGACTTACATTGGAGAAGGCAACCAGTATTTAAGACCCAAGCTATTTAGGGCTGAGTTGGGTCTGCCAAAAGGGAACTAGTGCAGATCTTTCAAGCCTTGTGTGATGTGTGTCTGGTCAAAAATATCAGTTCTCAATCTAGCCTTTGAATTTTGCATCACTTGCAACTTTAGGACCATCTTCAAGGGCAACACCTCATAGAACACACTACAGTAATCAAGCCTGGAGATTACCAGAATGTGGGTCACAATAGTCCCAGAATCTCTATCCAGCAAGGACTCAAGTTCACAAACCAACCAGAGCCAAGAGTAAGCACTTCTGGCTACTTTGGTTACCTGATCCTCAAGAAACAATGATGAATCCATCAGCAGCTCAAATTTCACACTTGTTCATTCTAGAACAGTTTAACCCTGTCTAGAACTGTGTGGCTCTTTATTTCTTGGACACAAGACCTTATAACACAAAAGTATTTCTGTTTTGTCTGGATTGCATTTCAATTTCTTGGTCTACATTTAATCCTTTACTACCTCCAGGCACTAGTCAATCACCTAAACTGCCTATCCTAATTCAGATGAAGGGGAGAGACAGAACTGAGTATCATCAGAATACTGATGGCATCTCCTCTAGATCTCTTGGTGGTGGCTCCCAGCAGCCCCTTATTGATGTGAAAAAGTATGAGGGGAAAAAACTAACCCACGTGAGCACATGTGAGCTTGCAAGGTGTTGAGCCTGGCCTAGAGATTAACATTTACTGTCCTTGGCTGTGATCACACACATGTTTAGGGTAATCTGTGAGACAAATTTGAGACACAAGGGACAGACTATATTTTTTAGAAATGCCTTTGTCTGTCCACAAATAGTAATGTGCACGAATATTCGTAACATTCAAAATTTGTATGAATTTGGCAAAATACGGACATTTGTATTCAAAATTGAATAGAATGTTTCAATATTTTCATATGAAGCTTCGTATGGGATTCGTATGGGATTGAACATTTGTATCAGATTCAAATCCCACTACATTCGAAGGGGATCTATTCAAAAGAATGCAGCTGAAGGGAGAGGAACTATTCTGCTGTCTCCATGACATGGAGGGGAAGACTCCTCCCTGGAAAAAGGTAGGGCTGCAGGGAAGCCCTTGGGGAGCTTCTCAGCTGCAGCAGGAGTAAGATTACCCCATGGGAATCTTGTCTGCCTCATCAATGTAAGGGCTGTTGTTTCTAGAGGAAACACAGACAGAGAAAAACCTACAATTCTCCTTTTCCTGTTAGCAAACTGTAGCCATTTAGATCTGTGCCTGTGAAGTGCATTTGAAAGGCTATTTATCACCCTACACAGTCTTAAGCTGGAGGGAAATTGCAGTGAGGAATAAATCTGGCTATTTTGGAATGCCACCAAGAGCAGTTTCGAAGACCTGGATGGACAAAGTTGCCACCAGAGGTCTTTTTATCCCACTGCTTATCCCTATTGAAGATTCAGTTCAGTAATACAGTGTCACATCCTGTGTGCTGCTTTGCTCTAACCCCCCAAGCACTGTGGTCAGATGGGGCTACGTGCAGCATGACAGTATCGCTGGCATCATGTCATGTTCAAGAGAGAGTGTGTGGGAGAGACGCAAAGTGACAGCTATTCTGCATGTCCTGGAAGGTCTGCTTCTGGTTTCAGGGCAGGGTGAGGACAAGAGAGATTTTCTGTTGTGGCTTCCTGAGGAATGCTGTCTCCAGAGATGTTTGCCTGGTACCCTAACTGCAGATGTTTTTATTTCATGCAATGGCTTCCTTTTCTTTTTTAATTCAAGATTTTACCTTACTGGTAGACTGATACTTACGTAGTTTAATATTTGAGGTGATTTTTCACATTTGGTTTAACAATGTCATATTCAGTACCATTTTTAATTTAAATTTGATTTGTTTCTGGGCTATAGTATGCTGCTTAGAGATTGCAACTAATTAGCAGATGATATATTTAACACTATTTATAGGTATTAGGCTCTCAATAACTGCTAATGACATATGAAAATGATCTTGGGAAGTGTCCTGCATTAACAGAAGAGCCCATTTAAGGATGCTGCTTCTTAATTGAATACCTTAAACCTTGACCGCTTCAGATTATATTTTTGTATTGTTTCTCTCTCTCTCTCTCTCTCTCTCTCTGTGTGTGTGTGTGTAATGAGCCAGACTGAATTCACAGCATGAATAATGCAAGCCAGCTTCCACCCCCCCAATGTGAGTTCAGACCATAGTTATGCAGTCAGCGTTGTTATTGAAAAATAAACAGTTTCTCTTCCTCCTTGGCAGCCACAAAGATTTTCAGCAAACAAAAAGTTTAGTAAAGTTTTTTTTAAAAAAAAATAACAAAACGATTCAGAAAATTCTACAAAATGCAACATAATATGACATATGGATACTTGTAATATATGTTAAGTGGGACCTAGTTGTCCTATCCTTGCTCCTCTGCTTTCCTACTCTGCTTTGTTTTCAGACACAGTGCGGCTGTGTTTTGACTGGTCAAAAAACTCCAGGTTTTAATCCAGATTTTTTTGACCAGCAACGAGGGGGAACGGTGAAGGGGCGGGTGGTGGTGGGGAACAGTGTGAGAGGGTGACAAGCAGAGGAAAGGGGTTGGGGGAATGGTGTGAGAAGGTGACAGGTTGAGGAAAGGGGCGGGGGAAAGTTAATGGTGGGTGGCTGTAGAGGAGATCAGTGTGTCAGTGTTCCCATTAATAAATATTTGGATTTTAACAGGATTCTGCAGTGAGTCCTGAATATTCGAAAAGGGATTCCACAGATTTTTGGACATATAGTCTGCAGAAATGGTGAATCCTGTCAAAGTGTTGGGATGTTGTACCCTTGAGCCAGATTCAGGTGGGGCCAAAGAGCCGGTGGAAATGCACCCTGAGACAACCAGAATCTTGGTGATCAGAAGACACTGAAATTGTGCACTACCTATTGCACAGAATGTTCAGGGGAGGGACAGACTGGCCCCTGAGCTGTTCCAGCTGTGAACTATTCCTAAGCCACTGTGAATGAAACCTTAGGGCCTGTTTGCACTTGACTGTATTCTCAAAAATGTATCTCAGGATAGGGGTGTGTAGTCCATATACTAATGCAGACTCTGACAGGCCTCACTTGGGGCTTGCTGTAGCCTGCACTAGCATGTGGACAGCAGGCTTCTATTCCAGGATATATTCCAGAATAAAGTCAAGTGTGAACAGGCCCATTGATGATTAAGATGGTTAGAATGTACAAATGTTCTGTTTGACCAAGTTCCTTTCTTGTACTGGGACTTAATTCTGTATTATATCCTAGAATAGGCAACTGCTGTCTGCACCCGCTGCAGTCTGCATCTGCACTAACCTACAGATGGCAGGCTCCTATTCCAGGATATAATTCAAAATGAGGCCCAGTGCAGAACCAGCTTAAGCCATACATACATTTATCATGAAAGGTTTCATCCTTTAATTTCTAGTTTAATAAAAATACTCATATTTTGTGAGTTTCTTAAACTATCTTCCCTAAGACTGAATGAGACTTCTAATAATTTTTTGTTGTTGAAGCAAAGCCACAAAAAAGGATTAACAAAATGGTAGGATTGTGATCAGCAATGGATTTCTTCTGGACCACAGGTGCCATGATCTCTCGTAGTGTGCCATTCATTCCTGTTATATTTGAAATCAGAGGACTAAGAAGTCATGTTTCCTGAGATTATTCCCAGTCCAGCCTATTAGTAACCTATTTCAAGGACAAGCCCAGTAAATGTTGCTAGAAGTTAGGTAAGTCAGTTTGGATTGCATCAATTTGCCAGGATACCCTAAGAATCCAAGAACACAAGCAATGCCCCACTGGATGAGATCCATGGCTGATCTCGGCCAGCGGTCTGTTCTCACCAGTGGTACAGAGAAGCCCATCAGCAGACCATAAGCACCCAGATATCCCAGCTCAAAGTCTCCAAGCAGCTGGCCTTCAGAAACATACGGTCCCCTCTTGCCAGACACAGTCACACTGTCATCAGAGCTAATTGCCATTGACAGCTCTGACTTCCATGAAATGGTCCAAACATTGGCCAAGATTATGTGACACCAAAGAGTTTTCAGATACACATTTGGTCTTTTTTTAACACATACATATGATTTGTGTGTAGAGTTAAAATGTAATTTGTGACTGTGATTTGTGTGTAGATCTGCAACACAATTTATACAAAATGCCTCTGGTATGGTGAGAATGTTACTGCACCCCTATAATGCTTGTGGACCTAGCCACTTAAATGGAAACTATGGCAGCATCTGCATGGTAAATCAGTTCACCTAGAGGATATGCTTCTAGTTTCGTCTAGTGGTTAAGGGGCCCGAAAGTTATCTGGGAATACCAGGTTTGATTCTGCACTCCTCCACGAAGCCAGCTGGGTGACCTTGGGCAAGTCACAGCTCTCTTCACAGCGCCACCAACCTCACAGGGTGTTCTCTTGTGGGGAGAAGAATAGAAAGCTTTGTCAGCCACTTTGAATCCCCTTAAATGGGTGAGAAAAGCAGGGTAGAAAAGCCAACTCTTCTTGTCTGGATTTGATTAAGTGTTGGAGAGACTCCCAGCAAGAAAGTGGCACTGGGTGTTATTCCAAAGGGAACTGCTTCAAAATGGTCTCACAAGTGTTTGGGGGGTGGGGGTGGTAGATGGGACTAGTTCATCAGGGCATGGAGCCCACCACCATTTTGCTAGGTTCCCAGAAATAGTCCTGGAAATTAGCTGTTTCTCAGCAAAACTATTTCAGCTAGTAACTTGGAAGGGCAAGAACTTTCACTGGGCCAGGAAGTTGGGCTGGGCCATACCCATGTGGACTGTTCCTGGTGTGGGCTACTGACTACTCTGTGATCCTGGCTGGATTGCTCTGTCTAGGCGGAGACTGGCATGCATGGCATGCACCAATGCACAATGCACCAACGCACATGTTGTGGAAACCCTCCATGAGGTGGGTCATTGATCTGATTCAGCAGGGTATTTTTTATCTTCTTAAATTCTATACTTGAACTTTATTGAAAACCTGCCTCAAACTATTTCTTCCTCCTCCTCCATCAAACACTGAAATTGGATCCTATTTTACTGTGAACCTTTCAGGTTATACTTTGCATGCTTGCCAGTCATTCGTATTCAACTATCATTTTAGTTCAATAAGATGCTTGCATAAGGCTTTTAAAATTAGCACCGCCTTTCAAGTTGCAAGGGCCAGAATGGAGCTTGCAAGCCATAAAAAGCTTCTTATCAAAGCTTATTTCCTCAGACCTACCTTTCATCTTTTATAATATTTGCTTTGCAAATCCTTGAACTTAAAAGGATTAAACAGGTTAAAAAAGAGAGCAAGAGAGAGACAGCTAGGATGCATTGAATTTAGATTATCACTGGCCTATAAAAGTCTGTAGATGATGAGGGGGAAGCAATATATAAAGTATAATGCTTTCAAACTTACTAGTCGTTTGTAGAAACCTGGGGTCTGTGTATTAAAGAATAGAGGATGCCCTGGTATTAAAGCAAATGACCTCCTTGTCCATGAGGGAAGAAGTACTGTAGCTCATGCTTTTACTGCAAGAAGTTCCATGTTTCATGCTGGCAACTCTAGGCAGGTCTAGAAAAGACAGTTACAGAGCTGCCTTGCAATATTGAGCTTGGATTAGACTTGTTAAAAGAAAGATCATTTGGGTTTCTATGGGTGTTTTTCCACTGTCACTAGAAGTACCCATTAAGTACCCATTAATGGGTACAAAAATGCCATTACGTACCCATTAATGGGTACTTAATGGGTACTTTTAGTGACAGTGGAAAAACACCCTATGACTCCACTTATTCAGTCTTTGGTCAGGACCCATTCAGACAGCTTAAAATGTGGAATTATTCTGGGGCTATGTAGGGCTTGCTACACATATCCATGGCATTCCCTGCATACCTTGGGGCACTAGGGTGGTGTCTCATAGTATCGTATTCTGAGAAAATGTCCACCTGGATTTTCCTGGGATAGCAAAATGACTTACCTTGTCTGGATTCTTGTTTTTGGCATGGGACTTGAATTGCTGGCCCCTGTGCATGTATGACAGCCATTTTCAGGTTGTTTTTGGCCCTGCACAAGCTGTTGTAGGAACTGTGTGGCTATTAAGGTCCTTTATGCACTGGGTCTTATTCTGGACTATATTCTGGAGTATGGACTTGCCATCCACATGCTAGTGCAGACTACAGCAGCACCAGACACAAGGATGACAGGTTCCTATTCTGAAATAAGGACCAGTGAGGAAAGGGGCTAAGGTTCTCTTAAAATTGCTTCTGTGTAACAATTTTGCTTGATGTTGACATCTATGGTGATTTAGGACTGCACCTACACAGTTTTTTTTAAAATAGTGGATCAAAAGCAGTTTAAAGGTGATGGCATCTGGTTGTTAGTGCCTTAATCCATATTAAAGCCAGAAAATGCACTTCCAAAACACATTATCTAGCCTTCAATGTGGATTCAGGGTAGGATAGGAACACCTGCAATCGCATGCTACCACCTCTACATTGCTTTTTAGCTGCTTTCTAAAATCTGTTTGAATTCAGTCAAAGCCCAACCATTGCCAAGTTTTTCAGAGGTTCCTTTCTTCTGTTAACAGATTCCTTTATTTTTAAAAGCATCCCACGGTTCCTGGAGCTCAGAGGTCCCTTTTTCCATTGCATAGGTTTCGTCCAGGGATGGTTAATATGCCCATTATCCACTGTGTTTGCTGGAGTCAACTTTTATGTGGGTTTGCACAGAATGGCCACCTTGGCTGTGTTTTATCTATGTTTAGCTGTACCTGCCTTGACCTTGGTACTACTTCCTCTTAGCTCCTCATGTTTCATGTCACCAGCCACAATGGGTGCATCCACCACTCCGCAAAAGACTCTTTCTAGCACAACTTTTCAAGGTGACAGAGAGGTAGATGGAGCAATATGGCCACAGGGAACCATCATGAATGATGGAAGCCATCTGTCTATGGCTTGGCGCTCTGAACCACTGCCTGAATCTATGAGTCACCACACCACTAAATACACGTTATATTGACTGAAATTTGCCCTCATCGCTGAAATGTGCTGTTGCCTAAGCCAACGTTTCTATAATCTGATTTCATCTGACCATCCTAAGCTTCTTCTCCTTCTCCCTGCAGACATGAGCCCGATCTGCTGAACAATCTATAGTGGAGGAAGGTGGAATGAAAGATAGAAACACTTGAAAAGTACCAGCATCAGGGTTCATGCACAGATGTAAGTCCGCTTCCAAGGAAGTATATACGCTGTACATAGCTGTTTCCTAAGCCAACTCATCTTAAGTTTATAGCTCTATTTGAATTTCTGTTTAATGTATCAGTCTAAAACACTTCTTTTACCAGTGTTACTGGAGCAACAGGTGTAACAGCACACCAGTGTTTGTTTACAAACCAGGATGGGGAAGGTAGTTCTAGGGAGCTTTTAAGGGAGCTTTGCAAGGTGCTCTGGATTAATCATTAATCACCAAACATTATTCAGTTTCTCTCTTGGATTTTCCCTCTCTGTAAGAAATGTTTTGAAGTTGCCGCATTTATACTCACAAGCCAAATGCAGATCCGGAGGAGAGAGGGGAACAATTCGACAGAAGCAATAGAATGCAATACTAACTGTCTTTGTGACCTTGAGTGGTCATATAATCGGGACAATAGCATGTAGTGAAGTCCCCTTGGAAAAGAGTCCTCAATGGAAATAACTTTGTAGGTTAAATCGGTGTAACATGAAGACCCATAAGCAAAATAAGTTTTCCTTCAACAACATCTGGGCAGCAAACAGCACAGATGCAGTTCTCTGTGATGAGCTATATTACCCCTGTATTTAAATTATAGTAATTATTTGAACATTTCTGTCTGTGCATATGAATTAGCATATGCAAATATTATTCAATATGTGTCCTTCTTTAGCCATGCGTAAATGACCACCCTATTGTGCAAACACTTAGCTGCAAAGGATTTCACCCAAACAGCTGACAGATTATTCAAAATATGCAGTCCAGTAACAATGGTGTTTAGACAGGCAGATGTATGAGATACTTTGCAAATGAGATCTGTATAAGTGCAGTCTCCTAGCACCAGGACACCAGTAATGTAGATATGCTCACTTTAATCAAAACTTTTTTTCAACACCAAGCCTCACTAGAATGGCCTGGAGGTTTATTTATATAGATGCAGCCCTACCTCTTGTCTTTTTTGTTTAAATAAAATACCCAAGGCATTTGCATACATAATTTTACATAAGAAGAAGAATAAAAATAAGCAAGTATAAATTGAATGCAGGTGCAGCAGGTCAAAAAATACTAACTGCAAGATAACTCAGCATATCTTTGTTTGAACAAAAGGGCCATAAAGCAATTCTTGGATATCTTCAAGATGGAGTCAAGACATGCATCTGGGCAAGGGATCTTACAGTTTGTGAAATCCTTTTCATGCATTTCTGCCTTCTGTAAATTACATGGTGTCATGGCGTTGCTCAAGAAGCACTTCTAGTTGATCTCACTAAAAAAACTGAATTGTATGTGTAAATTGTATGTTTCATTTTAGACAAAGAAACTGAAATTTACCAGACTGGGGGAATTTCTGCTTTTTTAAAAAATCCACACACTGGTTTGAACTAGAGAGCATACTAGGGCCATTGTGGACCTATTTTAGTGGTACAGCTCGTTGTACCACCTAAACGAGTCCCGCAGAGGCTCAGAAGCCAGGAATGTTTATTTCTGGCTGTCAGAGCTTTTGGGAGATATATCTGAAGCTCATGCAAGCTTTGGACAAGATCTGCACCAGCAGCTGAACATTCTGAATCAGCTGATCCAAACTGTGGAAGGGAAGTGCAGAAATGCCCTTGTTTTTTTTTTAAAATGAGACCTATTCACAGGAGAGGTGTTATATATATTGTACAGAGTATTTAGCTAGCAGCTACAACCCTGAGATTGATTTAAATGTTTTTGAATTGAAATATGAAGATACCAGTGAATCAGATATATAACAGACAGACTTACCTAGCTTCAAGAGCAATTTGGTTGTGTCTTCCTAGCTGGGTATGGATAACAAGTATTTTTGTAAAAGACAGTTGCCTCTTTTATAAAGCTGAATCTTTATGGCACTCATGATGTTGTTGTTGTTCAGTTGTTCAGTTGTTCAGTTTTGTCTGACTCGTCATGACCCCATGGACCACAGTATGCTAGGCCAGGCCTTCTGTTCTCTTCTGTTTCCTAGGATTTGGCCAAGGTCGTGTTAGTTGCTTTTTGTTTTTGTTTCTTTTAATATATTTTTTATTGATTTTAAAAGCAATATGACATTAAGAAAAAACAATTAAACAATATCTATCATACAATTTCTTGTATTTTCTCTTAGTATGTATTGCTTTATTATTCTGTATGACTTCCCCCGTTTCTCTGACTTCCCTTCTTAATACCGCTTGTTCCTTTGCTTCTTTATTCATTCTTGTCATTTTCTGACTGCCTTCTTGTTTTTTAGTCGAAACCTTCTGTCGACACTTGTAGTTCATGTAGATAGTTAATAAAAGGGTGCCAGTCTTCTACAAATTTATCCATTGTTCTATCATTTAACAAGTTTGTCAGTTTATCCATTTCTGTCAGATCAACCAGTTTAATTAACCATTCATATTCCGTAGGAATCTCCTTCTCCTTCCATTTTTGTGTGTATAGTAATCTTGCTGCCGTCACCATATATAATACCAATACATTATTATCATCCAAAGAGTTATCTATTATACCTAACAAAAACAATTCTGGTTTAAATAAAAAATGCTTCTTTAGTATTATTTTCATATTCTTATAGATTTGAGCCCAGTATTTCTTTGCTTTTTTACATGTCCACCACATATGGTAGAACGTGTTAGTTGCTTCCATGATGCTATCTATCCAACTCTGCCATCCGCTTCTCCTTTTGCCTTCAATCTTTCCAATCATCCAGGCATTTTCTAGTGAGTCCTGTCTTCTCTTTCTGTGACCAAAGTATTTGAGCTTCAGCTCAGTATTTGTCCTTCCAATGAACAGTCAGGGTTGATTTCCTTCGTATTGACTGATTTGATCTCCTTGTAGCCCAAGAACTCTCAAATATCTTTTCCAGCACCACAATTCTAAAATGTTGATTCTTTGATGCCCAGCCTTCCTTATGGTCCAACTTTCTCAGCCATACATTAATACTAGAAAAATGGTACTCATGACCAGAAGAAAAAAGGCTCAATCAATGTACCGTATTTTCCGGTGTATAAGACGACTGGGCGTATAAGAC
>MTQE01002208.1:29113849-29126742 GCA_014337955.1 Aspidoscelis marmoratus | reverse complement strand
ATTCCCTTCCTAATTATTCCCAGCATTGAATTAGCTTTTTTCACTGCTTCTGCACACTGGTCTGACACCTTCATTGAACTGTCCACCAGAATCCCGAGATGCCTTTCCTGGTGTGTTGCAGAAAGCTCAGACCCCATCAGTTTATAGACATAATTTGGATTTTTGGCCTCAATGTGCATTACTTTGCACTTGTTAAGATTAAAGCACATTTGCCACTTAGTTGCCCACTCACCCAGTGCTAAGAGATCCCTCTGGAGCTCTTGGCAATCTTTTTTGGTTTTTACTACCCAAAATAATTTAGTATCATCAGCAAACTTTGCTATTTTACTATGTACCCCTTCTTCTAGATCATTGATGAATAAATTAAAAAGCATTGGCTCCAACACTGAGCCTTGAGGGACCCCACTTTTTAAGTCTTTTCACCCTGAGAATTGGCCGTTTATTACTACTTTCTGCTTCTTACCCTTAAGCCAGTCACAAATCCAGGACAGAACCTATCCTTTTATTCCATGGCTGATGAGGGAAGGTAGTCATACATATGACACTCAATGCAAAACACTGGGAAGTCCCCCTCCCCCTGCTGGCATTCTACCTACATTTTTATTTAATAGACTTGTTTTATTTTTGAAAAATTAACTTAAAAAGTATTAAATAATTTTCTTAAAGATAAACTTTTCTGAATTAATACTTCATGTTATGATATAGTATATTTATTTTGCATGCCTTCCTCCACTGTGATCTTTTTCAAACTGACCTCTTATAGGAATGGCTAATCCTATAATGGCCTATGCTATTGGTTTCTTTGTTCCTTTATTATTCCTTGCCTGAGCAGCAAGCAGTAAATAATATAAACAGGGAAATGTAAACAAGGAAATGTGGTCTCTCAGAAATTGACCTAGAGTAACCTGACCTAGAGTAACCTGAACTAGCTACCACAGCAAGGCCCACAAACTCACCTAGATTTTATCTGAACTGGCTAACACAGCAAGTCCCACAAACTCTGTCCAAAAACCAGAGGACTTACCTCCCAAACTTACCACAGCACAGCAGCAATTTTTCCAGATTATTTTATCAAATTCATGGTTGAAGCAGGAAACTTTGCCAAGCTTTGCTTATAATTATGAAATCTACCATTAATGATCTCACATTATACATTGGACTGGTTATGAACTTCACAGATCAGATTAGTCATCAGAGTGAGAAGACTGGCTAAGAAGCTTTCTAATAAGTCTTCATTAGAGATCTGCCATGCTTTATCAGCACTTAAAGTGTACATGAAAAGCAGTCTTTTTCTGTGCCAGTTCTCAGAGTTGTAGACACAGGGAGCCTATTTGTCCTTAGGCCTCTAGTACGCAATTAGGACAGCTCTCTTACAGATACTCTGTCCTAGAGCTGTACCAGAGCTGTCCTAATTGCATACCAGAGGCCTTAGCGCGAATAGGCTCAGGGATGGATGTTTTGCCAGAGATCCAGGACACCTACAGCTAGCTTGACTTTTGCTCCTACCTCACAACAGTCTCTAGGAAGAAGTGGGACTGAAGATTCCCTTAACCTGCACTCTCACTTGAATTTAAAAAAAATCTGAGCATTGTGATCAACATTGGCATTGTTAAAGCAAAACCCCAATGGATGTCTTCTGATCCCTCAGTTCTAGGGCTTTATTTAGTGGAACGAACTGGAAGAAAACAGTTGCTTATGATTTTTTTTTTTTTGAGAGGCTGGTAATTATTCACTTTCTTTTCTTGTGCAACAACATTTTTTTTTAAAAAAATCCATGCTATCAGGAGCAAGAAATACGACAGTTTTTGAAAAGCCTCCTTCCCTCTCCTACACACTCATCTGTAAGGTGACCCCGTGTTCGGCAGCTGGGATCGGAAGCATGCCACGAGTGGTTACGAACATCTCCAACTGTCCCCAATTAATTAATTTTGAAACTATGCAGAGGGCCAGTTTGCATTGGCTAAAACTGTGTGAGAAAGTGTCTCACAGCATTTCGGTGTTGTCCAGGATGCGGTTTTGTCATTTGAGGCTGCTTTGCATAACAATGCACCATGCTATAATTATGCACAAGGGATGCTAATGGGCCCTGGGCATGTTGTATCACCCTGGGAAAAGTATCTCTGGAAAAGAAAAAAAAAAGGAAGAGAAAGGGGGAGGGGAGGGGGAGGGAAAAAATCTACCCATCGACACTAAACCACACTTTTCCTAGGACTTGGAAGGGCAAAAGGAATAGTCAATGCTATAAATGTAACAAGTAATATGTTGCTGTTGTTTAGGTGTGTTATCAAAATGCAGAATGTTCTGCAGAATAATGCAAAGAAAAGACAGTTTTTTGCCCCATGATTATTAAAGAATACGTTTTGTCAATGTAGGAGGCAACAGATGTTTAGGCAGGAAAGAAAGAAAAGGAAGCCTGAACCAGATGTTTTATGGGACCCACAGTAAATGTCAAAAAAGTAGTGTTGTGTCTTCTCTTCTTCTTTCTTCCTTTAATATTCAATAATATACATTGTCAGAAGCATGTTCTTTGCTTTTCCTTCAAACCACAGCCAGCTGAGGAATTAGGTTATAAATTAGAGTCCAGTAATACCAATGCTTGTATTTTTGAAAAAGAAAAAGATGATTATCCCACATTACTGTAGATAAGAAAAGGAAACATTGTTATGGAAGCAACCTTGTCTTCCATAATTTCCCAGGCAGGGTTTGAAAGAGCTCCTTTTTCAATTACAGCTCACATGAGCCTTGGCAGTGTCTAAGGATTGTGGGATCTATCCTCCATCACACCCCAAATGTTTTCTAAGCATCACTATACGAAGTGGTGGACTATCTTCATGATGGAGGACTGTCTCTGAATTACATGCACATTGTTTTAGGTTTCATGGTGGGTGACAGATGCAGCCTCGGTCCTAGCAGGAGACAGAAGCAAAGAATATGAATACTGATTTTCACTGATGCTACAGATCCTAGAACTGATCCCTCTTTATTTAAACTTCCGCTCTCTTCGTTAACACCTTCTCTTTCCTGTTATTGTTATACAAGTTTGTGAGCATTCCTCTTTTTCCTCTTCTATAAAAATGCACTTCTGTAATCATTAAGAACCGGCCTTGTGCCTGAATTTCTACATGATTCTACTGAATAGAATTGGAAAACAAAACAAACAGTTCTCTCTTTCAGATCTAGATTTGGTGGTCTTTGGTGCTTGATAAGAAATTTTACTTTCTTGGAAATTTGGGGCAAAAGCCTGTGGCTTTTGAAAGGTGAAGGGAAAAGCAAAAACAGGCATCTGAGAACATGGTGACTTTGAGTTTCTCTCCTCCCTGAGAAAAGCTCCTGTGACAGGCCAAGTTGGAAAGCCCTCCGCTCCCAACTGGGCTAAGAGTTGCTTTATTGTTTGATTGGGCTGTGAGGCAGATTAGAGGCCCCAGGTGGAAAGTCATCGTCATCTGCATTTAAATGGGTGAGTTATAAAAGGTAGGGAGCCCAGGAGCCCATGGCATTATGCTGCCTTCTCTGCCCTCAGTAATCACTCTTTATTTTCCCGGTAGTCTGACCTGGGGGCACATTTTCTAATTGCCAGGTCACTCCGGCTAATATTGTCATTTCCAGCCAGTGAGTGTGAAACCATGGCAACACCGCATTTTGTTCTCAAGTCTCTGGAAGAATGAAATTTCTTTTCTCATCTCAGAAAATGGTTTGGCTTGCAGGCTGCCTCCCACTTGCCTGCTTTTGTTCTCCACTGTGGCTCCCCCCCTCCCTATCTTAAATCAAAACTTTCATTCCTCAGTTTGTCTTCTGCTAATCTTACCTTGATCAGATTGAAAAACCTTCTTGCCAGGTACATGTCCCCTGTGTCCTTTCTGATTAGGAACTGGTTCAAGTAGCTTTCTGCATGGGTGGAGCGTCACTAGATGTTTTAGTTTCTAATTAATAAGCAAGTGTACAATCAAGCAAACACCACTGTAACCCCCGTCTAGTAACATGTTCAAGTGATTTGTGTCATCCTACAAAATGGAAAAACTGGGTTACCAATGTTACTATCATGTACATGGACGGTACAAATGTTCATGAAACTAATATGGCATGCAAAAAGGCCATAGATGCAGGGATGAAAATGCACTAAAGTCTGCGTCTTCTAGGCAATCTTGAACAGAAAAAAAAAATAGTGTCAGTTTCAATTTGGGTAGCAACCCCCTCCTACTTCACTCTTTGCTGTTTTGAGCAGTCCTTGCAAAACATACATACACAAACACACAAAATGGAGTTACAAAATGCTAATGACAAGATGCAGTATCAATAAAATTTAGTGCCTTTGTCTGAAAAACTCCTGTAATCATCTTAGCCCTCCAGCTTGATGAATCTCTGATTAAGATCGGACACAGCAGATAGGAGAGGTTTACTTGGTTCACTTAGTCAACCTGCAATATCTGCCATCGCTGTTACCTGACCAGTGCCATCCTCATTATTTGCCTAGCTGATTGATTCATTGTTTTCTCCCTCTGAGTTCTTTGTGGGTCAGTTCATAGAAGCATTCCATGTGATGCCCAGAAAGTACCCAAAAGTCCAAAACACAGTTTGCAAATGAAGTGCACTATTAATCAGTCTGCTGGAAGCATTCCATGTGACCTCAACAAAGTACCCAGAAAATAAAAATCATGCCTTTCTGACGCTATGTGAAACAAAATGATGTCAGAAGTGCCATAAAATAGTCATGTTGAAATATGAGGCCAATTTGCACTTGGCCTCTTAATTTGCAATTAGTCTACATATGGGCAGATACATCTGTACTTGCAGGAGGCGTTTACAGCCTACAAATGCCCCCTACCTGCCCAGATGTTAACTAATTGCAAAGTAGTTGTGGTGCATGAAATCGTGCATCATAAGGAATCTCCCTAATCCTGACCCAAAGCGGGTCCAAAGCGGGTCCAGGCAGTGAGCACTTGCACCTTTAGATTGTGCTGGTACCTCAGATGACACCTGACACAACTGCATGAGTGCAGAGCATCATTGTTGCTATAGTGATGGCACCAGTGCGTGCACTGGCGTACAGGATGCCACAATCCTAGTGGCAGGGCCCTGTGGAGGATTGGATGCACAACCAGATCCAGGTAGGTTTCTGGATGTGTAGGAGCAAGGCTATTGTGTATTAGCATTCCCTAATGTGAATGCTAGTACACATTAGTTTATTCTGCACCTTTCCTGTCCAATGAACAGGAAGGCAAGTGCAGAAACACCCATGTTCATACTATGTCCATCTGTCTTTATCACTGCAGGGGGAGCAGTGGCTGCCATGAAGAAAACATTTAAACCCTTTCATCTTTGCTGGGACTAGGTACCTTTTTGGCAATATGAGTAAATCTGTGTAACTACTGCACAGCAAAAGCAGGTAGTAGTATTAGGAACTAGATAGCATGGTATATATTAAAATCACCCAGCCAAAGCCCTTTTATTTCTCTGGTATATGTATTTGTTGCCTAGGCTGTGTTTGCAATGGCTAAGGTTATGGGAGGTAGACATAGACAGATTTGGTTTATGAAAACTGCTGCTAGGAGGATAAAAAAATAAAAACAGGTTGCTTTCATCAAGAAGAAATGACCTTTATCAGGAAGATGGCAGTGAGAGAAGGGCAGATAATAACGTCATGGTAAACATTACTTGCGTTACTTTTGTCTTTGTTCCTGTGAATCTGCCCAACCTTGTACAAAACTGTCATGTCCCTATAAAATTGCCTCCATATAAAAATATTTTGACCGCAACTTTGGGTTGCTTTGTAGCTTCCTAGCAAAGCAGAGAGTCCAGGTTCATAACTAAGCAGCATCTAGGAGAATTTGGGGTGGGATTTCAGCCCTAGAAACTTAAGATGCAGAGATCTCTTCTGCTGGTTTGATACAGAAGGCAACAAACTTTAAACTCAGAAGTGCTAAAGAAGCAATAGGCTGGTTATGCACCTGTCAACTGCCTCCACTCAAAGCCAATATATGGAGCTGTCAACCAGTTGCCAGTTGATAGCTCCACCACCAGATACTGACAAAGAGAGCTGGAACATTGTGGCAACGAAACCCTTAGGACCTTCTCTTCTGTACCTTTGCTGCCCAGAAATCTAGTGAATAAGTGCCTTCAATGTTCCAAGGTAGCACAGGCTGCTAGAGAGAGATTCCAGACCAAGTGCTAATCTGAAGCAACTGCTTAGCTCATGGCTGAGTTGGCATAAGTGAGCTCATCAGTGGATGGGCTCCCAAGTCTTTCCTGGGGCTATTTGTGGTTTATAGGGGCCAACTACAGCTCCTAATCTGCAGTCCCATGAGGTAATTCCAGGTGTAAGAGTCTCCTAGAGATGCTGATCAAGAGATTCTAGATGCATACAGGGCACTAGACTCTTTTTGGGACCAACAGTGCCAGTTTTTCCACTACACAGTTTAACCCACTGGAACTGTTTTCAAGTTGGTGCAAGTCCAGTGCAATTAACTCCTGCAAGATCTAAGTAGTTTGGTTCACAAGGCTGAATCCATAAGTAGTTATCTTTTTGACTTCAACTGCATGTAGCTCTAGTAAGGTGTCTCTGGAATAATTCTTCCTTTTCTGAAGGTGTCATCAAAAACTTTGCCCACAAAGAGCCAGCAAAATAGATACTCAAAACAATAACATTCAGAAGTTTGGGCTAGTTACTTTGGTAATAACACCTTTGCTTTAACATCAGACTTGTGTTTTTGCTTTCATTTTTTCTGAAACTCATTTTTAAAAATGAAACAATTCCATTTCTGAAACAAACTAAGGCCCCTTCTGCACTGGGCTTTATTCTGAACTATATCCCAGAACAGGGACCTGTCATCCACATGCCGGTGCAGACTATGCCAGGCAATAATTTAAAACCAGATGTTGAACACAAACTTTCATTTTACTGAGTTGTGTTTTGAAATCAGATACAGATGTCCCAATGATTCTCTCCTTGTCCTGCACGATGCACACTATGGCAAGCAAGTCTGGACCCTGCAAGAGTGTCTTAGAAGTTATAGCACACTGTCCCCATTATTCTCAGTGTCATAAAAGTGCCATTAGAGATCTCTATCCTGACCCTTCCCAAAAGATGATTCTTCAGATCCCTGAGAGGAAAGTAACTCATGAAGTATTATTGCATGTGACAAAAATGCCTTCTAGTTACCTTGGTGTTGTGCCATCTCCCATGTGTGGATCTAGCTTATGTCTGCCTGGGAGATATTCCATCTTGAGTACTCAGACAATATCTGTGTGGCAATATCACTCTGCAATTTGGGGATCATATGATCTGAAGACACCTCTCTCACTCTTGATCCCCTTACCAAGAATTAGTCGATTCTTAGTCCCCTTACTTTCTTGAATAGGTGGGCTTCTGTCCTCTCCTTTTTAGGAATGTGCATGAATGTTCTAAACATTTGAAATTTTATCAAATTTGATTGAATGTGGACATCTGAATTCAAATAGAACATCTATACATTTGAAGTTAAACATTCAAATTTCAAATGTTCCAAAATATTCGTTCAAATGAGTCAAAACATTTGAATGTGCAGATACGTATGTATTACATATGTATCTGTATGAATCTCATATGTATCTGTATGCATTTGCACTGGTAGTACAGGATGAAAATGGGATGCATATGGGATAAAACAGGATGTATATGAAATGCGTACAGATACGTATAACACATATGAATGTTAACATTCGTATCTTCAAATACAAATGTCAACATTTGTATCTTCATATTCGAATCTAACATTCAAACAAATAGATTTGAATGTATTCGATTCGAATCAGATTTTGTTGCATTCAGATTCTAAATATTCAAATCAAATAGAATATTTGGATATTTGACTTGAATTCGAATGCAAAAAAAAATTGTTCACATCCCTACTCCTTTTACCTTTCAAGCATTCCAGCACATGACTACTGTAAGGCTTGTTCATTCCAGCACATGACTTGTTCATATTAATTTAAATAATCTGTACCAAAAATGGGTGAGGTCTGGAGTCTAGATGCATACATTCGCAGGCCAAATTAATACTGGAAACAAATGTGTGTATTTTTTGTGCTGGTGGTGGTGGGGATGAGAGGACTGAAAACCAAATGATTGGACAGCCAGAGTTCCAAACTGTAGGCTTTCCAAGTTAGCGATGGCCTGTTTGATTTCATTTACGTTATGCATAAAGGAAACTGTCTGACTGCCTGAATAGCTCTATGTTAATGACTGTTCTTATCCCTATTAGAGGGACTTTGGCTGGTCTCAGTACTGTCATTCTGGCCTGCTGTTAACATCTGGCATTGTGCTTCCTTTGCAGTCAAATGTCCCTCCAGACCGCCAAGCCCAACAGGTCATAAATAAGCTTTCTGTCCTTCTATAGTGGACATCTTTAGGGTCTTCTCTTTTGGACTCTTGCCTGTCTGATTACTTGATATGCCCTGTACCCTCATGCACTGAGTGACTGAAAAATGTATACATTTGCCCCTTTCAAATTCTCTGCAGTTCACAACTTTGCAATGCTGTTTCAAATCCTGGACTCACTCTGTTCTGTTCCACATACAAAGTATCTCTTCTCACTGCCTGTTTATTTTGAAGCTAGCGCTGTATTGTGTCCTTTGTGTTGAGCACTTGAGCACTCCAGACCTTTCCCCCCTGAGCTATGCTAAGCACCTTTTCTATTTTACTGAGTGTTCTGTTCTCCACATGGATGTATTTCTGCTTATTCTCCCTTAAATTTTTTTTTCTGATTTGAATTAGGCACATGTTCTCTTTTCCACCCCAACTTCACTGGGATCGCAGCTTAGCCAGTGAAATAGTTTTGGTGTGGCAAAGCCTAAAGTCATGAACTCACTGAACTTTGGGACCTTCCAAGATGTGAGCATATCTAAGGAGAGCCTCTGTCAGTTCCATTTAAATGCAGAAGGGGAATTGCTATGCATATATAATGGATTCTGTCAGACTGTTGTTCAGGTGTTCAGTTGAGTCCACTGTTTGGGACCCCATGGAGCCTAGCATGACAGGTCTTTCTGTCTTCTAAACTTCCCAAATTTGCCCAAACTCACGGGTTTATTCCATGACTATTCATCTTATCCTCTGCCATCATCTTCTCTGCTTGCTTTCAGTCTTTCTCAGCATTAGACTATTTTCCAATGAGTCCTGTCTTCTCATGTGGCCAAAGTAAGTTTCATGTTTAATGCTGAATAATGATCAGTCAAGGCTGATTTTTTTTAGTATTAACTGATGTGATCTTCTTGATTTACCATGGGACTGGCAAAGTCTTCCCCAGCACCACAATTTGAAAACATTGATTCTTTGGCACTCAGACATGGTCCAACTCCTTTCGTAGCTACAGTGTTAAGAACCTCAGTTCTCCAACGCCGAATCTACCAGATCCAATCCTTTAAATCTATTCATCACCTCCACTGCATATTCAAAAGGAACATTATACCTGTATGATCCAGTGGTTTTACCTATTTCACTTTAAGTCTGAATTTTGCAATAAGAAGCTCATAATCTGAGTCACAATCTTTCCAGATCTTGTTTATACTTACTTTGTCAGTCTTTGGCTGCAAAGTATATAATCCATCTGATTTCAGTATTGACCATCTGGTGATGTCCATGCATAGAGTTTTCACTGGGGCTGTTGAAAAAAACTGTTTGTTATGACTATCAAGAAATCTTAACAAAACTCTATTAATCTGGATCCTGCTTCATTTTGTACTCCAAGGCCAAACTTACTCTGGTTATTGTTTGACTTCCTACTTTATCATTCCAATCCCCCATTTTTGGGTATCAGTTCTAGAAGCTACTAGAACTAGCAGAGTCCTAGGAAGGTACTAGAACTAGCAGAGAACTAGCCAGCTTCAGTCTCTTCACCATCAGCGGTTCAACGGTGGACTTGGATTACTGTGACGTTTAGTTTTTATTATTTTATAATGCAACCTTAAAACTTCTAACTCCCAACATAGAAACTCTCATTCATTTATATTACATCATTCAGTTGTTGTCCTTAAGTCACTTCTTCTGTTCCTCTAAGTCTTCTTTAGTATCATCTCTTTAATGCTCCAGAAGTGAACTTGGATTACTGTGATGCTGAATGGTTTGCCTTGGATTCAAACAAGCACCATTCTGCATTTTTTGAAGTTGTAGTACAGTGCTGCTTTTCTCATTCTCCTATTGCCTGTGAGGGCTACTCCAGTCCTTCTAAGAGATTCTTGTCCAGAGGAGTATCTTCTTAATTAAATTCACTCATTCCTGTCCACATCCAGCTTTTAGTCCCTAAGTCTTATATTCCAGTTTCCCATCTATTATTGTTCTTTACTGCATTGGATTTTATTTTCACTACTAAACACAGTCTTCAGTCTTTGTGGAACTACTTGTACTTTCCCTCTGCTCTTCTTCAATAAAGTTTTGGACAACTTCTGACCTGAGTGGCTCCATCTTCCAGTGTCATATTGTTTTCCGCCAGTACTTTTCCACAAGGTTTTCTTGGCAAGGATACAGGAGTGGCTTGCCATTCTCTTCTACAGTGGATCACCTCCTTTGGTCTAATGCTGCCCTGGATTCAAGATTTTGACCCAGGTTGTTCCTTTGCAATTGCAAAGCTGTCTGTATGTTATTGATACGTGGATCCAATTTGTCCCCATTACTATAACTATTATTAGGAAAAAAATAGTTTGAGAACAATCCTCAGTGCAGCATGCATACTTGTCTTTTTGTCTTGGGCTCTTTCATTCAGCTATGGGTGAATTCCCATTACAAGCTTAAAATGGTTTCAAAACGGTTTCGATCCTCGCAGTCCCCACATCAGGTTGGCTTAACACGCTTTCTGCGTGCTAAATTGCCCCAAAACGTTGTAAATGTCAACACTCATTTCAACAAGTCTCACTCCGGTTCGTGCATTTGAAACATTTTACATTTCTTACTGTGGGAATGGTACCGTTTTAGTGGGATGAGAATGCATGTTTAGGGTTTTCCTCCCCCAATAGCTTGCTTCTAAAGATAGTGATTTCATTGTAAAAATCCACTCCTTACAGCAGCGGTTACACTGTAGCAATCCACCCACTTCACACCTGATAACAATGTTGCAATTCTCCACAATTCTGAAAGCTCTGACTTTTAGAAAGGGAAAAGGAAGGGAAGCAGCTGCAGGTTCTGGGAGATGTGTGAATGTTTTTAAGGCTGTGGCTGTGGAGGTGAGCCGGCGAAGGGGGCTTGAGTTGCTGCTGCTGCTGTGTGCCCTGGGCAGTGGGGAGAGGAGGGGAAAGAATCGCTGGCTGCCCGGTGCCATTTTTCATCCATCCAGGCAAGCAGCAGCCACCCAGCCACCCAGCTAGGCTCCGTGAAGGGCTCCGTTATGGGTGGCGCATTCACGCCTGGAGGAAGAGGGCAGGGCAGCCCCGAAAAGCAGCTTTTAGAAAGTAGCCACTTGAGTCCCCTCTTGCTTAACGTACGCCAGTTAAGCAATCCGGATCGAACGCAATTAAGTTGAAAGTAACGGGATTAGGCAAATTCGTGTTAGCATCTGGTTCTATTATTTCGGTTTAGGGAAACCGTATTAAACATGTAATGGGAATATGGCCTATGATTCTTTTAGTGGTTTGCAGGACTGATGACTTTGGCCTTCATATTTTTATTTTAAAAATGTGGTTTGTTCAGATTCTGAGAAATTACTGAAATTGAGATAATGTAGCAAGGAGAACTGACATAATATTCATTGATTTTCCAGCTGACAGGAGTAAGTTAATTTTAAACTGCCCATTGAAGCTTTAAAACTCCTGTCCAGTCTTATTATTAACAACCTAAAATTTATGGGGTGAGACTTTACTTGGCGATGGAAGTTTTGTGGTCAAGAATCCTAGAGTGATTATTTCTCACCCCAAGGAAAGAAAGCCCAGTAACACTTATAGTATCCAAACTCACTGAGCCTAAGCTGAATATAGATCTACATCTTTTAGAGTCATCGATGCACTTGGTACTTTATGAGAGATGTTTAATGACATATTTGCCTCAAGGGGCTTACAATAAAAACAAACAAATATAAGTAGTCACGGGATCAGGGGGGAACAGGGAAGCATATGAATGTTGATTCAACTAAATATACTTTAAGGCTGTAGTCACACCTTATGTTTAATCATTTTCCAGTTTCTTAGGGATCAGTATGCCAAAAAGCATTTCCATTTTGCCTCTGGACTATCCTCACCAGATAGGGATTTTTCTATATTTGGATTATCTCTGGACTAAATACATTTCAGCAGCAATAGTGCAGGGAAAGAACAAGGTGTGCCACCCTCTGAAGTACAAGCAGGCATAGATGCTGGCAACTGGTGCCCAGTCTCTGCCTTGTTCAGCCACAACATAGAGGGCATCTTACAGGCTCTGGTACCCTGAACTGGAGGGAGCAACCCAAACTGGCTGTCATCTTGCTGGATTGCCCATGGAGTCATCTCACCTTACTGTGGCAGGGTGTTCTGTCACATTCATCTACAACATGGAGGGCAGCCTGTGGTCTCTGGGGTGATTTCACACTTCCTGAGGTGATTTCACACTTCCCTTCCCACCCTGTGGATAGGAAAGGTGTGTGATGAACTAACCTTGACTAGCGCTCAGCCCACCCCATTTATTTATTTTATTTATATTTACATTTATATGCCACCCCATACCCAAGGGTCTCTGGGCGGCTCACAGCATTTAAAACAAACGTATAAAAACTATATCAAAACAGGTTAAAATATAACTTGAAAAATACAAGAATAATTAAAAACAGCAATGGTTTTTAGTGGGGGGAAGTGTGGGGAACATTTAACCAAAAGCCTCCATAAAGAGGAGCGTTTTCACTGCCCTCCTAAATTGGAGCAAAGAAGGGGCCTGACGCACCTCGAGGGGGAGACCATTCCACAGC
>MTQE01002208.1:29092714-29113255 GCA_014337955.1 Aspidoscelis marmoratus | reverse complement strand
GTGCATTACAGTAGTCCAACCTGGAGGTTACCAGAGTGTGGATAACTGTGCAATCAAACACTCATCTGGGTTTGATTGCTGGGCTGTTCCTCTTCTGGGCACTGCCATCTTGAGTACGGCACCTTCTGTGACTGTGTGTATGTCAGCACCATCGCTATGACAATGCTGACACTCTGCGCAGTCACAGTCAGCAGAAAGGCAGATGGTTGGCAGCTGAACATTAAAGGTAAGTCTTTGGTTAGGGTTAGTATGCTTGTGGAGCATGATCCACAGCTAGAATGCAATTAGGCAAGCTCTGGGCAGGCAGGGTACATTTCTAGTCTGTAAATGCCTTCTGACAGTGCAGATGCCCCTGCCCAGAGGTTGGCTAATTGCATACTATGGGCTGAAGTGTGAATTCAGCCCTGAAGTAACCTTTCTGTACTACTCTCACCTACCCACTGGGAACCATGATCTGGCTGCACCATCCATGGAGCTGTCTTGTAGGTGTGAGCAGGCTGAAAACAGCCTGAGTTTCTGGTCCACCCAAAAATGGGCTGTCATGGTGTTATGTGATCAGGCCCTAAATCACAGTACCATATGGGAACTAGACAAATTAGGGGATGGTGAATACAGGGGGAAACAGAGGACAAGACAGAGGGCTAAAAAACAAAAAGGAGAATCAGGAGGGAGAAAATAGATGTGTGTGTGTGTGTGTGTGTGTGCTTGTGTATCTCATTGTTTGATTGATGTTACAAACATTTTAAAATGTCTCAGTCAGAATTGGATGTTCATGAAGCAAACTTCATGCAGACACTACACATCCTTTGATCCTTGCTGAAGTTCTCATGGAGGAAATAGATAAAAAGCACTGATCATATTGGAAAAGTCACGTCTGAGATGTCTTGATGCACATGAATGCACATAAGATTTTCAGGAACCTGTTATGGAACATCAAAGGGGAGAAACTTTACAGTGTGATGGACAATCCTTTGGGGTCTGTGGGCATGGCATGGATCACATCATCTTTGGTTGTTTCTTTTCCCTAGGCATTGGTAGAGGTGGTACTTTGATTTTTTTTTTTTTTTGAGGCCATGAGAGCTCTCAGGGACATTCAGTGCATTTTCTGTCAACATTTTAGTAATTTTGGGAAGGAAAATATGAGGTCAGGTTCCTGTTCTGGCCCCATCAGAAACGTTTGCAGAAGGTGAAAATGGTTGCTATCCCCCCCCCAAAAAAAAAACCCTGCACCCTATTATATGAGCCAAATGTGCTCATTGTACAGAATAAAAATTCTATAAGAAAATGTAGTAAATCTCTATGCTTATTTGGATTTACTGCAATGCTGTTTTGGGTGTTGCTGTAGATCGAAAAGGGATGGAAAATTAATAAAGAGCAGAAAAGGGGAGTTTGCTGTATTAAGTAATGGGAGTTTTATTGCATATTTAACTCCATCTCTATGGCTGTATAACTCATATGTATCAGACATCCGGAGGAGGAGAAAAGAATTCAGAGGCAAAAGAATTCCCCTCTAGCCACTTCCTTTAAAAAAAAAACCTACGTTTCGTTCTAGTAAGAATTGGCAAGGGCATCTTCGATGACATACAGGAAAACTACTGATAAAATCTTGGCAAAAGCTGGGAGATGTGCATTCTGTTCCCTCTCCTCCATCTAAAGTCTGTGCAGCCCCCTCTGCTTTTGAGCCAGAAGCACATACAACCTGTTCTCAAACTTGTCCTGCAGCATTACCAGAGCTCTCTTGCATTTGAGTTGTCCGTGTGCCCAGATTTATTTCCTCCTTGACCAAACTTGCCTTACAGGAGTTTCAAGGACTCTTCCCCTCTGAAATCTTCTTGCCTTGCTGAGACCAGGCTAGGAGCATTAAAATATATCATATGTTTAGCTCTCTTATCAGTCAGCTTTCATTTTCCAAGTTTGGTAGCAAAATTTCAGAAACAAAGGAATTATTGAATTGTTAGGTGGTAGAGAAAAGAAAGGTCTCTTAGTATATGAAGTGCCGAAACCTGCGTTGTTCACTGGAAGGGTTTAAATTAAAACTTTTGGAGTATGATCTAGGTATGGGGAAAAGATGTTTTTCACCTGTGCAATTCATACAAATTGTGAAAATTCAAAACCTTGCATTCGAATGAAACATTGGCTACGTTCAAAGACTGGCCTTTGCATGTGAAGCAAAAGCTTTTGTGCCTTCGTTCCAAAGCTTCAGAGCAGCTTCAAAGTGGATTTGGAAGCACAACTGGTGGTGGCAGGAATTTGAAGTGAATTTGAAGCCTAGCACATTCGAAGTGTCTCAATTCGCATGACTGAAATTCCATCCCATTATCTTTGATGTGAAGTGAATGGGGGAGGGAATTGTGCAAATCCCTACTATTATCACATTTATTGTTTCATTTATCAATAACAGTTCTTTATATTAATTAAATATAATATATTAATATATTTGTCCAAGGGATCTGCTCTAGATTTCTTCCTATGAGCATCCAGGAGCCAATTTGCACTACAGCTGTAGTGCATGATTAGGGAACTTCTGGGGAAAGGCATCTGTACTTGGAGGAGGCTGCTACAGTCTCCAAGCACCCCCTGCCTTCCCAGAAGTTCCCTAATATGCACTACCTGTGGAGCACAAAATCGTGCTCCATATCCTCCCCAACCTTCCCCAATCACTTACCTGTTGTGTCCAGTCGCGGAACATTCACACCTCTGCTGGATGAGGAGGCCAACAGCATGCTGGCAGCTCTGCTGCTTTCCTGACGTGACTGTGACTGTGAAGAGCATCAGTGTTGCCATGGCGATGGCAGTGACACATGCACAGCCATGGAGAATGCTGCACTTGAGATGGTGGTGCCCTAAAGAGGACCAGCCCCATGATCAGTCACAGGTGAGTGACTGATCACGCAGGGCGTAAGCACTTGCCAATGGGAAGGGAAGTGCAAAATCGCTCCTGGTAACACTAGAGCCTGTTCTTCCATAGCACCCAGCAAGCTCTATTGTGGCAGACACAATGCCATTTAGCTTTTGGTACCTCTTTTTTTTTTTTTAACATATTTACTTACCCAGGCCAGTTACTTGGGAATTATATGAAATGAAATACAGAAATAATTCTGATCTGTTCTTAATCAAACCAATGGTCTATCTAGGTCAGTACTGTTTATCCTGAGAGGGAGAGGCTCTGTCAGGTTTTGGGCAGGAGTTATTCCCAGCCATTCCTAGTAGTTCTGGATGTTCTGGCATTACGTCTTTTGCTTATTCTTTTGCAGCATGGACTCCTAATCTTGAAATGCAGAAGGATCCTATGGTCCAACTGCTCTCTTTTTAGAAGGAATCATTTCCAGTTGAAAGTGAAGGTTTGTCTGATTTAATGCACTAAGGGCAAGGGGGAATTGTTTTGTGCTGGCTTGAGGCAGAATTCAGGGCTGAGCTTCCACTGCAGCAAGGTTACGACCTTTTTATGGAGTGAAATCTATGAGGACAGGAGCTGGCTTGATAATATGTCCATTTTGGATGTTGTGGATCTTCCTCCGCCCGCACAGCCAGCCAGACTAAAGTTAATGAATGGTAGTACCCACTCTCATTTGTAGTGTTGTTGAAAGCTGAGATAATGTTATTTTAAAATCTAATGGAGAAGCAATATTTATTTTATTGTTCGGTGACTTCTGAGGATACCAGGTTATACTTATTCAAAAGGTGAACTCCACTGACGGTGTCAACTGGGATAAAACCCACAATTGTCTCATTCCCAATATAGTCTCAAGTAAATATCCAGATGCTAGCCAAGTGTGGGGAAGAAACAAAGGTTGCTTTGCTATCATCCAGGTATTTGGAACAAGAACACAAGACACAGTCAGATGGTGGTAAGACCCTGGGATTTTAGCCTTCCATCTGGAATGGGTTGAGAGAGGTACTTGTGGGATCTAAAGAAGATCCTGCAGTTGTTGTCTGGAGGCACTCCAAGTCATAACAAACGCCTATAGGGGCTGGTGGGGAGGTAGATCGTTTTGTAAACAGCTCCAATTTTTTTTTAAATGAGAGGCAGTATATAAATACCTTAAATAAATAAATGATAAAGAAATAATATAAAAAAGGAAGTGTTAGCAGAGGTCAGAATAACTGAGGATATTAGTGGGTCTGCCTCTGTGTTTCTGCAATTCTATGCAAACTCACCTGGAGTGTGACTTCAGTGAACATTGTGGATTATGCATACATTAGCGAACCATGATCTGAAGCATGCAAAAAGGTAGATGGGGAAATGGTCTCAAGCTACAAACTCCTGGGGGGTGCTGGGCTTTTGCTCACTTTTTCTCAGGAGCCAGGCACCCTGTTTTTTTCCATGAATCATTTGGTCTTTCACATCAGGTGTTCATTTGGTCTTTCACGTCTTTTTTAAAAAACTATGTTTATTGGTTTTCTGTACACATATAATGAAGAAATAACAACACAACATAGTAACAAACAGGAAAAAAATGTTACAGTGTGAAAATAATCAGATACATATACGTACCTCCACTCTCAGGGCACTCAGCTGACAATGTTACACAGTTCTCATTTTCCTCTACTTTGGTTGGATCAGGGAAAAAGTCTTGTTATTTCATCTCAAAAATTATGAAGCTTGGGGTTTCATTGAATTGTTCAATAAATCTTTCCAGTTGTGAACACAGAGGAATGTATTCGGAATGTAATATTATTAAAATGTTTTGGAGAACTATTCAGAATAATATTAACAGTATTTTAAATACTAATATGGAATTAATGCCCAAAATAGCTTTTTTTCATATGCTGCACAATCTACAATTGTATTGGGATAGAAGGACAGTACTAAATGGACATCGGATAAGTGGTATAAGTATCTACTTAACGGAATAATATAGATTTTTAAAAATGCAGGAAATAAGGTTTTTCACATCTTGTGTCATTCTTTTGTCTAACCATGTATTTAGTGGAATTGCTAGCTGTAACATAACTGACAGTCTGTGTCAGTGTTATTGCACTGTCAGGCAAATCTCTAGTTGAAGGACCCTGCTGAACAGGTGCTTGCTTCAGAGTTCAGAAGGGCCAGAGTATGAGTTCATTCATACCCTGGGAATTTCTCTCTCTGTGTGTTTTCCAAACTTGCTTAGACAAGCAAAGGTTAGTAAATATAAGTGATTAAACCTCAGTCCAAATGTCACTTTGGATGGAATAAAACTAATGTAAAAGCATTGAGATGTGGCCTCTTGCTGTGGCCTGCCAAATTCACATAGGCTCCCTGGCACTGAAATTACTTATTGGGTGCCTGGCAAGACTTTGGCAGCAATTTCATAGAGTAATTTCACCACATGCCTGCCCCCTTTTTGGGCATTGGTGAGCTCTAAGAAGTTGCTTTCAAAACAGTGTCTCAGGACCTGTACCCAGTAAGCCAGTTCCATGCTGTGGATTAAAGACACTGAAGTATTTCCTTGCATTATTTTTACTACAAATTTAGATGCCATTATTTTGCTGGAGCTCTGATGTGGTGTTGGGACTGTCTAGTGGTCCAGCTGCAGTGCCAACAACTTGTTAGCATTTTTATAGTTTCTGGCAGGCCTCTGATTTGCATTTGATTCCTGGTGACTACAAGGGCAGATCCATGCCATTTTCTCAGTGACAGCAAAGGAGGCCTTTGACTAACTTGGTGCAACCATGTTTAGTTTCTGAGCTGAATCAAGATCCAATAAGCACCAAGGCTTTTAAAAATAAACAGAGAGATGGAATTGTGCCCACTGCAGGGATTATGTGCATTGTTGCTAAATGTCAGATGAACACATAGGTGAACTGAACCTTCCCCTTTACCATCTGTAGCTGAATCAGCAGGATGAATAAACAGAACAAACAAATATTTCATACTGTTTAGATTAGAAGCTTACATGACGCTTACAATGGAGAAGCTATGGTATGCTGGGGCCGTTTCTGCTCTTCCCTCATTTAATCAGGATTAAGGAGACCTGGATCTTTGGAATCCGGTTCTCAGGGAATCTGGTCCAAATAGTTCTGCATCATGGCAAGGACCCCATACATCTGCACAGGGTGTTTAGCACCCAATGGCAATGGGTGCTAAACAGGCCTGCTGTGTGGACACCATAGCACCCATTCCGAGGCTCTGATTAGGCCCGAATTTAGCCCGAGCAGGAAGGTCTGCTGGTGTTGTGGTGCAACTTGCTCACATAGCCATCAGTCAGGGGGCACTTCCAGTTACAGTGGACGTGGCACAGAGACACGGCTTCGTAGCTGCCTATGTAGCCACTACACAGCTTGTGCTCAGCTTCGTAGACCACTAGGAAGGACATGCGTGCCTACGTAGTTTGTGCGTTGAGGGGCAGAGCCAGAGCCGCCCTGCTGCAAATGCCGACCTCTTAGGCCCTCCCCAGGACCCCACTGGCCCCACATGCATGCAGAAGTGCACTCTGTGATCTGGTCTTCATGGCAGAAGACCGGATTGAAGACGTGATTAAAGGGGTCTACCACTAATCTGGATTTAAGGACCTGGAGACCCTATTAAATCTGGAATTTGAAGGCACTCGTGCAGTCAACACATTCCAAATGGGGTCCCCATGGGATCCTCACAGGGTCTTCAGTGTGGAAGGAAATGCGTTCCTATCAGGTTCCTAATGGGGTCTTCAGGGCCCATGCAGAAATGGCCTGGGAGACATTTATCTGGAAGCAGTCTGACCAGTTAAATTCTGTTGACCCATTCAAAGATCATGGTAGGGTGATTTTGCATCGGCTGGTATCCAGATCAGCAAGCGTACTTGGAACTTCCCTTCCACACACCAGACCCTGCCCAGGGCCTCCCTTAGACAGCATCAGCAAGCAAAAGAGAGATTCCTAGTATACTTAGTATACTTAGTATAGTATACCCACTATACTATCAATTGCACAGTCACACTTTCCTTATCTTCTTGAATTCTGGTTTAGCATTGGCTGGTTTATTTTTTAACATGTTTGCACCTGGGTAGGATGTAATTTGCTTGGTCTGTTTCATTTCTTCCACTCAGCCTCTTGCAGTGACAATTTATGAACTGGAATTGTAGAACCAGGGGAAAAGGGTAAGTTGTGGGATGGAAGCCTTTGCTGATCTTACGAAACTGTGTTTTGATGCACAGCAGATAAAAAAGAAGTGGTCTGGCATAAAGCTTTCAGTTGGAGCCTTGCCCCCTTGCTGATGCCCTCAAAGAATGCCCTTTGAGGCCATAGTTTAACCCTTTGGAATTCACCCTAAGCTTAGCAACAATGAAGAGTAAATTTTAAGTATTTTTAAATAAATGAGTTTCTCAATATATATTTGTATTATTATACATTAGAAACTCTGTTTCTCCTAAATTATTTTGAAAACGTGTTTTCTGACATCTTAGGAAGGTTATTACTTTTTTAAATTTAGATTTGATTGCTGGTATCTGGATGGCTGTGGTCACATGTAAGATTTAATCCACCTTGAGTCCACTTTCAGAGAGGGAGAATACGTCAGCAAAGTGACAAGCTCCTTCCTTTCAGTGTTAAATAACTCAGAAAGTTCACCTTTGGGATAGATGATATGAAAAGAAAATTACTGTCACTTTGCTGATGTGTTCTCTCACTCTGAAGGTGGAATTGAGGCTGGATTAAACCTTAGGTGTGACCACAGCTGATGTCAGGTAGTGGTGAATCAAAAAGGGAAGGAGACAGGTAGAAGAGCAAAACCCAAGGATACAAAAAAGCAGAGAATCACATTTCACTGAGAATCTATGCATCTTTTATTTGATGTTGTACTTTGCATATCATTAAAGATTTACCTGAAACACAATGCAGTATATCCCCATACTTTTCTCTAAAATCAGTTCCCTCACAATCAAATCTGAAGAACAGTATGTATTCAAGACTAGCAAAATCTGGCATAATACTACTTTCTTCCACCCCTAGCACCAAATCAATGCCAGGCCACTAACTGCCTACATGAATTGAAATACTTCGTTATGTTATTTTCTAAATTGTTCCAACTAAAAGGTAGCAAGAACCACATACCAGTTTGTTTCAGCATCTGACATTTCCTTGCTGCAGCATCAACGATATCTGTGGGCAGAACTTTCACAAAGCAGACACCAACAGCCTTGGCCGAGAACATCCAGGCAGAGAAACGGGTTTAGAAAGTAGTGGTTCAGGACATGAGTTCATTTGTTTGGCTTACTGGAGAGGACCCAATATGATCTCGAAAATTCTACAATGAATTCATGCCAAAGCAAACAGTCTACCTTGCATCCTTCCCCCAATGTGCTTGAACCACCCATGACAGGTTTGCCCGTGACTTATCCAATTTTCTTTTTCGGGCCACAGCCCAGCCTAGAATAAATGGGCTGAAGCGTGTCTAATGGTGTGTTCAGTTCTACTCCCGGTGTTCAAAAACACATTTCACTTTTGATCTGGTTCATCAGCATGATGAAAAGTCTCATTTTACACAAGGGAATGGGGCTGACTTTTAGTGGTGTGTTGAAGGGCTATAATTGGATCCATTACAGAGCTTCAGGTAGGGTTCTCATATGGAGGCTCAACTCCTAACTGGGAAAGAGAATTTAAGTTGTAATGCAGGCAACACCTGATAAAATCCCTTCTTCTGTGTAACTATTAAAAATGTAGGAAGTAGGAACCCTGATGTGGATTCTACTTGGCAGTGCTGGCTTCAGGCACAATCTAGCATTTCAAAAGCCAAACCCAGGCATGGGATCACAGGGCACAGAACTGCAATACCTCTGTTTCAATACTAAAATGCATTATATAATTTATATTTTGATTATAACCTTTGAGTTGTCAGAAACAAGAATTTCAAACATTTTCTCTCTCCTTAATGCAGTCATATGGTTATTTTAAAAAGAGAGGCACTTCTCCTAAAGTAAAGCCTCTCAGAAGAGGCAGTAGAGAAAGAACTTATATTTTCTTCTTCTGAATTACCTCTACCTTTCTTCCAAAGTCAGGTTCGCAGGGAGTACACAGTCTCTTTTGCACACTGGCAATAAGCAACACAACTATATCTGAAATTGCAAAATGATTAATTTGGAGAAGGAAAGTAATTTTTGCAGAGTATCTCTGTAAGAGAGAGGGAACTTGAATCACACAAATGGAAGATAAAATATCAAGTATATTCTCTTTGGCTATTAAAGTGTTTCATTATCCAGTGTTTTCTTCATCTTCTTTCCTGGCCTCTAAATCTTCACCCCCTGTTATAGGGGAAAGTGAAAAACTGACAGCTGTATGAATTGAAAAACTGTGTGTTTTCAGTGTCAAGAATTTTCCATTAAGTGTCTTGTAACATTTCCTTACATTTAAGTTCCTAGAATGATGCCTGCGTACCTTATAATTTATTATGATCCATTATGATTGGATCAAAAGGCTTCTGCAACAACTAAATACTATTTAGAGTCAAGGGAATACAGGTATGTTGAATCACATACCAGCATGATTTGATCATGGGGGGGTGGGGGTGTAATTGTGGCATCCGTTTCACAAGGAGGACAAACAACATTGCTTCAACAATAGATGCTGCAATTAAACAAGCTCCAATTCATTTCAACTTCAATACAATGTATATTTATTGCAAACAATAATATACAAAAAGGTAAGTTTTACAGAGAACCAAAAGGGATTTGCAAACAAAAGGATAAAAACAGAACACATTACCTAAACTGATTTTTAAAAGGAGATGTCTTCTTAAGTTATAGAAATATTTTAAAAGATTTGTTTTTTTTATATAGAAGTAGAAAAGATACCATATAGTAAGAGTGCTTTAAGATTTTCTTCTACTTGAATTCCCTACAAAACTGTTAACAAATATATCATCTTTTAAATAAAAAATTGGCTATTTTTTTTAAAGCAATCCTTAACTGTTCAGTTTTTCCCCTAACCTTCCCCTGAAGAGGGAAAAATGTGGAAGGTTAACAGGACATATGGGAAGGCATCTACGAAGTGCTAATGCTGTGCCTGCCTGCCTTTCAGGTGGGTGTACAAGGATGTATACTAGTCCCACAAAATAGGAGAGGACTTGGCTACCAGCAGTGTTTGGTGAAGTGTGTCTTTTGAAGAGATCTGAAGTCTGGCCCACACATAGGCTGTGATCAGAAGCAGCAAACACAACCTGATCTGACGCAGTCTAGAGAAGACTTCGAGGTGGGATTGTTCGCACACCAATCTGCCCTTTCCTGTTGCCTCCATGCTGTGTTAGAGAAGGGTTGGGAGTGCAAGGGCCACACACTGTCTCTCTGAGACACCCCTTTTGGTATGTCTGAACACAGCCATAGAGTAGGTGGTGGAAACTTGAGGTTGCAGATTGGATTGTACCACTTAGGCCTGGGAGTGCAGCCTGGCATTTTTAAAGAACAGAGCCTCCTCTAAAAGTTGTAGCTACATTTTTCATTTTTTAAAAAAAGAGAGGGGGAAAAAAAAGCAACCTCCCAGAAGACTACAGGAATAGTAACAAGGGGAAACATTTAAAAATGACACCTTCTTGTGCAGCCTAAAACACTTATCATATCATCCAGTTTCAACCACCTAATTTTGCTGTACCAAACATGTAGACCTAAGTCCAATTCTTATAGAAGAGTGCAGATAATCAGGCAAATGACTCAGTGATCCACTATATTTGCAAAGTTTTGTTTATAGAATGAGTAAAGAAAAAAAAAAAGGGGGGGGAACCTTTCCAGTTTATCCTTTAAAGAAAAAAAGAGAAATAAAGCATATGGGTGGGAGGAAAAAAAATGACATATTTGTACAAACTAAGACACATTCAGGAAGAATAATAATAAAAAATACAGCCCCCCAAGAGATAAATAAAATAAGGGGTTACTGATTTAGACCATAATTTAACAATTAGGCACCATATAGCCTCCTAGTAAGACTCTGACATTTTTGTTTACATTACAAGAGCTTCTAATGTGGAAGGGGGAAGTGGAAGGAAAACTCTTAATTAAAAACCTCTTTTTTCACAAAATAAATATATATATAATATACTTTTTTAAAAAAATGTTGTCAATGATTCTTGACAAAAGTTGATACCCCCTTCCCTCCCCCCTTCCTCCCCCCACCCCCTTCCTCCTCCCTCCCAGCTGCAAATTGGCTTCATGGCATATAGAATCCTGTTTTTGATGCAATTTGCAGGGAAGGTGGTTTTGGACTATCAGCAAGCATCTGTTTCCCATATGGGGCCCAGAGTCAGAAGCTGCATAAGGGTACTCAGGGTATGGAATGTTTGTTTGTGGCTTTGCAATCTGGTGCTGGTGGTCACAAAAATATCTTTAAAAGCTTCAGACATTAAAAGTCAAACTTTTCTCCTTTTAAGCTTCATATTGGCCCTTGGCAGTGAGGGGGGAAAATGTGCAAGTTCTCTTGGAAGATATCACAGGGCTGCTGTTAAGGCGATTCATTATTGTTACTTTAAGGCTCAAGGTGTTGCTGCTGTTGCTGCTGCTTTTATTCTTTCCTTAAAACTCTCCCTCAAAAATATATTTTACTTCCAAGTTAGAAAAATAAAGTCTCTTTCCAAATCCCCAACATCACAATGAATACCTGACCACTGGTTAGTGAAGGTTTTTTTTCCTTTTTTTGCTTTAAGTTATGCACACATTTTTTTAATTATTTTTATTCTACAAGCAACAGATAATTAACTATACAAAAATACCTCTGACAGCAAGGAAGAAAGGTTAAGGCATACCATTTGCTAAGTTTTGTTTAACTGTCGAAAAGGAAGGAGCATTGTTTTTTTTTAAAAAAAGAGTTTCTCTAAAAACAAGTAAAATAACATATAAAATCCCCTCAAATTGGTAACACATCATACACAGTACATACTAAAAAATATTTAAAACAGAGAACATTCCTCACGGAGGAACACTTCTGAGTTTTGTAAAAAAAAAGTTCATTTTTCATTTTTAGTTAATGTTAAAATATAATCATGAAGTCCATACCTAGACAAGCTAAGTCAGCCATTTGCAAAATAACATAAAAATTGCCTTCAGATCAAGAACTGAAGTCCACTATGGAATGTAGGTTTATTGAGCGGAATGGTCAGGCTGATTTCAAAAGGACGCCATAGTGCTCAAGGCATTCTGGGATTGCTTCCCTTCCCCCTCCCTCATTCACTTGTTTATTCATTCATTCATTCACTTTTAGCTTAAAACATCTTTTCTGAGAAAAGTCTGAGGGCACTTTACCATCGGTCAAAACCTTACGGTCTGGTGAGCTGTGTGTAGACAGGCTGTTCCCAGTGTTGTGGGCTGTGGGTCTGAGGGATTGAAGGCACTCCTGTGGTGTCTGCAATGGGTGTGTACATGGGCCTCTGGGTGGGGTTCATGTACGTGAATGTCGAGTAGAGGCTGGAGCTCTGGCTGGCAGCATGGCTGTAGTAAGAGTTGGAGCTCTGGTGGTCTGTATAGTCATACTGGGAGCGAGTGATGGTGGGATAGGAGGAACTGTAGTGCTGGAGGTTGAAGGAGCTGTAGCTGAGTTGCTGAGGGGAATGCTGCTGTTGCTCGCTATAATGGCTTGGGCTAAGCTGCTCAGTTTTGATGTGTGTCCTCTGCTGGGGCTGCCCTGGTTCACTGCTCAAGGTGGTTAGTGTATGTTGCTGCTGTGCCTGTGTTGGTTGCTGCTGTGGAGGAGGTGGCTGCTGAGCTTGGGCTGGTGGTTGCTGAGATGGTGGCTGTTGAGGCTGCTGCTTGGACATCCAGACGTGCCCATTACCAGGTGGCGTGGCTGTTGTACCGCTGATTCCATAGCTGCCAGTATAAGTAACTTGGCCGGGTTGACCGTGGGTAACTGGAACGCCTGGGTGACCGTTTGGTGGTAGATACTGGTCAAACTCATTGACATCAAAAGTCTCAATGTTGGAGATGACATCACTGCTAAGCTCCCCAATGTCCACATCTCGGAAGTCAATATGGGGCGGCTGCCTTCCTCCTTCTTGCAATGGGCGGCCTTCACGCTTCAGATCCTGCTTACCAGGCTGCACGTCTGTTTTTGGAGTGGTGGGAGGGGTGGGTGGCCCTTGAGACTGTCCTGAAGGCAACAGAGACAAAACACAGCACGTTAGAATCAAGGTGTTCCCCTTTTCCCTTTGAAGTCAAAAGGTAGGCAAACCACACCTTGGCCTATCTTTCCTGCTGATAGGGACCCAGACAGCCTGTCATAAAGTTCTAGTTCAGTCATTTTTAATAAGCAGGAGGTGTTGTCTTACAGTGATAATTCAATTAATGGTTAACTCTGGCTTGAGGCGTATGGAAAAGGCTGGCAACAACACATCCGCCGCCTCTGAACGTGGATACGTGGCCCTAAATCAGTTATCTGGCAGTACCCAAGTGATGCATGTTTGTGCCAAAGATCCGTGTTCCACTGCAAGCGACGCAGAGAGTTTTTGTGAGTTTTTTTTTTAACTAACAGAAGAGATTTGGAGAAAGTGAGATCTTTTGTATGCGCAGTACATAATTGCTTCTGTGTTTTCTTTCAAATAAAAGGTGTTCCCTGATGGATCAAAGACAATGTTTTCATGCAGACATCCATTATTCATTCTGCCACACTGGGATATTCCAAAATAAAGTATGATTTATTCTGGAAAATCCAAATATAGTGGAATAAGTAACTGATGTCTAGATGCAGCCAGTGACTTTTGGAAACTTGTGATGGGAGTACACCTGTGCGAGAACATCCCTTACCCTGATGCCTGTCTCCCGCATCTGTTTCCCTTTCTCTGTATCCTGCACAGAAACACTCCATTATAGTTGGGATAACCAACACATAATATGGAGGCCTTAAATGAGCTTGTCTGTCTGTGCTGGAACGCCTTTCTTTCTCTTGCAAGTTGAATCAGGAGAAACGCCACACTTACCAGAATGCTCTCCAGGGGAATGCACTTCGCTCATGCTGGAAGATGACTGGGGGGAATCCGCTTGCAGGGCTTTGAAGATGGCATTAGGCGAGATGTGGGTTTGTTCAGTTCCTTCCTCTTGCTCAGCTTGCCCATTCTTGACGGACTTTCTCCTTCTCGGCTGGTATTTATAGTCAGGATGGTCTTTTTTATGCTGCACCCTCAGCCGTTCAGCCTCCTCCACAAAAGGGCGCTTTTCACTCTCATTCAGTAACCTGAGCAAGACAGAAAGGACTTTGTGGTTACCTATGACGGCGGAGCAGGGGTTTCCAGAAGAGACAATCTGGATCAACTTTCCATGAAAATATACAGCGAAGGAGCTGTCTGTAGCCAGCGTGATCATGGGTGGCTGTTGGCAGCTGCAAACCTGGGTAAAGGAAGCTCCTAGTCTTATAAAGGCTAAGATCCTGACACGCATATGTGTTGCAAAAGCTGTAACAGAGCGGTCAGGCACCTGGCAATGCAATCTTTAGGCATCTTGCTTTCTGATCTCCCTCCCCAGTCCCTCAGAAGTAAGCTGAAACTTCCCTTGGGATGTCTGTCAGGGGAAAGACCCATTTATCCAGCCCTTGCCTCTGGATCTTGCATCTTCACTGAGCCAATCTTAATCAGATCGGGGTCCCTTCAGATCTCTGTTCCTTCTCCAAGAAACTGGCAGACTGCTTTGGTGCTTCAGTGAGACTTTGCTCTGTGTTAAACCAAAATTTGAGGACACTGCAGTAGCTCTCTGCTTCTCTGTTCACTTGCCCAAGTCTCTTCTTCACACACCCAAGCCCAGACATCATGGACATGTCCAGCCCTCCACCAGCTACTCACACTTCTGCATCTAAACTCAACCCCCAAACTGTCCTCTTTGCAAAAGTAAATTTTCTCCCCCTCCTCCTTGCTGCAAGTCATAAGCTTATGTCTCAGCCAGGTGACTCACTTTCCCTTTATGCACTGGGGCTCTGCACCCCCCCTTTTCTTCTGCAAGTCATCCTTCCAATGCAACCTCCTATTGGCTCAGGCTTACCAACTTTTGCCAATAGCTCTCACGCCCAATAGCTCTCTGCTGTTCATGTTTTGTCCCAGCACAAGCTTCACTTGTGTCAGGGCTCGGCTTCATATTTTGTTTTCCCCAGCCAAGCCAAGCCAAGGGCTTGGGTGTGTGAAGAAAATACAGAGAAGATCGTCTCTGGGCACGTGCAGAGTGCATTTCTGAGTATAATCAATGCAAATCCGTTTGCTATTGTAAAAAAAAGGCAATGGCATCGTTTCCCAGGAGATTTGAACAGCATTTTCCTGTGTTTTCAAAGGGATTCACCCGTGCCTTCTCTCCCCCCCCCTTTGGAAGGTACCCCATACTTCAATCGCTTTAATTTTCCTCTCTAACGCCTAACCCAAGGCAGAAATGCTCCAAACTTAGGACATGCGGAACCAGGCACGCGACTGCAAACAACATGACTCGGCCGGAGGATTCCTCTTCCAGGCCGTCCCCTCCTTTGCATCGTTGACTCGGAAGGGGAAAACAGCGCTCCCTAAATCGAGGCGCATCGGCTCCCGGCACGATCGCCGAAGCGACGCTCCGTCCAGTCGCGCCGCTTTGAAGGCTCAAGGTGGAAGCGGCAGGCGCGCGTTCGAGCCTCTCCCGCGCGTCTCGTTCCGAACCCGGAGCCCTTTCTGCACTGGGGCTTATTCCAGATTGTATGTCAGATTAGGGACCTGCCATTCTCATGCTAATGCAGACTACAGTTGGACCTGCCTGGGGTCTGCCGCAGTCTGCACCAGCACGCAGATGGCAGGTCCCTACTCTGAGATATAATCTGGAATAAGCCCCAGTGCAGAAAGGGCCCGGATCTCCGTTCCGAATCCGCATCTGCCGCAGCGCGCTCTCTCCGCCTCGGCTCCGGTTTTGGCCAAGGCTCGCGGGCGGCGGAGGCAGCCCGGCCAGGCAGCACCGACGCCCACAGCCGAGCCCCCGGAGCCGTCCCTTTCGCCCCGACCTGCCTCCTCCGCCCTCCCAGCTCCCTTTGGCCCCTTCCCTTCCCCCGAGAGGAACCCCGGGCGGCGCCTCGGCCCGTCTCTTACCTCCAGAGTTTGCCCAGGGTCTTGCTGAGCTCGGCGTTGTGCAGGTGGGGGTACTGGTCGGCCAGCTTCCTCCTGGCCGCCTGGGCCCAGACCATGAAGGCGTTCATGGGCCGCTTGACGTGCGGCTTGTTCTTGCTCGACCCGTTGACCCGCACGGGCATGGGCACCAGCGTCCAGTCGTAGCCCTTGAGCACCTGGCTGACGGCCTCCCGGATGCAGACGGGGAACTTGTCCTCGTCGCTCTCCTTCTTCAGGTCCTGGTCGCCCTTGGGGAAGGTGTTCTCCTGGGGACGCGTGTTCTCCGCGTCCGATCCCGATCCCGACGGGCACGGCGAGCCGGCCGACTCGTCCGACATGGTGGGGCTGGGGGCGCCGGACAGGCACTTCTCCTGCTCTTCGGTCATCTTCAGGAAGGGGTCGAGGAGATTCATGCGAGGCGGCGGCCAAGCGAAGGTCGCCGCGGCTGGGCTGGCGAGCGGAGATCGGAGCGCGGGGGGCGGGTGGAGAGGAGAGGAGGAGACCGGGGAGGGGTCAAGATCGAAGGGATCGCCGGCGATCTCAGCACTGCATGGAAAGCGGCAGCGGTGCAAAGTTTGCAAACGTGGGAGAGACAGAAGGAGGCGGGGGGGGGGGAGAAATGTCTTTGTCTGGTTTGCCCAAACTTAGGAGCCGGGCAGGGAAGGGTCTGACGGCGGCCTCCTTGCAAAGTCGCTCCCTCAAGGAATGGACATGTGGGCGGCCGCTCACGTCGGAGGCGCCCGGAGCGGAGCTGGCTGGCAAAATCAGACGAACGGGCGAGGCTGGTTCCTTCCCCCTAAAGGAGGAGGAGAAAAACAAAAAAGAAAGAAGATGCTTCTTCGGCGGCCGGGCGGGAAGCAGAGGGAAAGAGGCGGAAAACCTGTTCCGAGGCTCCCGGAGTCGCACCTCGCCGAATCCAAACGCGACTCTCCAAACTGGCTCTCTGGGTCTCTTTAATAAATACTCTCCTTTGCTATTTCACCTTACGAACTTTCAGCCAATGGCAGCCTTGCCCCTGGAGGGCTGGCACGCAGCTGATTGGCTGGAAAGTTTTCTCTCTCTCTTTCTCACTCTCTCTCTCTCTCTTTCTCACTCTCTCTCTCTCTCTTTCTCCCCCCCCCTCCGCTCTTTCAAGTGAGGGGAGGAATAAGCGCAGATCATGTGGGAGCGGAGAGGAGAGAAAGCGCGCCCGGCTCTGTGTGTGTGTGTGTGTGTGTGTGTAAGGGTAGTGGGGGAGAAAGCTTGTGGCGCTCTGGCTGCACTGGAGCCTTTGCATCCTCCCAGCTCTTCTGCCCTAGACCTCCGAGTGAGATCCTCTTGTCTTCTGCTGCTGGTTGATCTAGACAGATCCCTGTTTTTGCACTGAGAGCGAAGAAAGGGCACGAAATCTTCCCTAGCAGATACGTCATCTCGGGTAACACTGCACAGGCAATGCGCAACCCCCTCTTCCTTCTCTTTGCCTCTTGGAAAGGGCGCTTCTCTCTCTCTCTCTCCTCCCTTCCCCCACGTTTGAAGTCAGTGATTTTGTGACTCACCTCTCTCTCCTGGGAGGGTTTTGTTTTGATTTTGCTCATCCTGATGCTTTATCCATGCTTTACACGTTCGAGGAGGGAGGCAGCGCTGGGCCTTTCAGGGAAGCAGCACCGTTCACCCGAGGGAGGGGCGAGGGGAGCCGGACCCCACGAACCTCCCGGGGCTGTTCTGAATGCCTCCCTCCCCCTCCCCCTCCCCCTGCCCTTTTAGCAAAATAACGCTGTGCTTTCCCTTAATTCTGCCTCCAGTCCCAGATGGGTGTCACTAAGGCTATTCGGCACACTTCGTGCCTGTGTGGCCGAGAACACTTTATCCAAAACATCACTGAAAGTAGCTTTCGGTGAGAGGGAGTGCATATGAGAGGGTTTCCTCTGCAAGGCGTTTCCGACCTGCAGAAGAATCCCCCCCCCAAAGAAAAGCCAGCGATCGCTCCCAGAAAAGAAAACGCGATGGTCCGTGTGGTGCTGCAATGCGCCCTCGATCCGCAGTTGGTTAAACGGTCTCCTCTTTAAGCAGAGGCCTACATTATGAAGGCAAAATTTTAATCTGTTCCTAGGCCTCGATAGTCACAGAAATATCCCTGTACTTCCCCAAATCCTTTAGAAGAGATACGGTCCTTCTCTCCCCCCCCCCACAGCCCCGCAGGTGGTTCTAGTGTGAGAAAGGTCTGTCGTGGCAGGAGGGTTTTTTTTTTAATCGTTTTCTTTCGTTTTGTTTCCAGCTCAATGCTGAACAGCGCAGTTTTCTGCTTTCCTGCCAGCGTGAGACGAACGGGACTGACTTACTCCCGCGTAGACAGGGCTGGGATGCTATTGGGATCGGACTGAACTCGGGTCTCCTTCGCCACACGGCTGAGTTTCTGCATTGCTTGACCTGTCTTTCTCCGTTCCTCTTACAGAAGTCAGACAGCAAGGGGGAGGGGGGGGGGAGAGAAACCCCAACAAAAAAACAGATCTTCAGCATCTAAGCGAGGAGAGTAATGTGCCGGTGCATTTTCTCAGCCCCGTGCGCTGACTCTGCAGTCTAAATAGCCAGCGAAAGAATTCAGACACAGATTTGCCTGTTGATAATGAGCCCTTCATCTATAGAGACATCCCGAGTGCATCACACAGACGCACCGTCTCTTTTCAGTAATTAGGGAGCCCGTCAGCTGTGGGCGCTTCCCGCATTGTAAACTCTTTAAATCATTAGCTGTCATGTCGTCTTGCCTGGGACAGACGCCTTTCCATGGCTTGGCGTTGCCCTCCGTGCGTTTTTCCACTCTCCGTTCAGTCTCGTTTCTTTTCTTGGAACTTGTACAGTTACTTCTATATAAACAAATCACCTTTGCCGCCTAGGACGTGTAATTCCCGGTGCCATCCAGAGGGGGCACTATAAGCCCAGAAACTAACCGTGGCGTTTGCAGGCTAGGCAAGTAGTGCAAGAGACACACCAGCTCCCGCACCAGCGCACACGCGCGCGCGCAGACAGACAGACAGACAAACAGAGGCATATAAACATTAGTCTCTGGCGATTTAATAGATCAGGATTCCAGCCATTGTGAGACTCTTTTGGCCCATCCAGCAGTGCATTTAGCCAGCCTCTTGATGACACGGATGAAACCTAGCAAGGAAATCTCTGAGAGGGCGAGCAAAGCTTGTTTTAAATCGAACTGGGGACGGGAGAGGTCAGATCTTCATCGGGTGATAGAGCCATTGGAGCACGTTCCTTCCTTTCCTAGCATCATCATTCTGTTGTTATTTGCTACTGTCAGGCTGCATTCAGACCTGAGTTTTAATCCAGCTTCAGCCCGCTTTCAGACAGAGGTCACATTAGAAATGTGACAAAGCTGTTTTCTTTTGGCATTCTCTAACTCAGAGAAAGGCAGCTTTGGCTTAGATAAAGTGAAAAGAAAACGACCGGTCACTTCGCTCGTTTGTGTTCTCGCTCTGAAAGTGGACTGAAACTGGATTAAAACTTGGGTGTGGACACAGCCTCGCTTCCCCAGCAACCGTGGATTGGTTTTCTGTCACGCGTGCCCCTCGGTTTTCTAAATAAATTTAGCGATCAAGTCTCCGGATAGGGTCGATCTCCTGGGCCAGAACAGATCACCTTAAAACTGCCCTCTGTGTAGCCTGCATCGGAGCCCTTCTTAGGTCAAGGAACGCGGGCCTCGTGGGCTTCGGGTCAGCTTCTTTTCCCCATAAGGTGGCCGGGTCTTCGTAGAAGGGGGGTGGTTTTACACACGCCCCCCCATCCTCTGAAGGCCGCCGAAGTTCTCGCTGCTTCCCGGGCACTGACGGATAGGGTCGCCCCTGCGCCCGGGGCGAAAGGGACAGGTCGAAAGGCATCGTCCCCCATGGGTCCCTGATAGGGCTTGATGGCACCCGCTAGCTTGGCGAGCTTCGCGCAGGGCGTTGCGGACCCTTTCCGTCGTCAGGAGGTGAATTTATTTAGAAAACTAACGAGGGGCCTCCGCAATTTGGCTACCATATTGGGATGGGAAAGGGCGCAGATCGGAATGGGCTGGTCTTTTGAAAGGAGATAGACGGAGAGATGGCCAACACTTTATTGTACCCTAATAATAATAATACTCCGTAGGGCTTTTGCAGGGTCAGAGGTGGGGGCTGAGTTTGCTTAAGGTCCGGGTAATACGCCTCGAGTCCGGTCCCCGACTTCCCTCTCCAGCCAGTGCTAAGGAAGGGCCAAGTCGCGTTGCCTTCCTTAAAAGCGTCTCTCTTGGCCTTGTCGCTGAAGCCTCACTTGGCTGTCCAGCTGGGGTCGGGATCTCGCCTCCCGTCTTTCTCCGGTCGCCTGGAAGAAAGCATCTCTTGATCCTGTGCTTTATTAAATCAGAAAATAATGCGTTGGGAGGCAGGCGAGAGGTTTTCTTCCCTCTCCCGTTCTTCAAAACATCTTCTAAAATCTTTAGGAAGCAGTGAACTCTGGAAGGCTTCAACGACCAAGTGGCGGGTCAGAGAAGGAAGCTGATGCGCGGAGGGCGCACGGGAGCGAAATAAATAAATAAATAAATAAATAAATAAATAAATAAATAAATA